>OZ010616.1:55608120-55620620 GCA_963932145.1 Acanthosepion lycidas
TATATATATATATATATATATAGACTGGTGTTTTGTCTATGGGAAAGGAATTGCAGGCTGGAAAATAATTAATCACTCACAAGTCTGCGTAATTGCTTTTGGATTATGTCAAGGCTGGAAAGTGAGCATTGTGCAGTTCTAGCCTAGATATGTCAGCAATATTCCATTTTTAGTCTAATCTGACTCTTGAAAAAATAAAGCACGGTAGAAATAGTCTTGCTTTCTGGACGTATATGTGGAGATAATAAAATAGGAGTAAGCCATAAATCCAAATAGATGACTTTGAACTCTATCAAGGCTAGAAAGTGAGGATAGGGCAGTTCCCAATTAGATATGGTAGCAATAGTCCATTTTTAGTCTAATCTGGCTCTTGTAAAGATAAAGCAAGATAGAAAGAGTCAAGTGCTTTCTGGACATATATGTGGAGACAATAAAATTTGAGGAGGCCATAACTCTGAGCAGATGACTTTGAACTCTATCAAGGCTAGAAAGTGAGGATAGGGCAGTTCCCAATTAGATATGGTAGCAATAGTCCATTTTTAGTCTAATCTTGCTCTTGTAAAGATAAAGCAAGATAGAAAGAGTCAAGTGCTTTTCTCAAGCAACCAAATGACAGTAGAATATGACAAGTATTTTTACAGCAACTTAAATATATTTGAGTTCCATTTAAGATCTAGAATGAATTTGAGTCCGAATAGATGTTTGAAACATGGAACCTCATTGAGAGAGCAGCCATCCATAGACTGATGTCATCTAAATCATGGACTGGCAACTTACAACATGTGTGCCACACCAAGCAATTTCTGATGGCATGCAGCCTCAAATGACATCACAAAATCCGAATCAATAACTACTACAGTGCAAAGAAGATATTTAGCTGTTTCAATTTTAATATAGACTAACGTATATATATATATATATATTCTAGATCTTAAATGGAACTCAAATATATTTAAGATGCTGAAAAAATTTTTTTTTTTTTGAGGGATAGTTTTAGATTGATGTAAGGTGTCACCTTACATCAATCTAAAACTATCCCTCAAAAACTTGTATTAAAAATAAAAGAAACCAAATTCCTTTGTAACTAAAGATGTGACCTCATGAACCAGGAAAAATATATTTTCTGAGGAAATAAATTATAGTCATGGAACCTTAAGGTTGTATCTTTTTTAATTTAATTAATTAATATTTACTCTGTTGTTACGTCCTCTTTGGAATTATCCATACAGATTACCAAACCCTTCATTACCTTACTATATATATATATAGGCAGTATATCTTCATTCAACCATGTTTGGTTGAATAATCTAGGCATATTATGTCTATTTTTATTTTAATCCTCTCAAATTTACAATTCATTTTCTTAGTGTTGTTATTAAACAAATTAAGAAAGACACCATAGTTTTTCTCATTCCTTTTATTTTTCCAAGTACTTTCAATCTCATCCAGGATCATCTTCAGGGGTGAATTGCTAAGACAAAATTAAAGAAATGAGAAAAACTATGACCATGTCCACTCATTGTTTTCCCACTTCAAATAAGATATAAGTTTTTTTGTAATTATTTAGTAATTATAATGACATTATTTAAATGCCATTCCACATGAATGACCATCTATGCATGCATGGATAAATTATTTTATTTGTTATTCAACATATGTGCTAGTGGATAAACCCATTTTTACATTTTAGTAATTTGTTTCTTAAAGATAATTTATCAGCAATTGCATTTTAGTCTTTTTTCTAACACCATCATTTTTATAGATTTTTATAGATCATATACTTAAGAAATGATTTCAGATATTGCCATTATATCTTGGGGTATGAATAAGTCTAAGTGTACATTTTGTATATAACTGCTGATGCATATTGTATTGGACTTAACACTTTCTTTTACATGTGTAATATTATTATATTATATTATATATATATATATATATACATATATATATATATATATATATATATATATATAGGCAATTTTTATATATGTTATTTATATATTATATATGCACAGTACTTATTGGAAAGTGCTCAATATCAGTGATAGAGCTAACATATTTAGTTGGATTGATTTGAGTTTGTGACCCTGGGTTTCACGTCCTTTGTGATCGTCAGATAAATGTTTGTCTGACAATTGCAGAGAGAATGAAACCCAGGGTCACAGGCTCACATCAATCCAAGTATATATATATATATATATATATATATATATTATTATTATTATTATTATTATTATTATTATTATTATTATTATAGATATTAGTTTTGGTGCCAAATATTTTTTTTACAGTAAGGTTCACCCCGTACTAGTCTGGGGACCCACTCGAGGTAGAGGGTTATGTTAATGGGTAGTTTATATGGATAGGAGGGGAAAATAACTATTGACTCTAGACTTGAATAGGTTAAGATTGTAGTGATTGGGGAAACATCCTCTTGGGAGTCTGTTCTGGGCAGTGGTTCACAGGAAGAAGCTGATAGAGTGGAACTTACTTCTCACCAACGGGTAGTTTATATGGATAGGAGGGGAAGATAATGCTTAACTCTAGACTTGAACAGATTAAGATTGTAGTAATTGGGGAAACACCCTCTTGGGAAGCTGTTCCCCTGGGCAGTTGTTTGCAGGAAGAAGCTGTTCGAGTGGAACTTACTTCTCACCAATGGGTAGTTTATATGGATAGGTGGGGAAGATAACGGTTAATTCTAGACTTGAACAGGTTAAGATTGTAGTGATTGAGGAAACATCCTCTTGAGTGTCTGTTCCCCTGGGCAGTGGTTTGCAGGAAAGACACTGTTTGAGTGGAACTTCTTGCCAATGGAATATGGATGGAATATGGGTGGTTTTCCTCAAAGTAGCATGGCATGTCCTAGCTGTGAAGGTTAGACCTGCCAGAACCAAGGAATGTAGTTCATCTGAGTACTTTCCATGGAAATAGCAATAGATCAGTGGAAGATTTACCACATCTCACCTATGAGAGAGAAGTTGGAGGGTGGAAAATAATTCTTCTCCAACAAGGAATCGGAGATTCTTTTGAACTCTGTCAAGACTGGAAAATGAGGACTGGACAGATCCCACCAAAATATGGCAACAGTACTCCATTTTTGACCTATAGTATTTATTTTCATTTCAAAATTAATGCACTTTCAGTAGTAATTCTTATTTTTATAAAGAATATTTTTAATTTCAGTGATATGCATTAATACCATATTTGTATGACTCAGTTTTAGTTATATCTTCTTTTTTAGCCCTTTATTGAATTGCTACCATATTTAAAAAAAAACTACTCATGTTATATGTAAAACTGCTAATGTTATATGTAAAACTGCTAATGTTATATGTAAAACTGCTAATGTTATATGTAAAATAAATAGCTCTAATTAAACAACTGTATGTTCTATAATATTACTGTTTTCCATAAAATATGCTAATTTTATAACTTAACTCTGTACTGTGGTAAACCATATTCTTTTATTAATAGGTTCTTTAATTTTTTATTACCTAGGGCTTAGTATATATGTTAACTGTTTTACTCATCATGTAATGTACATTAAAAACAACCACTTCTCTTTCTTCTACATGCATATTCGTATATGTTTAAATTGTGCATTTATAAAATAATGCAACTGATGTCATGATTTGTGCATTACAATATTTTTTCCAAAAGATTTCTTAAAGTCTACAATTGAAAACATATTAGTTATAAGTATTCGATTTTTTGTTAAAATTTTAGTGACCAATTACACAAATATATTATACAAATATTCCATGAAACCAAATAGAATTACCAAGAAAACATCATTATGACATGCACACACATTTATAGTCAAATAAACACATATTCACAAGTGTATATGTGTCTATGTAATAACATTAGTATTTGTTATTACTTTTATTGCCATGGTAACTTTACTTTTTGCATTTATCAATTTTTAAGCATTTATGCAAATATAAATGGTTAAATCTTTTGAAATATGAGGCAAACATATATGGTTCTAGCAAACAAGCTAAAGAATAAAAGAAATATTTGGGTAGATTTGTAAATAGTGTACTGTGGACAGAAATAATAAGTTTTTTTCAAATTTTTTTTCTATTGCTATTGATTAAACACTCCATGAGGGGCCCAATTTGCTACATAAATTAATTGTAAATTGATCACCCTACAGAAACCAAATCAAAATATACTCATACAACATGATTTAATAGGGTGTGTCCAGTACGCTATGTAAGTTCAATGTAATATTGTCCTCCCTCTATCGAAGAAAACAAAATATGCTAAAACATGATTTCTTAAAATGTAAAAAAAAAAACATTTTTTTTTTTAAATTCATAATCTGGGGTCCTTAATCAATACTAATATATAAAAAAAGAATTCTGGATTATTAATTTAAAAATGAAAAAAAAATTTTTTTTTACATTTTAAGAAATCATATATGAGCATATTTTAGAAAATTAATAGGGAGTCTAGTTTCCTCTGTAAATTTATTGTAAATTGCTCCCCACCCTCTACAAAAACAAAAACAAAATATACTGAAATGTGATTTCTTAAAATGTAAAAAAAAGTAAACATTTTTTTTTAATTCATTATCTGGGGTTCTTAATCAATACTAATAAATAAAAAATGAACTCCAGATTATTAATTTAAAAATATTTCTTTTTTTAAAAAATTTTGAAATTAATAATCTGGAGTTCTTCTCCCTTGTATTAATATTGATTATGAATTTTTAAAAAATGTTTATTTTTAAGAAATTACATTTTAGCCTATTTTGTTTTTGCTTCTGTATTGGGGAAGCAATTTACAATAAATTTACATAGCAAACTGGACTTCATATTAACTTTTATAAAATTTGTTAAAAGAAACATTTCTTTCAATATTTGTTATCTGAAGTACTTAATTTATAATGATATAAAAAACAATTATTTCTGGTTGCAGTGTTTATTGGACAACTACACCAAATATTTTTCAATGCTATGATTTTCATGCTGTTCTTTATCTTCACCATCAAAATAATAATAAAAACAGTGTTATCATTTTTTTTTTAAAGATTACTGCAATAAATAAAGATACTGATGATAATATTACACATCACAAAATTCTTTAATCAAGCCATACAAAATAAAGCAAATAATTGATAATAAAAAGGAAAATATAATTAACCTTTTAAAACTGATTTTTACCTATATACTAAAATAATTATTAGGAATTAAATTTATCATAATTTTTCTCCTGACTAAAACTATTTGAGTTATGTAATGCCATTTCTAAAAACATAATATCCATTTTATTTACTACCAGTACAATTGACTAATAATTCAAATAATTTTCCATTCTAATACTTTCATTATAATTTTCATTTCATGCTACTAGCATAATAGTCAGGAACACAGTATTTTAATTATTAATTAACCATCTAAATTTTTCATGTGTATTTTATTAATATACTCCTATTTTTATATTACTTACAATCTTTATATATGTTTTCTTTATACAAAGTTTTTTAATATTTTTTCTTTATCCGATAGTTTGAATAACTGCATGAAAATATCATTTTCAAGGTCTTTTATATTATTTACCAACAAATCTCATTATTAATTAATTAAATAATTAATTAAAACTATTCATATTGTTTTAAAACATATGTAACAAATATTAATTATAATCTGGTTGGGCATCTATATACACATACATATGTCTTTCTTGTAAATACATAAGTAATAGTTTATATGTATACATGCACTTTGAATTTTTCAAATCAAACACTAAAAAGAAATTATTTTAAATATAACAAGCTGGATAGTAATTTCAGGCAAGAGAGAGAGAGAGAGAGAGAGAGAAAGAAAGAGAGAGAGAAAGAGAGATTAGAAATAATGACCTTTTGATTTTGATTTTTTCTTTGTTTTAGATTTCCTCTTAGATGTTGTTGTTTGTGTTGAAATATTTCAATGATAATATTAGCCATTTCCTTATATGGAAACATTTAGCATTTGTCAACTGAACAGCCAGTATTACTTTCTGTTGAAATTTATAAAATATTGATCTTGAAATTTTTCAAGTCCACTATTATCATTATGGAGGTTTCCTTCCTAACCTTTTACATGGAGTAGTGTGGAATGTCAACATCTTGATTATATCATTATTTTCTCTTAGAGTTGCATTTGCTATCCATTTTAGTTGTTGCTGCTGTTGAAAGTCCTCAAGTGATGCGGTTTTGTTATTTGGTACAGTTCTATGTTTCTGATTCTATAGCACCAGACTGTAAGGTTTCACTTGCTCTAAACCATTTTTAACTATTCATCTTGGAAAGCAGTTGTATACAGCTGACAGTTTCAATATTACTGAATGAGTTTGATACTATGTATGGCATCCATATGAAAGTTTCGATCTGATGAGGAATGTAAGGAATAGAATACAGAAGCATTAAAAAAAATTAAGGTTAAAAAAGATTAGATTTGTGTGAATAAGTTTTTCTACTTTAGTATATATAAATTTTCTGTTTTTTTTTTTTTATCTCTACTACTATATTTGAGATAACCAAGGATAGCAAATAAAATTTCTACTTACTATAATTCATTTTCAGAGTTCAAACAAAAATGTTGCAGATGATTGCTCACTCCAAACAACAATAGATACAAATCAGAAGCATCATCAACTCTTAACAAACAGAGGACAGAAACTTACTCTCTAGAATTCACCATAAAAAGTAAATGTCAAAAAAATAATGTCTGTCATGTACAATCTCCCATGTATACCTTTTTCTCATATTCTCTCACACTCAGTAACCCCTTGCATCTTAGTGGCTTTATTGCTTTGCTTGGGATGAAATGATTAAAAAATTTTTTTCCTTTTATCACCAGTCAGTTTAAATTTTTATAATGTAAACTCAGCTTATAAACATTTATGTGAAATTAATTATTACCATTTATTACTCTTTTTACACCAGCAATTGATTCACTGTATACATTAATTATACATGCAGTTTTCATTTGCTGGTACTGAAATAAGTATTTATGAAATGCACAGTCAAAAGCAAAGATGTGATTCTTTGATGTTAAAATTATAATTTTACACATTTCAACTGAGGAATTATTCTCAGAACATAATATTATGCTTATTAAAAATTATGTTTCTATGTTCACCAGTTATGAATGAATTTATTTAACAAATTCAAACATAGTGGAAGAGAAATTGAAAAATGATACATTTGTAATTGTTCTTTGTAAAATCTAAGTCAAGGATTTATGGAATTGTTAATGAAAAATATATTATCTTTCTCAAAATCAAAAGTTATAAATGGTAACAATAATGGTGAGAATAGCCGTTTCCTTATAAGGAAATATTTGGCATTCATTGACCGAACAGTTAGCATTACTGTCAGTTGAAATTTATAAAATTCTTTCTCTTAAAACATTTTTTCAGGAAGATAGGGTTTGTCAAGTCCAGTAACTGTTATAGCTCTTTCTATTAGGTTGGTGAAAAAATAATGACGTAATAATGTCGTTTTTTGACATATTTTTTAACGTCAAAAAACGACATTATTACGTCATTATTTTTGCACCAACCTAATAGTACTGATGGAGGTTTCCTTCCAAAAATTTGTTGAAATGGAAAGTTAATATTTGAATTATATTATTATTTTTACTTCTAGTTACATTGTAATACATTTCCATGCAAGAAACATTCTACAGTTTTTTTTTTATCTTAAGGTAAATGAGATCTACTGATTTGGTTGATTCATTTTTTTATGGCTTATCAACCCTTTGCAGGTTATTTAAACCCAGAAAATATTTGTAGATTGTAAAAATTTTTCATTTTTGAAATAATAATGGTTTAGTGGTATATCTTACTAATTAACCTATAGCTGGGAGGAAAAAGTGGTTTCATACCTAATCAGAATTTGATAAACAATGAAATTATAGTGTGGTTATAAAGTGAGGGAACAATTCTGTATTACGATCAATATATAAACTGATCCCTCACTTTGTGGCAATGGTAGTTTCTCTGCATTTATATTCCAAAGAATATAAATAAATCTAAATGACATATCTGTGTATCTAATCAGTATTTCCTTGACTGATTCATTCATTTTCTATGGCTTATCAACAACCAAGAAATTATAAGTGGATATAAAGTGGGGGATCAATTCTATATTCCAATCAATATATAAACCGATCTCTCATTTTGTGGCAATGGTAGTTTCCATACATTTACATTCCAAAGAATGTAAATAAATCTAAAGGATATATCTGTGTATCTAATCAGTATTTCATTGATTGATTAATTTGTTTCCTACAGCTTATCAACATTTTATAGGTTATTTAAAGCCAGAAAATAAAGAATTTTTTTGAGTTAATAATAGTTTAGTTTTACAAGTCTCACTGATCAACACAGAGCTGTAGTAAGAAGAGGTGTTTCATACCTTTTCCAAGGGTATTTGCCTGTAAATGAATACAACAAAGCCAACAGGAATTGAAACTCACTTCTCTGATTAACAATTCTGAGTCATTACCTATTACACCACCCACACATCCAATCTTACAGCAGCTGATATTCTCAAGTGGTCACCCATCTAGGCATTGACCAGATACTACATTGCTTAACTTTAGTAACTGTACAGGAACCAGTGTTTCAATGTGATATGGCTGTAAACCATTCCACCTGCAAATTCAAGCTTACAACATCTGATATTCCCAAGTGGTCACCTGTTTAGGTATTAACCAGGCTCAATATTGCTTAACTTTGGTGAATGTATGGGAACTGGTATTTCAAAGTGATGTAGCTATAAGCCATACTGCTCATATATGCAAGCATACAATATCAGATGTCCCCAAGTGGTCACCCATTTAGGTATTGACCAGATACAATATTGCTTAAATTTGATGATTGTATGGCAACTAGTGTTTCAAAGTGATGTGGCCATAAGCCATACCACCCACATATCCAAGCTTACAACACTTGGTATTCCCAAACGGTAACCCATCTAGGCATTGACCAGTCTCAACATTGCATAACTTTGGTGATTACTGAGTTAAATGATCTTATTTTTGTACTTTTTTTCTTTGTTCATTTGCTTTTTTCTTTCATCTGTTAAATATTTTCTGACTATTTTTTTATAAGATCATATATTCTTATAAAAACTATATTTAACTGTAAGAAAAATGAAATAAAATTTTTATTAAAAATATTAGTTCCCTATTTATTAATTCTCTATTAGATAAAATGGTCGTTAAAGATTTCTCACTGTTGTGCTTTTGATGGAACATCATTTTCTCATTGAGTTTTTTCTTTTACTGATCTCTCTCATTTATAAAGAATAAGTAAAATTTGTTACTTTTATTATATTTATGTCTTTTGTTCTATTATGCATGTGTGCAGATTCACACACACATATGTGTATGTACATATACATATACAAATATACATATGTACAGATACATATACACAAATATGCATATAAGCAGATACACATACATAAGTATGTGTATGATCAGATACATATAAACAAATATTCATATTTGCAGATATACATACATAATATACATATGTGCAGGTACATACACAAATATGTATAAAGGTAAAAGACAATAGCAAAACTGTATTATTAGCTGACACAATTTGTCCAATCTGAACATTTTCAAAGCGAAAACAAAATGAATTTATTGAAAACAAAATAAGTATTAACAATAAGCAAAATGTCCTTAGCAACTAGAAGTATTTAGAAAATGCTATTGTATTCATATTGTCATCTGAAAATTATGTCAGGTACTATCATGTGTAGAAATATTGTTTTTATTGTTATGTTGACGGAGTCAATCATTTTCTTTTGATTTCTTGATATATTTGTGTATGTTGGCTTGGGAAAGTATTGATTTTGTTAGGAAAGGTGAGAGACCTCACAAAAAACAACTAATGCACTAGTCATACACAGAAATAAATTCAACCACAATTTTGATTTTAAAAATGCTACACTCAAAGAAAGAAAATAACTCACTCAGAAGGAAAATCCTTGAGAATGCTGCCATTGAATATTATCCAAATATTAATTTACACTCAGTTTTCTTCTAAATATCACCTTTCCTAACAGAATCAATACTCCCCCAGGCCAACCTACACAACTGTATCAAGAAATCAAAAGAAAATTGTTGAATCCATCAACACAACAATAAAAACAATATTTCTATATATGATCGTACTTTATGTAATTTTCAGTTGACAATTTGAATACAATAGTGTTTTCTAAATTCTTCTAGTTGCTAAGGTCATTTTGTTTTGTTGCTAATAGTTACTTTGTTTTCAATAAATTCATTTCATTTTTGCCTTGAAAAAGTCTACATCGGATGAAACACGTTGGCTAATAATATAGTTTTCTTGTTGTCATTTACCTTTATACATATTGTCTTTCTTTACAGCTTAACTCTGAGAAATTTTTCATACACAAATATGCATATATGCACAAGTGTAATGTATATTTGGAAAAACTCTCCACCAGAATATGCTATAATGGTTTCATAATTCATTCCTGGTATCTCAGAAAGAGAAAAAGAAAATTGAGTTTTCAGACATATGTAAATATAGATAAAGAAATGTCCAATATAGATTTTACAAATAGATTAATTGACTTATATTATGTATGCTTATGAGAGTGTATGTAAATGTATATTAGGTGTACATATTAGCACGAATAAATTTGTACATAAGCATGTGTACTTGTCAACAGTAGAACAAAAATATCCCAAAAATTATTCTAATGAATAATTGATATTAATTACATAAAACAAAGTATATGTATGTATGGGTATGTATGTCCACACATGCATATAATGTTTGCATTGAAGCAGTTAAAATATTTAAATTATTAATTAACTAAAGTATTAGTTATTTAAAAAATTAAATGAAAGAGTATTCTAGTATTTAGTAAGCTTTTGTAACAGTAACTGCCTTATGAATCTTGGGTTGTATATATATATATATATATATATATACATATATACATATATATATATCAGAGATGTGCCATCTAGGTAGGCAAGGTAGGCAGTGCCTACCCTGAATAAAATAGATCATCAGCTACATTTTCTTTCTGTGGGATAATATGCACCTAATCCAACAAAATTATGGAGGTTACTCTGATTATTATGCATAAAATCCCAAATATTTTCTTTTTGCAGATTTACTCCATAAAGGTCACAAGCTGCCTACCTTGAGTAATTGCTGATGACACATACCTGATATATACATACATATATATATATATATATATATATATATATATATATTCAGTACATAAAATCTGAAATACTTGGTCTCTGCAATGCTAACTGTTCAGTTTTTTCAGAATAAACTTCATTTTGATCCCCACCTTCCCCACTATTTTCTGCAACTGTCAACAGTTGATTAAATAATCTGAAAGTTTCACGGCTGTTCAACACGGTCTCTTGTGTTCCCTGTGTTCGCTCCAAGTAACTACCATACCGCTTAGATTCAATAGCTTGCTGACCCCCGGCATTTTCCATTACATGATTATAAAGACGCTTGCGTTGTTCATTCGCTAAAAGATCCAGCTCAATTTGTCGGGTCACTGTTGCAGAGCTTTTTCTCCACACATTAAATTCGTAATCAATAGGAATTATGCGCTCGGCAATTACTTTAATCAAGATCACCGCCTTGCCACTCTTCATCAATAGCTCAACATTCTCAGCAATTGAGTCAAAGTTTTCTGTGTAATCAGATGGCGCTTTTGTACCATCTGCATGAATAAAATCAATGTCCCCATAGATTTCCTCATGGTGATGTTCAACATTGATGCTTTGTTTTATGTCTTTTGAGTCAAGATTGCTTAGCCTTGATAGAAGCATATTGCTAAGTTTCTGATTGCCTTTCATTTCACTCTTCATAACTGAAAAAGAAAATTCAAGAAATTGATTACAAAAATACAAATCTGTAAAATATATGCTTAAGATAGAGAAATGTACATGAAAAACAAAAATGATTGATATGAAAATGTAAATAGGCTGTTTGTAGGTAGGCTACAAGTTGATTATAATCAGTGGTGGCATTCTACTGGTTTCTATGAACTGATTCTTAAACTTATAAAAGCTTAGCAAACTGGTTGTTGGATTATCCGAAAATAATCTTATATATTAATAGCCGATATATAATAGGTAAAAAATATAATTAATACCATTGCTGTAACTTCTAGGTAGGCTAAAAGAAGGTTTTCTGTTATGAATATAATTTATTCTGAGAAAAGAAATTGTTAAAAATATGGCAAATCTTCTAGACGTAAATTTGATAGGTCTTCCATTCAATCTTTGGAACCATAACACAGTTGATGACAGTAAATATCATCAGCTGTGTTATATATATATATATATATATATATATATATATATATATATATATATATACAATAATAGCATCTGATTCTATAAAGTCAGGTAATCTTTAGAAATTCTGTTCTCATCATATTTATGTTCAGAAGTTTGATGCTTTTTGACTCATTTGTC
>OZ010616.1:55625620-55905620 GCA_963932145.1 Acanthosepion lycidas
AGCCTGAAGAAGGCCAAAGCAAACAACAACTGAAACATCGTGAATATGGTATTAAAGATGGGGACAACAGTCCAAATGATTTAAATATTGTAAATAGTTACAATATCTCATCTCAGATATATAGGCAGATGCACAGACAAAATAACATATAATCAAAAAAGGAATTCTCTAAATATTCTGAACAACTTAAGATTCACAATTGATATAAAAAAAAAAACAATCAAAAAGAAATTTCTTAGATATAACTTTAAATTTAAATAATGGCAGTTATAAACCATACAGAAAACCAAATTATCCCCCTATCTATATTAATAAATATTCCAACCTCCTTCCAATTGCTGTTTTCAAACAAATACCTACGTCTTTATGCAAGAGGCTTTCAGTAAATTAAAGTGATATCAAATTTAATGACAGTCAAAATGGCAGCTGATATCCAAAATGATCTTCAATCTGTTGTTAACTTGGGCAATGGATGTCTTGTTAATTTTAATGCCTCCAAAACAAAACTGCTCTCTATTAATCATCTGAGAGACCCCTCTTTGCCTTCCATCAGCATGGCTAATGCTAACCTCCAGGCGGGTAACTTCTCAGGCTAACATTCTCAGATGACATGAAGTGAAAAGACTATTTTGAATCCATTGCCAGGTCAGCTGCTAAGAAAGTTAGTTTACTGTGTCAGGCATGACAATTTTTCTCTTCAGAATCTATCTTACATATCTATGTCTACTATTCATTCATGCTTAGAATATTGCTGCCATATATGGTCCAGTGCCCCTGCTATTTATCTTGAGCTCCTTGATAAGATCCAAAGAAGAATCTGCACTATTATTGGTCCTGATCTTGCAGATCAGCTTCAGTTGCTCTCCACCTCCATTAGGTTGTCTTTCTCTGCCCTTTCTATAAATACTTTCATGGTAATTGTCCAGTGAGCTATTCACTCTGGTATGTAGACTTTTTAAATTTAAGCATAGTACTAGACTAACATCATGATCTCATCAATTTACAGTTGACCTGGTTAGATGTAACCATAAATTCTATGCTAACAGTTTCTTTTAAAATTCCCTTTTGACTCTATGCTTTCCAGCCAAATTTAATCTGCAAAAAATTAAATGTGATGTCCTCCTGATTACTCTTCTTTTGTTCTTGCTCCTTAGTAATCTTTTTTGCTTCTAATTCTTCCACACCCAGTAACCCCTTGTCTTTTAGTGACTTTACTGCATTGTTTGTAGTGAACTCAACTAAAAAAATGTTAAAAAATGTGTTGTGATGGAATGTCCCACACTCCCTATCGCCTATGTGGACTAACTATATCAGTAGATATATATATAGTGAGCACAGGATATACCTGGAGGCTTGCTTTGGGAATTACTAGCCTGCCACCCAATTCCCTATCTTTTAGTAGTGTATTCTCTTTTACAATGAACCTCACTTTCTTTCATATATGCGCATGTTGCTGTTCCTTCACTCAAGTACCACCTTTGTCTGTTTGTAGCCTCTTTAAGGATACAGCAATGGGTGTAAATTAGCCTTTAGAAAAATCAAAGCTGGTATAATAAAATGGAAATAAATAAAAATAAGAAGAAAAATATAAATTTTCTTTAAGCCATCTCAGAACAATGAAAAAGAATTGGAAAAATAATTGATAAATATTTCCCTAAACATAATAAACTATGAAAAATTATCAATAGAAATAATATTAAGTTATATTTTCAAGGAAAATATAAGACAAATGTCAGAAAACATACTTAACAATATAAACAATGTTAATTTGAATAATAGCAGTAGTACTAGTAATAATAATAAAATCTATAATAATAATGAAAACACTCTTTCATGCAATTATCAAAACAAAACGCACTCTGGAAAATAGATATCTAATCAATAATAATTCAATCTATGGTAATAAACAATATTAACACAGAAGAAAAAATATAGAGAAACATCAAAAATCAGTTCTTCTATATGGCAGTGAATGTTGGATAGTTTCCTCAAAGACGAAGAAGAAACTTGAAACAACAAAAATGTGGTTCTACAGAAGGGCACTGAGGATACCATGGACTGAACATGTGAGGAATTATGAAGCTCTAGATGAGATGGAGACAAAAAGGATGCTTATATTTAACATCAGGAAGAGATAGTTGAAATTTCTAGAACACATAACAAGGAAAGAGGGTTTGGAAAATATGATATCCACAGGTCAAACTGAAGACAAGAAAGATAGAAATAAACAACACATAACCTACTTAGTTTTATTAAATGGATGGTAGAACAAGGTTTAAGAAAGATAACAAAGATGAAATTTATTAAGAGCTACAAAAGACAGGAAATTGTGGAGAGCCATGACCACCTACATCCTGAAGTGACACAGCACTTAGAAGAAGAAGATTGAGCTCAAGTAAATGAATGGCAGAACAAGGTTTAGGAGAGATAACAAAAAGACAAAATTTATTAAGAGCTACAAAGGACAGGAAATTGTGGAGAGCCACGACCACCTATATCCTCAAGGGTCAGAGCACATAGAAGAAGAAGATTGAGCTTGAGTAAATGGATGGTAGAACAAGGTTTAGGAGAGATAAGAAAAAGACAAAATTTATTAAGAGCTACAAAGGACAGGAAATTGTGGAGAGCCATGATCGCTTACGTTTTGAAGGCATATGGTACATAGAAGAAAAAGAATGAGCTTGTGTAAATGGATGATGGAACAAGGTTTAGGAGAGATAAGAAAAAGACAAAATTTATTAAGAGCTACAAAGGACAGGAAATTGTGGAGAGCCATGATCGCTTATGTCCTGAAGGCATGCAGTACATAGAAGAAGAAGAATGAGCTTGTGTAAATGGATGATGGAACAAGGTTTAGGAGAGATAAGAAAAAGACAAAATTTATTAAGAGCTACAAAGGACAGGAAATTGTGGAGAGCCATGATCGCTTATGTCCTGAAGGCATACGGTACATAGAAGAAGAAGAATGAGCTTGTGTAAATGGATGATGGAACAAGGTTTAGGAGAGATAAGAAAAAGACAAAATTTATTAAGAGCTACAAAGGACAGGAAATTGTGGAGAGCCATGATCGCTTACGTCCTGAAGGCAGAAGGTACATAGAAGAATGAGCTTGTGTAAATGGATGATGGAACAGGGTTTAGGAGAGATAAGAAAAAGACAAAATTTATTAAGAGCTACAAAGGACAGGAAATTGTGGAGAGCCATGATCGCTTACGTCCTGAAGGCAGAAGGTACATAGAAGAATGAGCTTGTGTAAATGGATGATGGAACAGGGTTTAGGAGAGATAAGAAAAAGACAAAATTTATTAAGAGCTACAAAGGACAGGAAATTGTGGAGAGCCATGATCGCTTACCTCCTGAAGGCAGAAGGTACATAGAAGAATGAGCTTGTGTAAATGGATGATGGAACAGGGTTTAGGAGAGATAAGAAAAATACAAAATTTATTAAGAGCTACAAAGGACAGGAAATTGTGGAGAGCCATGATCGCTTATGTCCTGAAGGCATACGGTACATAGAAGAAAAAGAATGAGCTTGTGTAAATGGATGATGGAACAAGGTTTAGGAGAGATAAGAAAAAGACAAAATTTATTAAGAGCTACAAAGGACAGGAAATTGTGGAGAGCCATGATCGCTTATGTCCTGAATGCATACGGTACATAGAAGAAGAAGAATGAGCTTGTGTAAATGGATGATGGAACAAGGTTTAGGAGAGATAAGAAAAAGACAAAATTTATTAAGAGCTACAAAGGACAGGAAATTGTGGAGAGCTATGATCGCTTATGTCCTGAAGGCATACGGTACATAGAAGAAAAAGAATGAGCTTGTGTAAATGGATGATGGAACAAGGTTTAGGAGAGATAAGAAAAAGACAAAATTTATTAAGAGCTACAAAGGACAGGAAATTGTGGAGAGCTATGATCGCTTATGTCCTGAAGGCATACGGTACATAGAAGAAAAAGAATGAGCTTGTGTAAATGGATGATGGAACAAGGTTTAGGAGAGATAAGAAAAAGACAAAATTTATTAAGAGCTACAAAGGACAGGAAATTGTGGAGAGCTATGATCGCTTATGTCCTGAAGGCATACGGTACATAGAAGAAAAAGAATGAGCTTGTGTAAATGGATGATGGAACAAGGTTTAGGAGAGATAAGAAAAAGACAAAATTTATTAAGAGCTACAAAGGACAGGAAATTGTGGAGAGCCATGATCGCTTACGTCCTGAAGGCATACGGTACATAGAAGAAAAAGAATGAGCTTGTGTAAATGGATGATGGAACAAGGTTTAGGAGAGATAAGAAAAAGACAAAATTTATTAAGAGCTATAAAGGACAGGACATTGTGGAGAGCCATGATCGCTTATGTCCTGAAGGCATACGGTACATGGAAGAAAAAGAATGAGCTTGTGTAAATGGATGATGGAACAAGGTTTAGGAGAGATAAGAAAAAGACAAAATTTATTAAGAGCTACAAAGGACAGGAAATTGTGGAGAGCTATAATCGCTTACGTCCTGAAAGCTCACGGTACATAGAAGGAAAATGAGCTTGAGTAAATGGTTGGCAGGACTGAGAAATAAGAAAAAGAGAAAATTTGTTAAGAGCTACAAAGGAGAGGAAATTGTGGAGAGTCATGATTGACTATTGTCCTAAAGGGGTCATGACACAGAAGAAAATTATCATAAATGTCTTTCAAAAAAAAAAAAAAAAGATATGCTAACAATACTATTCTGTAAATATATATGAAAACAAAAAGAAAAATAATACATTTCCAACAACATAAAATGAAAAATGATAAAAAAAAAATGCCCAGGAAAATTACAGATAATTAGTTTAAAAAATCAAAACAAATGGATAAATAAAAAAGAATGAAATCTAAGTCAAATACACACCTAATAATAAACATCAACTTTGTAATATAAAATTAGATTAAGCTTATAAATTAATAAATAATTTTATATATTTTTATATATTAAGTCAGATATACCTAATATGATAAACTTTAAAGAGTTAGGATCTTTTATAATTTATTTACAAATATTCTCATTCAAAGTAAAATAATATTTAATAATATGTAAAAATTCAGATATAACTAAAAATATATCTGTAAAAAAACAATATGAATAACGACAAAAGGAAAACTTTTCTTAGCTGATGTGTTTTGTCTTCTGATGGACTTTATCAAGGCAAATGTAAGGATTTTATTTAGCAATGAGCATTTATAAACACAAGTAAAAATGTTGCCAGTGGTTCAGAATTTTTCAATTTAAATTAGTTCATAAATATAAATCAAGCTAACTGAAAAATCTAGATAAATTATGGAAAATGTTAAGTGAAGTAATTTAATGTCTAATAAATGAAAGTAAATGTTGAATTGTTTTTTATAATTATTATTTATATTATTTTACTTTGAGATTGTGTTAATAATTAGATATAATTTAAATAATTGAAAGTACTGAATTTAATCATTTTCTTTTAATTTTTTAAGTCATGTATATTGGCTTGGGAGAAGAGTAATTCTTTTAGGAATGGAAATATTTGAAAAAAATCCAGGGCAGAGATTTAAGATTCAATAGAAGCATTCTCAAGAACATTTTATTGAAATAAGTTATCTTCTCTTTTAATAAGTGTGGTATTCTTTAAATTGAAATTGTGGAATGATCTTATTTCTATGTATGACTAATGCATTTGATAAATCTTTATGTATCAGTTCCTTTTTGTGTTCATAGATACCTTTTCTTTTCTAATTTATGTCAGTTTCCCCATTATAGTGTAAGGAACAGTTGTGACAGGTTACTTTATAGATAACTATTTCAGATTTATTGTTATTAAGAATATTTTTGGCTCTGATCATATCTATAAGATGTGGTTGTAATTATTTTAATATTGTTAATATCGGATAAATTTTCTTGAATGTTGTGGAGTTAGGAGGAAGTATTATATGCCTGTTTTTATCAAGTTTATTATGATTGCTGTCTTTATTAATGGCATTATTGTTTTTGTTGTTGTATATTTTATATGCCTTTCCCTTAACATTATGGATGAAATAATCAAGATATTGGGGATTTTAATAGTGTTTTCTAGCTATATGTGTAATAATATATATATATATATATATTATAAATTAACTGATTTAAAATATGTTTTTTTCGCTACACAGTAATAACCATGTTTCAAAAATGGAAGCTAAAAACATTAAATTGATCTATATATATATATATATATATATATATATATTATGAAATGGACAAAGTCCAACAATTATTTTAAGACATTTATATGTTTATACATTCTTTTTATAGATAAAAATATTTAAATAAATGCTCTGTTTATATATAATAAACAGTATTAAACAACATTTACATATTTGTATCTATAAAAAGAATGTATAAACATAAAAATGTCATTAAATAATTGTCGTACTTTGTCCATTTCATAATGTGTGATGTCATTTGTTTACATTTGATACGCCATGAGCAGATATGAATGTACGCGAGAGAATCATGGAAGATTGAAGTTTAAAGACAGTAAAATCAACCTTGCTAACTGAATGCTCCTCTGTGGACAGTTAGGTTAAAGTCACATCAGGCTATATGACGGTTCTGTATAGGATATAGGTTCTAATCCTGTCAGAGGATGAATATTTTCTGTCAAAATTTCTCGGACATTCAGGCCGGTAAATGTTGTTTTATACTGTTTATTATAAACAGAGCATTTACTTAAATATTTGTATCTATAAAAAGAATATATAAACATAAAAATGTCTTAAAATATATATATACTTAGTGCATTGGAACAGCAGATCATTATTCAAACATATATTGTTAAATATAACAGACAACGAATGTTTATTATGTTTCATGATGAGCTGTTCTAAGCTCCATATAGTTGCTTTAATTTTGGGAGAAAATAAGGACAAAAACTGTCCAACATTTGGATATTTTTTTATTATGCTGTTCCTCAATCTAAGGTTTGGCTCACATGAGCCATCATGAGAGTTGTAATGTCCATGTAACCTCTCTGATGATGGCTTATGTAAGCCTATAATAACTCCTGATCAAACATAATAGACATTTGTTGTCTGTTATATTAAACAATACATGTTTCAATATATATATATATATATATGTGTGTGTGTGTGTGTGTGTGTGTACATTTAAATGAATATGACCGACAAGGTGCCTTTTTTTAGTTTTTTATACAATTTCACATGCGATCTATTAATTTTTTCTTTTCAGGTGATAAATTATATAAAAACTGTCTGAAAAGAAAAAAATTATTAGACCGCATGAGAAATTGTATAAAAAACTAAATAAAAGCACCTTGTCTGTCATATGAAATGTGCATGAAAGAAGGATTGCTGCCTAAATACACAAATATATATATATATATATATATATATATATATATATATATATATATATATATATATTGAACAATAAAAAAAATTAAAAAATTAAAATCTTCAGACACACTGGGTTGTAGATTAATATTCTTTCATTTTTTTTATTATTATTCCATTTAGATTCCTCGACTAGTTTCGACCAAAATGGCCATCATCGGGAGGAGAAATATTTCTGCTTACTGCTAGCACTAAACTACAGAAATGAATGTCTTGATGGAGAAAGTGAACTTTTGTCTGTAGTTTTCATTTGTTTTTTTTATTTTTTTTTATCTTTTTAACATGAATCTTTTAACATTCCTTGTGTTGGTCAAACAGTCTCTTTTAAGTTGTTATTTGAGATAAGAGCTGGATAGATACATGCTGCTATGAATTCTCTGGTCAGTTTGACAGTTTTATTGGACTTGGTGAGGGGATGTGTCTCTGTTTAGTGTTTGTGTGTGTGTGTTATTTGGTTCTTAGGGAGTGAGTGAGTATGATATGTGTAAGCGTGTGTATTGCTGTGGTGTGTGTTATCATTTGGCTCATTAGGGAGTGAGTGCGTATGATGTGTGTAAGTGTGTATATTCGTGTGGGTGAGTGTATAAGTGTGAGGCCTCCACATCTCCGTAATGTGGGTAGGTTTTTTTATTTGTTGAGTTATATCTATATATTGTTAAATATGTGATTTAGCCCGGCTGGATATTTTGTTTTTAGACGTTGTATCCACTTATTTTCATGCGACTCTAAAATCTTTCTAATGTCATCTGCTCTGAACTTTTCTATTCTCTCAATTATAGTGAATTTGGCATGGGTTTTGAAATCGTGTTTTTCCAGGTAGAAATGTTGTTCTACAGGTAATAATTTTTCATGGGGAGTCAAATTAATTCGTTTATGATAATTGTTAATTTTGTAGTGAAAGGGCCATTCAGATTTTCCTACATATTGTTTCTGGCATAGTGTGCATATATATATATATATATATATATATATATATATATATATATATAATATAATATAATTAAAATCTTTTTATTATAATAAATTACAATCAAAACATTTTACATCGCTACTCAAAAACTTTCATGTTTTGGAACTATAATCATTCCTATTTGGGCAATAGTAGATAACATATAATAAAAATGATTTATTTGGAAAATTTGAAAACAAATCGTTACCTCTTTTGAAAGTTAATATGGTGGCCAAAGCCTACTGTCAGAATTAAAAATATATACTTGTGGGCATGTCTAGATTAATTAATTAAAAGTCAGATCCCCCACTTTTTAACATTGTCGATAGTTGTATTTTGTTTGTTTGTGAGATGATAATCAATATGTGCACAAATTGTACCAAGTTTCAACAAGTGACAAGTCAACCTATAAGACAGGGTGTTGCATTTGTGCCCATTGTATAAATTTAATGTTTTTTGATTGTTGATATTGGAGAATGCAATCTCCCAAATGACAGGAGAATCCATAAACAACATTGTTTTTATTTAGGGGATTTTTGAGTGTCCTAAATTATAAGTAATAATGTGGTTAGATGTTATAAACTTTTTATAGTAAACAATACTTCTAAAGTACTTAGTAGAATCATTAAGTCATATGAATTATATTTTTAATGGCTTTTTAATTTTGTTTATTGTTAGGGTGCATTTAGTTACATTGGAACAAGTTAATAATTTTATTTCTATTTTTGTATTTTATTTATTTTTTTCTGCTGCAATAGGTTTGTCTATTGCCAGTTCACACTCCTCTTCAGATTTTGAACAGGAGTAGAGGGCTATCCTTTGTTTCCTCTTTAGGATTGGGTTTCCAGTTCCTTCTAAAGTCTACTTCAACTCTATACTTCTAACATCTCCTCCTAAAACTCTGAACTTTTTCTTACTATTGAATTACTTTTTCTTTTATCAATACGAGTAGAAAGGTTCACACTCCTCTCCAGTCTTTTGAACAGGAGTAGAGGTTTATCCCTTGTTTCCTCTTCACGATTGGGTTTCTAGTTCCTTCTAAAGTCTACTTCAACTCTATACTTCTCTCTTTCTCTCTGTATATATATATATATATATATATATATATATATATATATATATATATATATATATGCACGCACACACACACAAGTATAGAATTGGTGTCTATGGAAGTTCTATATATTTTAGTGTCATTTTTATCTTTATGTTGTTCATTGATGAATATTTCTTTTTCTATTCTACCCATATTAAATTTTATCTATTGAACTATTTTTATCTGTATATCTTTCCGCATGTAAGTTATATTTTAATAGTATGTTCGAATTTGTTTACTAACACTTTCAATTTTGAATATTTGTTCGTCCGTGTCTTCATTAAAGTATGTGTGTATGATCGCTTATATATGCCTTTCATTGTATGTATATGTTGTCGGGATTTTTTAAAGGGCCATGGACACTCCTTTCTTGTTTCATTCATGTTTTCGTGTGTTTATGTATCTAAATATATCTACACGTTTGTATGTATTATCTTTTGCAAGATTTCGCCTTCCTCTGCCCATATCACCACTTCAAATGTGTCTAAGCTGTAACAAAGCTTAGCACATTAGATTTTAACGTTTATTCTAACTGAATTTTTGGCCTTTCCATTAAAACAAAATAAATAACAAAGCATATGTATTTTTCCTCAGTTTCTCCTTTAAATAATTTTTAAACTTAATGCAGATTAAATTTAAAATTTAAAATTGTTAATTTTTAATTTTCAATTTTATAGTAAAATTTATTAATTAGTTAGAATGATTTCTATTTTAGTCAAACCCTAACATTAAAGCATTATTTTTTATAACCTTAGTTGTCAAGTTTTTTTTTTAATTCTCATATTCTTGTATTTTGATTGGTCATTGCAGCTTGTGTAACAGCGTTTCCCCTTGTGAGGGGTGGTTAATTGATTTGAACCTTTTAAACCCCTTTATTCTACATTCAGCATCATCACTTGATAAAGCACCAGAAGTGTTGAAACAAAATGGCTATTTTTGTAGTGATTTTATAACATATTTATGTTATAATTTTCAAATAGATTATATATATATAGTTAAATATTATAATTTAATTAATAATAAAAATTAACAATATGACAATTTAATTAATAATATAACATAATATAAAAACTTCAATATAAACCATAAAAAGTAAAAAAATTTAATTTTGAAATAAAATTTAATTTCAAAGAATTTAAACTGGAAGAATAATCTGTTGTCCTCATCTTTGTCGCCATATTTATTATTACAATGTTTTGGCCGTTGTACACTCCAGCCTTCTTCAGGTGGTTGGAATGTCGAACTGTACCCTTTATTTCGCTTGCTGGTGTAGACTGTTCTAGTTCCATGTGCCATATTTTAATGGATGTCAGTTATCAGTTATCTCGTGTTAATTCCCCTGCCCAGAAATTCATGCACAGATGTCCACAAGGACAGTGGATAAAGGTGTTAGCTAGATCCAGTGACAGGACCCAAAATGTGTGAGTTCAATACTTGGTTAAGATGGTGGATAACTTGTAATGATAACAGACAAAATTGCAATATGAGCACTGGTAAAAGATGATTGCTGAAGAATTTCTGGGTATTATGAACTTAATGTCTTCAGCAACCTTTTTTTACCCTTGCTCATATTAAAATTATTGCTGTTACCATTACATGTTTTTACTAGAGCTCATATTGCAATTTTTGTTGTTATTATCACTTTTCTCTGGCACTCCTTATTACTGGTTCCCATATTGTATTCATTTCTATGCTTGGTTGGCTCAGTAGATTTTTGTGGCCTAGCATATGTGCTGATTCCTTAAGTTTATGAATTTTCCAATGGTGTTCCTTATCTATGATCTCAACCTGATCCCACAGAGGGTGGTGATCTCCCTTTTCTCCCCATATGTGGCAAGCCATGCCTGATTTTTCCACTTCCGCTCGTGTCACAGCTTTCTGGTGTTCTTGAAGCCTTATCTTAAGGAGGCAGCCTGTTTCCCCTTTATATTTCTTTCTGCAGCTGCACGGGATAGCGTACACACAGTCTTTAGTGATGTTCTCCTCTATGAGGGGTCTTACTCAAGAGAGATTTTCTGCAAAGTGTCGTCAAGCTTTTGAACGTTGTCCTGATGTTATATGGACTGCAGATCCTTTGTATTTTCTCTGATAACCCCTTCATATAAGACAGGCAGACTGTTTTCTGAGTGTTGTTGTCCTCCTTCTCTTGTACCCGCCTATCCCAGTTTTTGGGGGCTGTTGCCATGTACCCAGGGTAGTTGTTACGTTGTAGGGTACTACTTATACTGAACAATTCTTTATCTAATGTCTCTGGGTCGCCACTTATGACTTTTGCTCTAGCACTGGTAAAAAATGATTGCTGAAGACATTAGGTTTATAATACCCAGAAATTCATACACAGATGTCCTCAAGGACACATGGCACAGTGGACAGGACCCAAAGAGTGTGAGTTCAATACCTGTTTAAGGCAGTGGAGAGGTGAATTAACAGAAGATAACTGATAACTTACATCCATTAGACATGGCACGTGGAACTAGAACAGTGAAATAAAGGGGTTCAGTTTGACATTCCAACCACCTAAAGAAGGCCATTGTAATAAATATGACGACAAAGATAAGAAAAATCCGAATAATGTAAATACTGTATATATATATATATATATATATATATATATATATATATATATATATATATATATATATTATATATATATTGAAAAAACAGATGCAGTTCTACAGGCAAATCCTGGAAGCACAATGGACAAAACATGTAAGCAATGAGGAAGTTGAAAGGAAAAGCGAACTACAATGAAACTGATACATACAATTAGAAAATGACAGTTGAAATTTCCGAGATACATGATGAGGAAAGAGAGCCTGGAGAATTTAACACTCACAGGACATACTGAAAGCAAAAACAAGCAAGGAGAAATAGTGAGAAACCTGCTTAACGAATAACTAGATGACAAAACAGAGGGATGATAAAGCATCAAAAGATTACTTAGAACAACAATAGAGGAAGCTGTGAAGAGCCAGATCGCTCACCTCCTAAAAGAGCATGGTATATAAAAGACTAAAGAGGCTTAAAACTAAAAGTTGCTATAATAATCACTGAGTTGCTTTCAACTACAAAATAATACAATCTTATCGACTAATATTCAGTTGTCACTATGCAAATGTAGTGGCAAAAGATGGAAACCAACTTGTATTTCATGTGTTTTTTTAGTTTAAACCTACAAGTACGGGTAGTTTGAAACAGCTTAAGGCCCATGGAAGATGGGTCATTTTCTAAGGCAGTACCTCTACTTCAGGAGGTGGCTGGGTTATTACCAGGTGTTTGATAAGGAACTACTGATGGGACTTGTTGAGCAATTTTTGTACAGCTTCCAGGAAATCTCACATTAAACCCTGACCTTGTGTCACGTTCTATTGCGACGTGGCGGCGAAATCGTAAACCTACATAAACTGAAAGCAAGTTAGTTTAAAAAAAATAATTTAATTTAAAGTTACATCATTAAGAAATTAAGGAATTTGGTATTCCCCACTGTGATGAAAAAAAAAAACCCCAAAAAAAACAACAAAATCTGGCAGTATCGTAAAGTACAAGCGACGCTAGTAAAAGTTGGCCCGGTATAATAAATTTAAAATTCCGGTTACTAAGAGATGCTTCAAATTCCATCACCCAACCATGTAAATTCAACCACCCAAAAATTTATTTGAGAATTTAAAACTGTCATTCTGAGGAAAATTAAAGACGTTTTTTTTTTTTGTACGAAACTAGCTTCGATAGAATGGACAATTGATGAAAATTACCTACATTTAAATTAAGAAGAAACTTGATTATACACAGAGGACATTGGAGATTCTTCTTATCTTAAGTCTTTTTAGTATACTAATATCCTGATTAAAAAAAAAACAGTACAAGTACATAAACTCATTATTTTCTATTTTTACTTTTGGTGGCAACGAAAAGAGCTTACTAGCTACAAAAAAAAAAAAAGTAAAGAAGCAATTTTGGAAAATAATCATTTTTTTTTTCTCTAATTTTGATGATTCATTAATGGTTTTAGAAATTATTATTCATACTCCAGGAGACCAATTCTATTTTTAACTGCAGCTGTGTGTTTTTATGTTTTTTTATTTTTTTTGCAAGTAAATATAAAAAAAGCAATTTTGGAAAATAACTAATTTTTTCTCTAATTTTGATGATTCTCTAACAAAAAAACAAAAATAAATTATTTAATTTAAAGTTACATTATTAAGTAATTAAGAAATAAGTAAATGTTTATCATTTTTGGCGTTTCCAACTGTGACAAAAAACAACAAAATCTGGCAGGACCGTAAAGTAAAGCTTACACTAGTAAAAGTTGGCCGGGCAAACTAAATTTCAAATTTCACTTACTAAAAGAATTCCATCATACAACCATATAAATGCTAATTTTTTAACACTCAACAATCCAAAAATTTATTTCAAAACAATGGGGTGATAACGTGTCAAAAAAGGTTAAAACAATAATACAGGAAGTTGTGAAGAGCCATGATTGCCCACAAACTGAAAGAGCATATCACATAAAATATACTGTAGAACAGAATAAAACAAAGCAAAGTTCAATTGTGACAATGGATGAGATGATAAGTCCATGATTTATAGAGACCTGATGAAAGAAAACCTTAAACAACATACTATATTTGCATACACAAGCAAATTAAAGAGATCTATTAATATAGATGAATATATATTTATATTTGCCTGTGTGTAAGCAAATGAAATAGACAGGATGTCATTTTACTACTCTCAACTGAAATAAACATCAAATATTTTAAAGTTCACCTTTGTTGGTTATGTCTTGATTTCATTGATATGAATGTAGTTGTAGATTGGTTCACTAACAAAAGCATTTAAACATATGCTTTGTTAAACTATAAAATTACAATAGATTTTGTGTTTTATTGTGCTAGGTGAAAAAAGGAAAATGTCATCTCTGTAACACTGTGGAATTACCCCACATTGTCTGCCAGTGGACATTTCTACCACTAGATGACGTTGTATATATGCTCTATAAAAGGAAAAGGCATAAACTTTCTTTCTCTTCTTTTTGACCCTCTTAAACCACAGGATTCTTTGATGACAAAATGTACTCATTTCCATGGTGAGAAGATTTTTATTCTGATTAAATCAACTTTTATTCAACTGAACCACGTGGAGCACTCAAACATACACATGCACACATATGCGACAGCTGATCATAATGAGAATATTTGTTTCTTTTTCCTGGCTCTGTTGTTCAGTATATAAAAATATATAAAATACTACATGTGTTGAATTCAGTTATTATTAATTTGTTTTTGAAATTGGTATCACACCAAGAAAGGCAGTAAAGCCACTAAGACACAATGGGTTACAGGGTGTGGAAGAATTAGAAACAGAAACATTAATAATGAGCAGGAAGAGGAAAGAGTAATCAGAACAGTAGATAGTGGTTGATATTGCATTTAAATTATTGCAGATTAAAGTTGGTTGGAAAGCATGGAACTGGAAGGGAGTTCCACAAGAAAGGCAGTAAAGCCACTAAGACACAAGGGGTTACAGGGTGTGGAAGAATTAGGAACAGAAACATTAATAATGAGCAGAAAGAGGAAAGAGTAATCAGAACAGTAGATAGTGGTTGATATTGCATTTAAATTATTGCAGATTAAAGTTGGTTGGAAAGCATGCAACCTGAAAAGGAATTCCATAAGAAAGGCAGTAAAGCCACTAAGACACAAGGGGTTACAGGGTGTGGAAGAATTAGGAAGAGAAACATTAATATTGAGTGGGAAGAGGAAAGAGTAATCAGAACAGTAGATAGTGGTTGATATTGCATTTAAATTATTGCAGATTAAAGTTGGTTGGAAAGCATGGAACCGGAACAGTGTTCTACAAGTGAGAAGTGCAAGGAAATAAACTGTTAGCATAGAATTTGCGGTTACATCTATTTAGCCCCATTATAAATTGATGAGATTTTGATGCCATTCTAATGCTGCACTTAAATTAAAAAAATCTAGGTACCATAGTGGAGAGCAATACTTATTTGTAAAAATACAAAATGTGGCACAAGGCCAAAATGAAGAATAGGGAAGTGGACAGTCTTCTTCTGTCTTAACATTAAACATAGATAGTCACAATCACTGACCGAAACATACCTCAATATTCCTAACACCAAAACAACACTTGCTTAATTACCATTCTTACTACATCCACCATAATACCTCATTGTGTCTATGAAATTCCTAACTGGTCCTCATATATACAATCCATTGTCTGTGGGTGGAGGGGGAATAAAACAAGAATAATGAAGAGCTCATCTGAACAATTACCATAAAATTATTTATAGAAAAGATACAGAGAAGCAACCTTACAGAAATGAGAAAGTGACTGGAGCTGAGCTGCCAGATCAGGGCCAATAATATTGCTGATTCTTCTTTGAATTTTATCACTGACCTCACTGTAAGTAGCAGGGGCACCAGACCCTATGCAGCAGTAATACTCTGAGCATGGACGAATGGTTGACATATATATATATATATATATATATATATATATATATATATATATATATATATATATATATATATATATAAGTTAATAGACTTAAAATATGGTTTTTCGCTACACAGTTCCAACCATGTTTCAAAAATGGAAGCTAAAAACCCCGAATTTAATTTTGTACTTAAATTAAAGACATTAGTTCCATTTCATCCTCAAGCGAATTTTGGAGTAACTTTAAAAATTACTGGGTTTTAAATACACAGCTAAAACAAAATTCATGTTTCCAAGGTTACAGAGAAATCTATTTTGCTAGACTATGGGTGTCTGGGTGTTCAATATGTCTATATTTTAATGTATCAGTTATTGTTACGTTTTGGTAGTGGGTAGGGATGTATTTTTCAATGAAATCTAACATCCGTTAAAAGCGTGTCGTCTGGATTTTTTTTTTTTTTTTTGTGTTAACGGCTAAAATTCTTACGGCATTTTTTTCGTTCGTATATTTAAAGATTTTTGGGTGGTGTCTACGTCAGAATACTTTTTAACTACGATTTGAAATATTTTTACTTTTAATTTTTAATACTATATTTCTTTCAAGAACAATTAAATGTAATTAGAATCCCTTGTAGAATTATCACATCAAGTATATTACTATTTTTTTAAAATTTTATACTTGTTCTGGGATGTTCTCTGATTTAGTAAACTTTATTTATTTATTTAATTACAATTTAAAAGAAGTTTAGGTTAGAATTCATTTTAATGAACTAATTTTAATTACAACTTTAAAATATTTTCATTATTAGTTTTTACTTTTTATAGACTATAATTTCATTTAATAGAAGTGAATGTATTTAAGAATTAGGATTACTTACAGTAAGTAAAATTATTTTACAATTATATTACGATTTTAATTTTATGGCAAAAATAGCCAATTCATTTCTCTGATTTAGTAAATTTTAGTTATTTATTTAATTACAATTTAAAAGAAGTTTAGGTTAGAATTCATTTTAATTAACTACAATTTTAATTACAACTTTAAAATATTTTCATTATTAGTTTTTTTAGACTATATTTTATTAAATTGAAGTAAATGTATTAGGCCGGGGCAGAAAACAATGACGCAATAACGCCGCTCTTTGACGTTAAAAAATACGTCGAAAACCGACATCATTGTGCCACCACTTCTATACCAACCCAATATTTGAATTACTAACAATAAGTAAAATTATTTGTCTATAAGAGTCTATATCAAGTATGTTTGTATTACGATTTTTAAAATTTTATATTTAAATATTTTAAGTAAATTTTTTTTTTTTTTTTTTTATGCAAAAATAGCTAAATTTACATTGAGCACTATTTTGTAAAAATAAAAATATCTATAAGAACACCGGATTATATATCTTACTGTTCTTTCTTTTTATTAATATACATATACATATATATATATTAGGTTGGTGCAAAAATAATATCGTTTTTTGCACCAACCTAATATATATATATATATAAGATAGATTCTGGAGAGAAAAATTGTCTTTCATGATATAGTGAACTCACTTTCTTAGCAGCTGACCTAGCAATGGATTCAATATAATCTTTTCACTGTCAGCTGAGAATGTATATTTGTGTGTGTGTGTGTTTGTGTATGTTTTATCAGGCATTTTAACTGTAGATTTATTTCTGTATGTAAAATATATAAAAATCCTACTGTGTGTTGAATTCATTTATTTTGACAGATTTCAACCAAATGTCAATTGTAATTAGTACCCAAATTCTGCTGTTATATACATATCAATCTATATGATACTATCTAAAATAATTACCCTATTAAAATTCATTATTAATTAAGAAGAATATAAATAATTAAATGATTTGAAAACTACATATACATTTTGTAGATTTTGATTAATTTGTTACATTTACTAAAAGACAAATTAAACATTTGACATTTAAGACAATGTCATTCTTTGAATATAAAAAATAGAAAACATGGACTAAGTGTTTTTGTTGATGTCAATATAAAGTTTATTTAGTTGGTTGGTGTTTACTTGGTTTGTTTATATTTACTTTGATTATTCCTGTTGTAACTTGGGTCAAATGTTTCCAAAGATTTGATTTATGCCATCTGGAATGCTACTATAGAACGTAAATTTGTAAAAAAATGTGTAATGTGGAAAATTCATGTACTATTCATGACGTTGTCTTAAACTGACAGAGATTAATTAGTATGTTTGGCTGTCTTCCTTGTCTCTTTTATCATTTTCATTTCTTTGTTCTTTTTCATGACATCCTTAAAATTATTTATTAGTATTTTTAAATTATTTATTAGTATTTTTAAAATTATTTATTAGTATTTTATACTAATAATTTATTTTACTTGTTTTGTAGGAGTTTCTCTTAAATTTTTCTTCTCTAGAAATATAACCCACAAATAAATAGAAAATCATCTAAAAATTACCGTTTAAAATTTATTTTACATACCACTTGATGTGTACCTACCCTGTGGGCTGTTTCTGTTACTTTTGCTCTAAGATTATATCTAATATGGTAGGGGTGTTGAATACTTACCTGTTTCCCAGTTCACACCCCTTCTTCACTTTTTGAACAGGAGTAGAGGTTTATTCCCTTGTTTCCTATTTAGGATTGGGCTTCTTGTTCCTTTGTTTAAAGTTTTCTCATTTTCTTTCACCCTCCCCACTTTATTCTTAGTGACATTATAACTTTGCTTGAGGGGAAACAATTAAAAAAATGTGGCAGAGTTTCAGAATGATTGCAAGAAGTAGGGCAGGCACTCAGAATGATTGCATTTGTGAGTTTTCTATAAATATTTTCATGGTAATTGTTCAGATGAGATCTTCCATATGGTACCTAGACTTTTAAGTACTAGACTGGCGTTGAGACCTTGTCAATTTACAGTTGAGCTAGATGAAGCCGTAAATTCTATCCTAACAGTTTCTTTTCATACACTTGTCACTTGTGGAACTCCCTTCCAGCTTCATGCTTTCAAGCTAACTTTAATTTGCAAAAATTTAAATGCACTTTCAATAGCTATTTACTATCCTCCTGATTACTTTTTCCTCATCCTGATCATTATTAATGTTTCTGTTTCTAATTCTTCCATACCCTGTAACCACTTGTGTCTTAGTGACTTTTATATATGGATGAGCATAGGCTTCTAAAAAATGGTGCTGTATGGACAACTACCAAACTTCAAGCATTCAGTTGGACATCCACTCTTATACTAAAAAAGAAATTGAAAGACAACTTGAAGTGTCTCAGCTTTTATCTGAAAACATGGGAAGCCCAAGCATCAAACTGAAAGGTATGGCATAAGACATGTTTCATTAAGTTAAAGGGTTTTGAAGGCAGTAGACTAAATCACCATGTTCAGCTTTGCCAAGCTTTGAAGCAGAGATGCCATCAAAATCCTGCTTTAACAAATTTCATCTGTCAGTGTGACTTTGTCACATGCAGCAAGGTTGGGCTAGTATCACACTTAAGAAAGCACAAATGAAATATGTCTTTCCCTTACTTGATTTTCTCCACAAAATAGACCCTGCTAGCATTATATGTGTAAAACAAAAGGCACCATATTATGGTGACCCTCATTTATCATTCATGATAGGAGAGTCTACCATATGTGTGTGTGTGTGTGTGTGTATACACATACACACACATATATACATATATATGATGTTATTGAATGTTGGCTTTTTCTTTTTTAACATCAACGATGAACATGGCCACAATGTACTGACCATGATTGTAATATAAAAAATATTCCTAGAACTATAGATGCATGCATAACATTTCCATACTTTCAGTTAAAATAATAAATAGAAATCATACATGATAATAGGTAAAAATATTAACAGAAAGCCTTTGGACATACAGAATATTTGTATAATTTCTTTATCCAGAAAAGAAAATGCAAAATGAAAAGAAATATTAAATAAAAGAAAGTAAGCAAACAAATTAACCACACTACCTTGTACTTCGTCTTTAATGAAACTTGAATAAGTGATTGCTGCTCAAATACAATGTATAAACATATGGGATAAAGTGCTCAATATCAGAGATAGAGCGTATGTAAATATAAATATAGAAGTGAACATTGAAATCAACACTCAGTGGTGACTGGCTGTTTCATGCTAGACACAATCGTCAGGCCATGAGTTTTTGATTTTTCTCGACTATTTATATATATGGGTCAGTGGTGCATTGTGGATAAACCATTCTAGCGGTTATTTTGGCGAGAGTGACTTGTTTATTTATTTGGGTTAATTTATTTTACTTGTTTTTTATTTTCATTTTTATTTTATATTTATTTATTCTTTTCAGTTTCTGATGTTTTATTAACATAGTAAAAAGTTTGGGGGATTTGTTTAGGTCACTTATTTAATATTTTGTTTTGTTCTGGGAAAATAAAACTATTTATTCATCCAATTTTTGGAATGATTGCCATCGTCTATTCTGCTATTTTGGTAGGGGAGGGACAGTTCTTAATTTGTTTATTATTTTATCTGTTTCTTGTTAATTTATTTATTAGAATTATTTTTTTCTTATTTATTTGCTTATTTTTTATTTTGTATACTTTTATTTGCTCTATTCAGTTTTTGATTTTTTTATTGTTATATAGCAGTTATTGCTATTTCTGTGTCCAGTTTTTGGATTGATTGTTGTAGTCTATTCTAATGGTTATTGGTTTGTTAATTTGTTTATTGTTTACTTTATTTATTTGGATTGATTATTTTTACTTGTATTTTATGTATTTATTTATTTTTTTATTTGTTCTATTTCATCTATTCTAATGTCAGTTGTTTATTAATTTGTTTATTATTTGTTTGGGTTAATTTATTTTACTTGTTTTTTATATTATTTTGTTTATTTTTATTTATTCTTTTCAGGTTTCAATTTTTAAGTAACATGGTAAAAATTTGTTTTCATTTCTGCATTTTGAGATGACCTCAGATCATTTATTGTGTAATGTATATTGGCCTGGGAAGGTAATAATAGCTATTTTTTCCTCCAAGCAAAGTTTGCAGGTTTTGGATTGATTGTTGTAGGCTGATGTTCTTTTCCTTATTTTCTATGATATTTTTGGTGTGATTTGCATTTTGATTTTAATTTCCCAGATATACTTAGAAAGCATTGTGCTGTTCACCTATTTACTATTTGTGAAAGATGTTTTGTGTGCATAGTTTCTTTGTTTCCAGGGTCCTTCATTTAATCCTATATATACTTTTTCTTCATTATCTGGTGATTTTACAGTAGCTTGGTATATTAGATTACCGTTTAAGGGACATTCCTTCTTTATTCTACAGTTACACGTGGGTTTAATTTGTTCGGGTGGTTTGTTGATAGTTTTCCTGTTGTGCTTTTTTATTATTTGTGCCATGTTCTCAGTGCAACTGTAGTTGATTTTTACAGTATTTTTATTGAATATTTTGTGTAGAGTTCTTGATTCCAGGAAGTGTTTTTTTAAGAGTTTGAAGCTTTTCTTAATTTGGCTGCATTTTGTTTGTTATAGTTTCTTAAGATTATTAGACCATCATCCCTGTAGAGTCCTGCATCATTTTTATCTATTATTTTGCTTAGTTCATGTAGTAAATATATACCTGTGATTTTGTAGGTCTCTGCACTGCTGAATCTTCCTATTGTAGTGTCAAAGATCCCTTATTTCTTTATCCATGCATCTTCATTGTGGAATAGTAGTGATTTACAGGAGTGTTTAATGATATCTATTTTGTTTGTGTTTATTTTTATTTGTTCCTATGCTAATGTGATGGACTTATGCAGCATGGCTTCTGTTATGGATGTTTACTTAAACATGGATATCTATTAAATATAATGTTGAACGTAATGAGAATTGTGTGCATATGTGTAGATATCTGATTATTGAATCTATAAAGAGAAACACAAGACATGAATGAAAAGTGAAGTGAGTGAAAAGAAGAGTTTAAGAATTATTGATTGTTTAGGAATGTCCAAACTAATATTCATATACAACTGTTTTCACGGAGCAAAGATTAAAAATGTCTACAAATGGTTTTCTTAAAGAAAACAATTTCTCATCAGATTGGTGATACAAAATCACAAAAATTACATCACTTGAAGCAACAACAACTAAAATAACATATGTAACTAGAGGGGAAAATAATGATAAAATGAAAATGTTGATTTTGCACACAACCTTAAACAAAAGGTTAGGAAGGAAACTCCCATCATTAATAGTAAGTGCTAGTGGACTTGAGAAGTTTAATATCCTGAAAAACTGTTTTAAGAAAAAGATTTTATAAATTTCAGTCAAGAGTAACACTAACTGTTCCATCAAATGTTTCCTGCATAGAAACAGCTGTTTTCACTGTTACCATTATTTGCAAATTCATCTTGAATTTTGGAAGGACGCACAGTAGAGTAATGGAGAGTGGTTCAGATTGAATTCCAATCAAGTTCATTACATTCATTTAAATTCTAATACTCTTGGGAAAGGTATGAATCCATCTCATCTCCCCCTACCTATGGATAAATAGCAGGACAGACTGGACCCTATAACCTTCAGTGGCAATCAGTCTAGGAGAAGGAAAACTCTGAATTGAAAACCTGAGGAGGTTTTTTTGCTCCCTCCAACCCCTGCTATCAATAAATAGTGAGACAGACTTGACCCTCAAGCCTTTCTTGACAACCAGTCTCTTGGGAAAGGTATGAATCCATCTTTTCTCCCTCTACCTATGGATAAATAGCAGGACAGACTGAATCCTATAGCTTTGGGTGGCAACCGATCTAGAAGGAAAACTCTGAATTGAAAACCTAAGGTGTGTCATTTGCTACCTCCAAGCCCAGCTATCAATTGAAGACTGTGAAGCAACAACAACTAAAATAGCATATGAAAATAATAATAAAAAAATAGGGGAAAATAATGATAAAATGAAAATGTTGATTTTCCACACAACCTTAAACAAAAGGTTAAGAAGGAAACTCCCATCACTAATAGAAAGTTCTTGTGGACTTGAGAAGTCTAATATCCTGAAAAACTATTTTAAGAAAATATATTTATAAATTTGATCCGTGAGTAACAGTAACTGTTCCATCAATGAGTGTAAAATTTTTCCTGTGTGGAAATGGCTATTTTTACTGTTACCATTATTTGCAAATTTATCTTGGATCTTGGAAGGAGGCAAAGTGGAGTAATGGATAGTGGTTCATCTCTTCTCCCCCCCACCTATGGGTAAATAGCAGGAGAGACTGGCTCCTATAATCTTGGGTGGTAACTGGTCTAGGAGAAAGAAAACTCTGAATTGAAAACCTGAGGAGGGTTGTTTACTCTCTCCAACTCCTGCTATCAGTAAATAGTGAGACAGACTTGGCCCTAAAGCCTTTCTTGACAACCAGTCTAGGAGAAGGAAAACTCTGAATTCAAACCAGCCTAGAAAGGGTTGGGATCTGTCAGTCTGTCTGACCCAGGAAACCCCACTGTTTGTGGCGGCAGTTCATGCAGTGCCCCCAGTCATTACGGGACTCGTGATCGTAATGAGGAAAATATTTTTAAATATCACAATATTTTTCTAATTGTATCAGATCTGATTATCTAGTCACAAGAAATAAGCTTCTCAAAATCACATAATCTAATGTTTGAAACTGTATCGGTGTATACAGTCTGTGACGGATAAATTGTCATGTAAATTACACAAAAATGAAAATAACACTTACATCTCATTTTAACAGATATGGTTACCAAAATTACACAAAAAATATCTTGAAATACTTAAGAGTAGATTTGTTCAATAAAATTGCCATTAGCTTCAACCACGGCATCCAGACAACTTCATAATCTTGTGTAATTCTTCTGGACGGTCTATTTGTGAATGCTGCCATAATCCTTGCCTTTAGTTTATCTTTGGTATTACGACTTCGGGCTGAACGGTATTTAGTCACCCCCCCACCCCCACGAGGGCATCATGTGGCACAAATATGCCCTTTGAACCCTTATAAACGGGTTCAGGATCGGTCTACCACCCCGAAAGAGACTCCGCCCTTCGGTGTAGCCTCCTTCGGGTTCCTCCCCGCCCGTAGGCAGAGAGTTCAACCGATCAGCCGATCAGCCGGTCGCCCGACTTCGGACTGAACAATATTTATTTGCATAAAATACAAAATGTGGCACAAGGCCTAAAAGGGGGTGGGGGGATGACGGTCTTCTGTCTTACATCTAAACTTAGCTAGTCGCAGACACTGACCCAAACATACCAACAATATTCCAATCACCAAAACAACACATTCACTTCTACCTTTCTTACTGCGTCCACCATAACGCCTCAAATTCTCTATGAAATCCTAACTAGTCCCCTTATGTACAAATATTGTTCGTGGGGAGGGGGGAGGGTCATAAAATAACAATTTTTAAAAAGATCCCCAAATGATTATATACAATGTGACTTCGGACTGAACTCTCTGCTTCCTCTTGAGGCGCAGTATTTATTACGTATGGAATAGTCCATTATGTTATTATGGGTAAGGGTCCCATAACAGTAACGTAGTTTCCCTGTGTATATATTATAAATACTTTCATGGTAATTGTAATTGTTAGTTTTCTTCTTTGGTATCTCAACCTCGTGAATTTAAGCACAGTACTTGATTGGCACCTAGGTCTTATCATTTTACTGTTGGAATAGTTATATGTAACCATAAGTTCTATTCTAATAGTTTCTTCTTCCGCACTTCTCGCGAGTGGAACTCTCTTCCTGCTTTTTGCTTTCGAGTTAACTACGATCCTCAAAAAATTAAACGAAATATCAATCACATTCTGTTTTCCTAAAACCTGTTCTTTTATTGTCCTTTTTCCCTTTATATTTACGTTTTCTCATTTTCTTTCACTTTCGGCAACCCCTTTTTAGTAGCATTAATCCCTTGCTTGAGATGAAATGATTTAAAAAATATATATATAGGACATAGATTAGTTATAAAAACTCTTCAACTTGTTTCTAATACCGATGCAGATCTGATAACTTCCTCTTATTAATGCTGCATCGGAATTGCCCATGAACTTCAAGAACTTCTTCACAGTTTGGTAGTACTTGCCTGGCATTTTTAGAATCTCCACCGTTATTTTCTCTTTTGCAAGCTTTTAGCTTATGAAATATTTTCTTTCTCTGTTAAATCACCCTAATGATCAATTTGAGACCTTCAGTCACACAATTCATTTAAGACCTCAATATTTAGGACAGGTATATCAGACAGAGGATCCCCTGAGGGCCACATGGTCTCATATTGCCATGAGTGCCACACACGACAACCAGGTGTGCACATTACAACTAACTAAAGTCATTTAATAAATTTTATTGCAGAATATTTTTGTTACTTAAATTCAGAAATACACAATGTGCATACAAATATTTTAGCATGATTTATGTAGACAATGTAATAAAGTAGTTTGATAAAAAAATAAAATTTTAAACAACATATAATTGCAGTTTACAACAAATACATTGTACAAAATTACAACAGTTCAAAACTGAACATTTATTTGCCACTATTCAGTCAGTTTTATTTTTTTGTCTTGGGGCTTGACACTTCTCTTTGTTGAAAATTTTTGGTATGTCTGGCTGAAATGTCTGTGCAATTCCGACTTTGATCGGAGATGACAAATGTTGATGAATTAGCCTTGTTCTTTGAGAAGTTTTTGTTGATTTCATGAAAGAAAATATCTGTTCACACACACACAGGTAGAACTTTGTAATCTTTGTGGAAAACTTTCTGAAGTTTTTTAAACTTTTCAGGAAGGTATAAAACCAACCCAGGTATTCCTGCTTCAAGATACTTTCCTCTGAGTGTAGAATTCGACTGAATTTCTAATCGTTCCGTCTGCAGGCTTTCTTTTCTCTTGGAAACATCAAAGGTGAATGGTACCAAGAATAATGCAAACTGATGTTCAAAAGAGGAGAAATCATTAAACGTTTTCTGAAATTCCTCTGACAACAATTCCAGTTGTCATACATAGTAAAGCTAAGTACAGTTTCGGTAATGTCAGAGCTTTTCAGCTCTTTACACGTAGAAAAATTAACTAAATTTTCATTTGACAACTGTGACTTCCATAAGCTCAGTTTTGTAATGAAACACTTGATGTCCTCATACAACTGAGTGATAAGTTTGTTTTTTTATCTTGTACTTTCAAATTAAGATCGGTTAATTGTACAGCAATATTCACAACAAAAGTCAGATCTTGGAGCTAACTTTCATCTTTTATTTCATGTGTTTTGATCTTTCATATTTATTTCTGGTCTCAACAAATAGAATCTTTTCAGCACTTTGTGACATGACAACCAGCTGACCTCTGTGTAGAATAAAATATCCATATCTTCTAGCAACTGACTGATCTGACGGTAGTTGAGAGCACAGCATCTGATATAATTCGCTGTGTTTGTGACCAAGCTAAGCACATGATCCAATGTTAAGATCGTTGAACACAAATTTTGCTGATGAATGATACAGTAAAATTGCAAATGATGAATCTGAATGCGAGTTTTCTAGTTTTCTTTTTAACTTGGCAACAACACTATTATGTTTGCCAACCATATTCGCAGCACCGTCAGATAAGCATGCAAGTTTACTCAAAACAAAACTATGTAGAACCTGCTCAACTCTTTTAAAGATGTCCTGGTTTGTTGTATCACGCATAGGGACAAGTTCAATTACGCCTTCATGAATATTAAATTCACTCTCACAGGCCATGATGAAGATTGCAAGCTGTGCTATTCCAGTGATGTCAACGGTTTCAATAGCAATAGAAAAATGTTCAAACCTTGATGATATAGACTTCAGCTGTTGTTTCAATTTCTGGTTAATGAAATGTCTTTGAATAAGTGTGCTTTCTCTGGACAAACAATTTCATCTATTTTTACAAGGCATTGCTTTACAAAATCTCCTTCATTGTACGGTTTATAATTTATGATAATCATTCGGCTGAGTTCATAGTTTGTAGTAATGGAGGCGACATTGTTTCTGAATTTTCGTAAAAAATGTTTGTTGCTGTGTCAAGTTAGTTTTCAGTTCATTGAGTTTTGAAACGAGCATTGGACCTTCATATTTACAAGATAGATGGTTCATCTCATAATGTCTTTTCAGGCTATACTCTTTTGGCGTGGTCATGGAGTTGCTGCAAATTACATAATGTATCTTTTCATTCACCGTTGTGCAAAAACTCCCACTTTTCTTGAAAAGCTGGTATATTTAAACTAAAACTAACAATAAAAAGAGATAAAGCAATTTTGATAACGCCTCTAAAACTTCCTTTAGCTGACATTTCACCTTTAAATGCAAAAATCAACTTTTGAAATTTTGAAAGTAAGTTTTCTGTTTACAACTGTTAATGAGCTGCCATATTGTTTTCGTAGTGTGATGGCGGGTGGCATGGCTACTAAAGAGAATTTACTCTCGTGCTATTATCTCAACCACCAAGAATATCGAATGTTTGTTACAATTTTTTAAAATAATGACTTAGTACCATACTAACAAAGTTTGTCGTTAATATTAAAATTATTTTAAGTAATTTTATGCAGTAAATGGTATTCTTATTTGGCATTCTATTAAAATAAATCAAAATGTAAAAAACATGTGATTTATTATCTTAAATACTGCAATTTTTAAATTTTAAAAACTGCAATTTTGGCCGTTAAATGACTAAATTAATATCTTTTGTGCGAGCCGCAGGTATGCTTATAAAAGGCAATAAGTTTGACATGCCTGATTAAGGACATTTCATACGAATGGCTAATATAAAAATGCCTACAAGTTTTAGAAATCTACGCAGAACAAACAGGTTTTTATCCAAACTGGGCCGATAATCTTCGTCATCATTCAGTAAATTGAACTTTAGATTCCAATAAGTAAAATATGATTTGGCTAATAATGTGAGATACAATGTAGAATGTATTTGCCAATTATATATATATATATATATATATTAGTTGGATTGGTGTGAGTTTGTGACCCTGGGTTTCACGCTATTTGCGATCGTCGTATTTGCGTATATCGGTGTTTTTATGGAAGTGGGAGGAAAAATTGTCGTCTGAACACCACTCACACGCAGACATACATACACGCACGCTCACTCACTGGAGCTCACACAAGCATAAACGTATATGAACAGTGTGGGACTGGGCATATATGAGCATCCATGTGTTGTTGAGTACATACGTACAGACGGATAGAAGGTGTGTGAACGCGTGTGTATACGTACTTACGTGTGTGCGAAAAAACATTATTCGGCGAGCAAAATAGACGAACGGTCTGCGCTTGACACTGCAACTGACGAAAAATATTCGCTACACAATCCAACATTGAATACAGCGACCAAATGCGTACGTATGTACGCAACGACACATGGATGCGCATATATGCCCAATCCCACACTGTTCATATATGTTTATGATTATGTGAGCGTGTATGTATTTTTGCGTATGTATGAGTGGTTTTCCGACGACAATTTTTCCTCCCATTACCATAAAAAAAACCGATATACGCAACCATATATAACTCCAAGATTTAAAAATTAATCAGTTTGTCTGACGATCGCAAATAGCGTGAAACCTAGGCTCACAAACTCACACCAATCCAACTAAATATTAGGTTGGTGCAAAAATAATGACGTAATAATGTCGTTTTTTGACGTTAAAAAAATTTTATTATGGAAATAAAAATGGCAAGACGTGCTTTACCATTCATGATTAAAAAAAAAATAGGAAAAAAAAAATTTGGATCAGCCGACCGGTTTCACCCTCACTCAACAGAGGTGAAATCAAGGGAAGACTAAATATTGCAATATAAAATGTAAAAACATGAGAAGCATGTGATAAAATAAAGGTGGAAAGATCAGATGGAAATCATGTCAAGCCCTAACAGGCATTCCCTCTGTTTATAGAGGGAGGGGCTGCCTGGACCTGATATAGATTGTTTCCAATACCTTTAAGTGTAACACAGAATGAGTATGACTAAGGATAGAAAATGAGTCAATGCTGAAATCTGTGGCACAACTGGGATTGTTTATAAAGTGCTCAGCAATGGCGGAGCCGTATGTGTTCCTGATATTGTCACCAGATTGGAACGTACCATTCCTAATTCTTCTGGGTACGTGTTAGTTATTCCGTGTGTCTAACCGTAAGGTAGTTCTAGCTATGTAGTCGGCTCCGCAACTACATCCAAAACGGTGTATCACATTATTAATATGGTGGGGAGGCAGAACGTCCTTACGAGTAGACACCCAAGCAGACCTGGTAGAAAAAACAACACGCAAATTGGCGGAAAAATAGCAATCTTTTATCGTTGAGTTGATTTGCTTGGTACATTTACCACTTATTGAGCCCAACCAGGGCAAACGCAAATATACAGGGCATTTAGGAGCCGTACTCGGTCTGGCTTTAGAGAAATTTAAGATTTTCTTTACCATAACCGACTTGATAATATCTAAAGCGTACCCATTATTGGTTAGAGTCTTAGTAATTGTTTTCAGCTCCTCATCTAGTTTGGATGCTGAGTAGATCTTCAAAGCTCTATGTGTAAGGGTACTAATGTACTAATAAGGTTTTCTTTGCGTTTTGTAGAACAAAATGCATCCAATCGAATGTATAGTCTGGTAAAAGTTGGTTTACGATAGATTGATATAATGTAAACGGATGGTGTTTTGGTTACTAAAACATCTAAAAAATATAGTGGAATTAGTTTAAATTTCCATAGTATACCTTAATGCCGGATGCATACCATTAAGAAGTGAAAAGAAAATTTTTGCCTCCATTATATTTTCAAACAGACAAAATGTGTCATCAACATATCAATGGTACATTAGTGGTTTGGCAGTTTCAGAAAATAAACGATTTTCATAGAAACCTACAAAAATATGACTTATGAAATGACTTATTAATTTTAACGCTCCCAAAACAAAACTGCTCCCTTTTAATAATGTTAGACAACCTTTCTTTTACCTTACATCAGTATGGCTGATGCTAACCTTCTCCAAGAGAATGATTCCTTGCACTTTCTCAGAATAATGTTTTCCACTGACATGGAAAGATTATATTGGATCAACTGCTTGAAAAGGTGCTGTCGTGCCATACAATGTTTCTCACCAGATTCTATTTTACAAATTTATAAGCCCTAAGTGTATTATTAAATTGGCAGCAAGGTTTCATCATTTTATAGTTGAAGTTGCTAGATGTAACCATAAGTTCTGTGCCAACAGTTTCTTCTCTCGCACTTCTCGTTTGTGGAACCCTCTTCAAACTTCTTGCTTTCCAGTCAACTTTGATCTTCACATATTTAAATACAATGTCAATCTTTTGACTTCATAATTCCTATTCTTTTATTATTTTCTCTCTTTTTCTCATATTCTTTCACAGTCAATAACTTTTTGCGTCTTAGTGGCTTTATTGTCTTGCTCAGTGTGATATGATTTTTTTTAAATGTTTCCATTTTCTAATCATTTTCTTTTTAGAATCGACAGAAGTAAGGAAAATAATTGATGTATATTACCACTGTGTTTGTAAATTCATGTGAGAGTTGATCGTATATATTTAGGAAAAGAAACTAAATAATAAATACTATTGAAATAATATCTTTAATTAAATTATATGGTGACAAGATGTTTTTAAAAAGTGTTTATATTTCCATGCATAAAATATGACTATGTATTATACAAATTATAAGACAAGTAATAAAACATACTGGCCAATGTAATGTGATATTTCTAACCAAATATCATACTCTATATTGTGGGATAGACCAGATATGCAAGTTGGACAGCAATTTTGAATTGTAACAAGTGTTATGTTTACTCATTCTTTGCAGACATTCTCGTAATTCAAATTATAAATAAAAAATGTGGTTCGCATTTTACTATTTATTTATTTAGGAATTTCAGGATTATTCAAATAATATTATAATAATATATTATTCAAATAATATTAGTGCGCTTATCAGTTTCGTATTCAACAATTTCAAATATAAACCCTATTACTGTCAGCCACATCCGCGATTTACTTTTCTGAAAGAGGACATTGTCAGCCCACACAAGGATGACTCAGATTAATGTTAAGCAGATGACGTATCCCTTACAATTTGTAATCTCTTTTCACTGTTTCTCATCAGTATGGTCATCATACAGATTTATCTTTACAGAAAAATCACAAAAGAATGATCGTAAGAAAGTGACGAGATCAGAACAAAGGGGAAAAATTACTGACGAAATGACTGCAAGATTAAAGGAAAAATGGAATACAGAAGTATTATATCAGAACAAATTATCTCAAAATAAAAATACCAAATATCTTACACGGTCTGTCTCACATACATAAAGTGAACATCAGAAAAATTTGAGGGAATTCTATAAGATCAGGACAATATTCAAAGGTGGGTCAATCCTACGGAGAAATCTCTGCCGAATCAAGTCTCAACTCGAAAGAGAATATAACGAAGAATCATAAATATTCTATCCTATGCAGTTGTGGCAAGGAATCCAAAAGTGAGACAGACCACCTCCTAAAGATAAGAACGGCGGAACATCAGAAATTTGTAGTCCGCATGAAGACATTGCAATCAGGTATAGCTGATCATGTATAGAATGTAAAAAAATGTGGTCATTAGACCCTGTGGATTGAAATCAGGATAACAAATAACAATTTGAGAATAAGATGCCTGAAAGAATCTGCGTATATGTTAGGATTTGACAACCTCCTCAATAAACTTAACATAGAAATGAATCCCATCTGGGAGGCCATGACTGAAGAAAAATCATTTAAAAATCTGGATGCAGACATTAGGATTAAGTCGCCAAAACTGGGTACAGGCATTAGGATTAAGTCTCCAAAACTGGGTACAGGCATTAAGATTAAGTCTCCAAAATTACAGTGACTGGATTTTCCAAGACACATGACCTAGCGTATTAAAACGTCAGGTAAAGCAGATCTGTTTTTTATGTCAGTCATTGTCCCAATGGGTTCGTCGGTCAGGTAGTACAGAAAAGTCTTGTTCTAGTTCAGTGGAAGAAACAGACAAGTAGCACAAAAAAGCATTAACAATAAAATCAGTGGAGTGTATTGATATGTCACCTAAACATAGAAAGTTGAGTGAGAATAAACTATCCTGTACATTGAATAAAGGGTTCGATTCAAAATTCTGCGGAAGTTATTGAGTACATATGGCAAATAATTAAGTAATATGAATTGGTGAAATTAATTACGATAGCATCAACAGATATTATTGGATTAAATGTTAGACAAACTCATTGGTAACTTTCAAATTCGTCTGTTTCATGAAGGTAATGTTTTCTGGAGTTTCCGCGGTAAGAATAATTCTTAAGTAGAGAACTGGGGTTTAGCTGTACATTTGAATCTCACTGATATCTGTTTTACTTTTGTGTTTGTGAATGTATTCACCGTTTTTCTTTCTTTCAATGAAGGAAACTTAGGAAAGAAGAAGAGAGAAGGGAAACGGAAAGAACTAACAATTTAAGAAGAATTGTTTAACTATTACACGTTTTATGGTTCAATACATGATTTATAATGAAAAATCTCTATAATAAATACGAATGTCAGTGTTTCACTGTGTCACACTTTCTCAGCTTTGCTCCTAGATGCCGTGGCCCAAAATTTCATACCATTTTGGAATCAGACCGACTCCATAAGCAAATTAAAAACATTCCGTGCCAGATCCGAACCCGCAATCCTGAAATTTTACATTTCCAAGTTTTCATTACTGCGATAGTTTTCGGATTCCGCCATCTTGGTTTCTACTGATAAAAACAATTAAAGGAACACAACTCTGTAACTTTCAATAGCTCATGTCAAATGAAAAATTTATTGTTCTCAAATTACAGTGTTTCAAAATAAAATTGTCCGTATTTTCAACTTTACTCTGAGAGACTGTAGCCCAACATATTACCCCATTTTGGAATCAGGCCGACTCCGTGAGCAAATTAAAACCACTCCAAGCCAGATCCGGACCCTGCAATCCTGAAATTTGGGATTCCCAAGTTTTTATTACTGCGATTGTTTTCGGCGATTTTTTACGTGAATTTTTTCGACAATTTATTTGTACGATAACAATTTTTATAACTTGGAAATAAATTTGGGAATAATCAAAATTAATTGCAAAATCCAGCAAATTATTTGTACAGAAATTAAGCAACTGTGTATATCAAATTGTCTTTAAATTAAGTCGAAGCAGAAGAATTATCATTGAACTTTTAAAAGGTAAGCTTAAATATTAATGCAATATTTAAATGCAGCGATCAATTTTGAGTTCTTCTGTAGTTTATTGTTGCCTATCGCATCTCCTCCCTACCATCTATTGTAATAAAGGCCCAATCAAAAGCTCTTTGCGGGAGCTAGCTTGAATGGCGCCCGATAAGGCGGCTTTTAAGCTACTATTTAATAAAACTGGAACTACAAATCATTTGTCATGTTCATTTGAAAGTATTGCTAGAAATATATTGTTTTGTTTTTTGATTTACTCATTTCATCCAAAGCAATGCTATAAAGTCACATGTGCTCAGAGTGGAAAAAAATCTGAGAAAAAAGACACTATTAAGGAATGAGGTGTTTTTCATAGTTAGCATTTAAACACGATTTCGTTTTACACGAACTGAAATTTATTACACATATATTATATATACATATTCTGAAAAGGTGACATTTCAACATGTCTTTTTATATGATTTGTGTATAGAATTTTAATTTTCAAAATTAAATAGAGAAAGATGCATTTTCATCAAACAATGGGGGAAAAATTGTACAAACAGCAAAACATCTAAAAAAAAAAGGTGTACAAAAAGAACGAACAAAAGAAATCTTCAAAAAATTAGTAAAAAACATTTTTTATAGCCAAGCATTTATTTCTGGAGTTGAATATTATTTCAATTGAAACGCAGTATTATATACTGGTTATGAGGAAACAGGGCTTGGAAAATTTGGCACACACGGGGCATATTGAAGGTAAGAAAGACAGGGGGAAATAGTGAATAATCTAGCTAACAAGCTTGTGTAAATGGATAGCAGAACAGGGACTGGGAAGGATAGTGAAAAAGGCAAACATTGCTAAGAGCTTCAAAGGATAGGAAGTTGTGGAGAGCCGTGATCAACCTACACAACAAGCTTATATAAATGGATGACAGAACAGGATTAGGAGGGATAGTAAAAGGACAAACATTGCTAAGAACTACAAAGGATAGGATGTTGAGGAGAGCCATGATCAACCTACCTAATAAGCTTATATAAATGGATAACAGAGCAGGGACTGCGAAGGATAGTGAAAGACAAACATTGCTAAGACCTACAAAGGATAGGAAGTTGTGGAGAGCCATGCTCACCCTACACAACAAGCTTATGTAAATGAATGGCAGAACAAGGACTAGGAAGAATAGTAAAAAGATAAATAAATATTGTTAAGAGCTATAAAGGATAGGAAGTTGTGGAGAGCCATGATCAACCTACATAACAAGATTGTGCAAAAATGGATGGCAGAACAGAGAATAGGAAGAATATAGTAAAAAGACAAATATTGATAAGAGCTACAAAGGATAGGAAGTTGTGGAGAGCCATGATCAACCTACCTAAGAAGCTTGTATAAATGGATGGCAGAACAAGAACAGGAAAGGAAAGGATAGTAAAAAAAATAAACCTTGCTAAGAGCTACAAAGGATAGGAAGTTGTGGAGAGCCATGATCCACCTTCTTGACAATCTTGTGTAAATGCATGGCAGAACAGGGACTGGGAAGGATAGTAAAAAGAAAAACATGAAACTGAAAGGGATAAGATTAAGAAGTTATCGAGAGCCATGATCACCCACTTCTTGAAGGGTCACAATACATAAAAACTAAAAAGAAAAAAAAAATAGAGTCTCGTATTTTTCAGCTACATAAACGACTGTGAAAATATTTTTCAATGCACGCATACTTTCTTTTATTATTCCGTCGTAAAGTGTTAATGGCTTTTCTTTTTCAGTCAGGTATTTTTTAGCCTTTTGAACATTCTTTAATCTGCAGAGAATAATAGTGTCTACAATACTATCACCACCACTAACACCACTACCACCACCATCACCACCACCACCACCACCAACAACAACAACAACAACAACAACAACAATAACATTATTATTATTATTATTAATAATAATAATAATAATAAAAGAAGAAGCAGAAGATATAACAGAACAAGAACAACAAGAAGTAGTAGTAGTAGTAGTAGTAGTAGTAGAAGAAGAAGAAGAAGAAGAAGAAGAACAACAACAACAACAAAGTACTAATGGCGTTTACTTTTTTTTTAAGATCACTGTTCCGCGTCCGTCCACCCAGACTTGCGCAATCAGTATGTTGTACTTACTCTCAATCCAAATATTATGGAATATGAATTTATTTAATAAAAATTCATATTCCATAATATTAATAATAAAAAAATGCCTGATTCTCTGCCCGTCACGCACTATCTACATGACACTGTTGTGTATGCACGTATGTAAATGTATGTGTCGTAAGTGTCTTACATGTGCTGGTGCATTTTTATTTTTTAATATATAGACAAATAAACACACACACAGACGCTCTTTCTTCCTTTCTTTCTCTCTCACACGCACACACATTCACACACATTCACTCACGCACATACATACACATACACACTTTAAGTTTGAAATAAAACTTTTGCATCATACTTCTTCACAGTTAGTCTGAACAATCTCTACGCTGAGCTGAGCAATAGAATCATAAATTTGAAAACAAAAAGAAAATTTATAAACCCTGAACAAATCAGTTAATTAAGATTTATTGAACTTTTCAGAAATTATTTGTTACTAAATAAAAAATTTTAAAAGTCTTTTTTTATTTTCATTTTATAGAAAAATCTTAGGTCTGTCATTGAATTATACAAACTTACATACGCATGCTCACACATATATTAAATTAAAATATATATACAAACGTACATACATACGCACGCTCAAACATACACTTAAGTCTTATATTGAATGAAACTGAAAACCGTGCCACGTTGGTTAATTCCCCACTCGTTCTAAAAAAAAACAAACCCTGGGTAATCGTAATAGGAATTAAAGAATAACTGTAACAGTTGTGACATTTCTAAGCTATTTTTTTTTATGACTTTTTGTAAACTGAATATATGTTGTAAAATAAATGTAGTTATTTTAAAAATGGACAAACAATTTAGTTTTGATATTTGATGCGAAGTAGACAAAATTAGCATTTATTAATTAAGGGTAATACAGCATGTAAACAATGTTTTGTATTATTTCAATCATTTTCACAACTCTTTGAAGGTGTCACTGTTAGTGTTAAGTGTTAATTGTTCCATACGCGCCCGTCGCTAAGTGCGTTTTCAGTGGCCTTTAAATCATTGGGCCGAGAGTAAGGATTTACACACTAAAATGATTTCACACACTTTTTCTCGGGAAAGTGTAAATGTTTTTCTGGATGTGTTAGGACCCCACCTCCTCCCTCATCAAAGAGCCTTTTTGTGACGGGCCTGTGTTGATATTAATATTGAATTGTAAGCTTGTTTGTTTGTTTTTTTTTTTTTACTATATATTGGGGTAATTGTATCAGGCAAATTTTAGAATTGCTCGTTGCCAGATTTTTTGTATTTATACGACGGAGGATTAACAGGTTTATATCATGACAAGTAGTTATTAACTGAATTTTAATCTGTAATTTTAATTGTATGGGGTGCTATGTTATTAATATTTACCACTAGATCAAGTGCATTGACAAGGAAGGAGACTGTGCTCTCCCCAACTTCCTGTCCTTGTAGCCCTTAGTAAAGTTTGTCCTTTTGCTATTTCTCCTAATCCCTGTTCTGCCAACCATTTACACAAGTTCATTCTTCTTCTAGTTGCCGTTCTCCTCCAATCATGGCCCTCTCCAACTTCCTGTCATTTATAGACCTTAGTAAAATTTGTCTTTTTGCTATTTCTCCTAATCCCTGTTCTGCCAACCATTTACACAAGTTCATTCTTCTTCTAGTTGCCGTTCTCCTCCAATCATGGCCCTCTCCAACTTCCTGTCATTTATAGACCTTAGTAAAGTTTGTCTTTTTGCTATTTCTCCTAATCCCTGTTCTGTCAAACATTCACACGAGCTTGTTTGCTAGGTTATTTGTTGCAGCTTTCTTTCTTTATCTCTTTCTTTCTATCTCTCTTCCTTTCCTTCGATATGTTTTGTGAGTGCCAAAATCTCTAAGCTCTCTTTCCTCATTACGTGACCTAGAAATTTCTACTCTCTCTTTCTGATCTTAAATATAAGTGTCTTTTTTGCTGCCATTGTCTCTACAAGTCCCTTCTTCATCTGTGAGGAGATTGTCCAGCATTCACTTCCATATAGGAGGACTGATATTGCATAACAGTTCAGTAGTCTTTTCTTTGTTTCTATTGCTTCAAGTCTCTTCTTCATCTGTGAGGAGATTGTCCAGCATTCACTGCCATATAGGAGGAGTGATATTACATAACAGTTCAGTACTCTTTTCTTTGTTTCTGTTGCTTCAAGTCTCTTCTTCATCTGTGAGGAAATTGTCCAATATTCATTGCCATATAGGAGGACTGATATTACATAACAGTTCAGTACTCTTTTCTTTGTTTTTAGTGAAATTTTCTCTGTTTCTTAATACTTTCCTTAGGTTTTTGAAGGTTTCTTTCGTAATCCAATGTATTTTCGGATGCGTTGACTTCAATGTTCATCACAGAGAGTAGTTAGTCCACTCTATCAAAACCGATGTGGAAGGCAGATATTACAGAGACTTCTACATGGCATGGATTAACCCAGATCATTGAAAAGTCCCAGATGTGATGGGACAGCAGGCGAACCATCTCGACCTTTTCCGAACATTCTGCCCTGACAAAAATTCTCAGCAAAAGGTCACATCATTCCCTAGTTAGTGTCCAGATTGACTCCAAACCAATGTTATCCCCTGATTTACCCTTCCATAGAATGGTTTCTTTCACTATGCGTAGGCAGACTTGGAAAACTTTCGGTCCTATATAATGGAAGTTTCTCTCCCAAACTTCTTCAAGAATGCTGCCCCCAAAGCTGCTGCCCTAATCTCACAATAGATCCTTTCTGGAATGGAGTGTTTTATATTCCCTCCCCTCCCCCAAATTCCAGAAAAAAGCCAAACAGTCATCTCTGGTTCATCCCTGAATTCACTGCAGCCATAGCTCACTGGAGTCACTACTTCAAAATCTATTGCAAGGAGCAGTATAGTCTGGCCCTTACTTCTTTCTGTACCGCCTGCAACCGCTCTGAGAGTCCTGGAAAATGCTATGCGCGATCTGTCCAGGTCAAGGTTGAAAATAAATTTGTAAATGTCTATACTAATGATATAACAATATACAGGCGCAATTTTAAAAGTTTTGACGATCAGAGATTACCAGATGACACCTCTTCCGATCTAACGCTAAATTCTCAGTGGGGAAAAAACTGGCTGGTTACATTCAATGGTTCTAAAACCAAAGTGGTTACATTCCATCCCTGTCGATCAGACCCCGAACTACCGTCAGTCACAATGAACGAATGTCCCCACGGGGAGGCCTCGTACCTCGAGAGGATATTGAACCTCAAACTCACACCCGACCTTAAATGGAATTTCTATACGATCCATCGCTAAAGATGCTGGTAAAATGATCGGTTCCCGTGCCGCTTCAGTAAGTACCTGACACCTTATGATATCCTCTACCTTTATAAGAACCAGACCAGGCTGAAAAGGGATTACTGCTGCCATATTTGAACGGGAGCTGCTCAGATTTCACTTTCCAGTCTGGAGAGAGTTCAAAAGCATCTCCGAGCCCTTGTGGGAGAAGAATTATTTTCCACTCCCCCTCCCCTCTCTCTCTCTCTCTCTCTCTCACACACACACACACAGGCAGAATGTGGTGAGTCTCTCATTGCTCTATCATGGAATGTACTCGGATGAACTGCATCTCTGGGTTCCACCAGGTCTGACCTTCATGACTAGGACCCGCCCTGCCACTTACATAGTAACAAACCACCCACATTCCCTTTGTATTCCATTGGCGTGGAGTAAGTTCCACTCAAAAAGCTCCTTCCCGCGAAACACTGCCCTATGAAACAGACTCTCTAGAGTAGCGCTTCTTAAAATATGGTCGCGAAGGGAAATGCTGGGGTGGCGAAAATTAAATTCAAACCGTTCAATTTTAGTTTCTATCAATATTTAACGTAATGCACCACGCATGCGCTGCAGTAATAAAACGCGAGTGCGGCACCGCTGCGACTAGTGCGGTGACAACGGATGTGTATTTTTAGTGTAGTTGGTTGATTGTGTTCATCTTGATAAGTGTATAAATAACAATACATGTTACCGTTTTATTCGATTATGGTCGGTATTTATTTAAATAATTTCATAATGATTATTTTCTAAAACGTTATTTTATTTATATTTCAGAATAAAAGTATTTTTACTCATGGAAAAATGGCTGAACTTGACATACAAAAATAATGACGCAGATGGGAATGCTACAAAGTCTGTTCAAGCAGGATCTAGTAATCAGAGAGAGGCGCCTAAATGCGAAAAAGAAAATACGATGAAACATTTCTTCAATTTCGCGTTACTTTTAATAATAGCGATGTCATGGAACAACCTCTTTGTTTAATTTACAATAACGTATTGGCCATAGAGAGTGTGAAATACTCAGAATTAGAAAGGCATCCCTCATACATCAATAAACAAAAGAAATACTTTGAAAGATTGTTAAGATCTTTATAGAAAAAAAATTGAGAAATTTATGACTATAAACGAAAAATATTTATTACCTGCATACGAAGTTTCATGTCTAATTGTTAAAAGCCATACATTACTAGAGGAAGAATTTTTATTACCTGCTGCTATGAAAATGGTAGAAATACTTCACGGAAATAAATATGGTGATTACATTCGGAAAATTCATTTGTCGCCAAAAGAATTACTAAAATTAGCAACGACCAATTTGAGCAACTTATTACTATCAGTCAGTTATGTGCCATGTGTGATACACGCTTAGGCGATCATGTATCTTTCGATAAATAACTGACGAGGCAGATTTTTTTCCCCGCGGTAGGTTGCCATTTCTTTCTGCGGTAGACCAGATGCTGTCCTGCTATTTACCCATAGCTAGGGGGGAGAAGAAGAGGATTAATACTTTTCCCAAGGATATTAACACGTAAGTGACTGTAATGGATTCGACTGGAATTCGAACTCGGCTCTCTGATTCCTCAATCCGAGCTGCTATCCATTACTCCATCACTTAAAGAAAATGCAAAATTTGCAATCCAGTTGGACGAAACAACTGATATTTAAAAACAGCTCAACGTCAGATAAACTTATAAAGAAAATGCGAATGAAGAATTGTTATTTTGTCATCCTTTGAAAGTACACACAAGACGGAAAGACATATAGTGATTTTCTAAACGTAGCTTAGATGCGGCACAAGGCCGAAAGTATGAGGCACCAAGTGAGGATTGAACTCACTGCTCAGATGCAAATTGTTTTAGGGAGACTAGCTTGTTAACCATTACACCATGCCGAGGTGCCCTGAGGGAAAGATATATATAGTAAAGTTGACGATAGCAAGCGAAAATATTGGTTTTAAATCGTTTGTTAAAGCTGCTGGTAATAATCGTGTAACTTTTACACACTACATGATCCATCGAGAGGCTCTTGCAATAAAAATATTAGCACCGGAATTAAACGATGTTATCAAAATTATAAACTTTATTAAAAATCGTGCCCTTAACAACTGTTTATTTTTAAATCTCTGTAAAGGCATAGACTCAAAATACAAAAATTATTACACGCAGAAGTAAAAAGTTGTTGCCAAGTGGGTGAAGTTTAAACAGATTAGTGGTTTCAAAAAAACGAAATTATTATATTTTTAACAACCGAGCAAAAATATGATTTTGCTTTCACTTTTTCAAAATGACTTATGGCTTTCAGAGTTATGCTATTGGTCAGATATTTTTGAGAAACTAAACAATCTTAACTTGCCTCCGAGGGGTTTATTAAAAAGAACAACATCTGGAAGAATAAGGTGAAAAATAATTCACTCGAAATGTTTCCGGTTATCGACGATTTTATAATTAAAAAGATATAATTGTAAAAATTTAATTGCAACAATTATTATCGACCACTTGAATACGTTTGAAACAGTTTCGCATATCGAATTTTAATTTTAAAAAGTTATCTTGGATTCAGAAATCATTTTCAATTGACATTGATGATATTAATTATTGGCTATATAAAGCCCAAGAGGAATTCGCTGAGCTACCGAGAGACTCAAACTTGAAACTTGAATTTACAAATAAATCTTTGACTGAATTCTTGATCAGAACTAAAGCGGAATTTCCAACAATTCCTGAATTTTCATTACACGTTCTATTGTCATTTAGCCCCACATGTCTATTTGAAAGGGTCTTTCTCAACTTAACCGTTATTAAAACCAAATATCGTTCAACGCTGAAACACGTACAAGATGCTTTATGTCTAGCAGTGTCAAATATTACACCAAAGTTTAATTTGTGATGCAGCAAAAAACAAGCACATCTGCCACATTTATTTTTACTTTGGTTGATATTTTTTCACTTTAGTTTATTTTGTTAACTGAAACAAATCCTAAAATTACTTTTATTTTGAAAATAATATAACTACTTTTTTTTTTTATATGTATATTGTTCAGCAAAAAAATAGGAGATTTATATATTTATTTGCATGTTTTTATTTCATATGTAATGCCTGGGGTCGCAAAAAATCTCGCGATGAAAAATGGGATCACGAATGAAAAAATAAAAAGGCATTCAACATTAGAGGAATAATTTTTATTACCAGCTGCTATGAAGATGTTTTCTCACTATTGATGCTTAGTCCTTTCTTCTCCCTTTCCTTTGATACCTTCTGTAAGAGTTCATGCAGTTTCCTTTCTGTGTCTGCTATCATCACTGTGTCATCTACATATCTTATGTTGTTAAGATTGTAGCAGCCCATAATGAATCCTAGTAGGACTCGCAATTCTTTCTGGATTGCCTTACTGTAAAGATTGAATAAGTCCAGTGAGAAAACGCATCCTTGTCTTACACCCCTTTCTATTTTCGTGTATTTACTGAAATCATTATGTATCTGTATACAGGCAGTTTGCTTCCAGTATAAGTTCCAAGTTATTCTAATATCGTTTTCAAATAAATCAAGCTTACTTAGCAGTTCAAATAGTTCTTTATGACGTACTTTACCAAACGTTTTTGTATAATCTATAAAACATCTATTTCTTGTAAAAAAAAGTCGTTTATATAAATAACTATTTTCAAAAGCAAACATTCATAGAAGCAGATCTCATTCACATTCTTTGCAGGAAATGTGATTTCAAGAGTTGGGGTTTGGGTTAACGCAAAGTATTCAATAAATAATTAGAAAATTTGTTATTTTGAATTTTTAGAAAGCTCAATGGGAATCTAACTATTCTACAAAGCAAAACAAGCTCAGAGGATAAACTTTTGAAAACTGGTAACAAATTCACATACATTTTTATTCTTAGCAAAATGATTGACTTTTTTTTTTTTATTTCTTTAAGTATTCAAATTTGTTTCGAGAATTTTTCTTTTTGTTTTTTGTCAAATTTTAAATTAATTTTCGAGCATAGGATGATGTAAATAAAGAATTCTTAAAATTTCCATAGCTTTTTCCACCCCTTACTCTTTTACCTGAAATCTGGTTTCGCATGTTTTTAGATTCAGTGAAATGTGGTTTCCAAGATAAGAACTGGCCTAAGGCATATTTTAAAATCTATACTTTATATGTGCAAAAGTACCCAGCGGTTTTTTTTTTTGCACTGAATACACAAACAGAAACTGGTTTTGCCATGAAAACTTTAGCAAATATTTAATACATTCATTTGCTGTTTAAACTATTAAAAACAAAATAAGTATGATGAAGTTAAGTAACATGAAATTGTGGAATGTTATGCATATGAACCCTCTACCTTGAGTGGCTCTTGAGCCTTGTATTGCTTGGAAAGTAGTATATATATATATATATATATATATATATATATATATATATATATATATATATATATATATATATAGTGATTTTAAAGTTGGAGATATTTTGCAATTTTTACATTACACCCAAGGCCACCATCTGCTTATCCACATAACTGCTTGCTGATGCCAAATACTAACACCTATCCTTCTTTTCTTCTTCTTCTTCTTCTTCTTCTTCTTCTTTCTTTCTTTCTTTCACATACATTCATTTTGCCTTTGCTAGTATAATGTCAAAACCGGTAGGCCTGGTTAGATAGGTCTTATCTGGTCTGGTCCAGTGAGAGAAGTTATTTGTCTGCCTACTTTTAACAGGTTTGCAATTGTTGGCAAGGCCTACTTACCTAACTGCTTGCCCACACACTTTTTTTTATCATAGCTTGGGGATGAGATGAATAGGTAAGCCAGTTTTGAAACAAATTAAGTATTATAGATATAGTCAATTAGATGAAGGGATTTCGGATTCAAATTCAGTAAATTCAACCAACTTTTACAAATCAGTTAATATTTGATCCAAATGAGCTAACATGATGCTTCAATTTAATCAAAAATATTTGCTAAGCACAACAAATAATAAAACGCCATCAAACAGTCAACGAATACACATTGTTTTTTATTTTATGGAAGAAAATATGCCAGGTATTTTTACTCATGTACTAGATGGCGCAGGGGAGACTTCGGGTGTTGACACCTAAGATTATCCAGTTTTATTGTGCGGTTTTTTCTCTTTGATTTATTTCTCGAATCTTCTTTTTTTTTTTTTTTTTTTCTTATCTCGTCTTATCTATTTTGGTCATCCATGTTTTTATTTAAATGTTTATACAAACATGAATTAGTTTTATATGCAAAATAATAATTAAAAAAAAAAAACAAGAATTCGCAGATATTTGATTTTAAATGCCCACTTTTCGTTGTATATCCAAAACAAATTTTTATACCTGTCTATATTTCTGAGATAAGGTATTGTAATTATTTACATTATTTACATTGTGGCCCAATGGATAAAAGCGTTGGTTGAATCCAGTGACTTTATCTAAAATGTTGTGAGTTCAATACATGGTTACAGCACAGTGTACAAAAACTTGGAGCGTTGAATTAAAGGGGAGATAACTTATACTAAGATATTAGGAAAAGGAATGGCACGTGGAACTAGAATGATCTGCCCCGGTAAACTAAATAAAGGGTTCGGTTCGAAATTCAATCACCTGAAGAAGGCCGGAGCGTACAACAGTCGAATCGTTCTGAATATGGCAACAAAGATGAGGATAACAATCCGAACAATGAAAATTTTTACACCTTTCCGTGTTCTGATATATAACCAATAAATCTTTTCCATCTTTCTCTCTCTCTCTCTATCTATCTATCTATCTCTCTCTCTCTCTATATATATATATAGACACACACACATTTTCGCTTTTCTTACCGTTTTTCTCAAGATTTCTAATCTCATATCTTTCTCTCTTTCTTTTTCTCCGGCCCCCTTTTTTCTTTCTTTTCTTCCTCTTCTCTATTTCTTTTACCAATCTTTCTCATTTAATTAGCATTTTATTTTGTCATAAACATCCAAGATCGGGTAGATAATAGGCAGAAAAAGTACAATGTACAATATTCATATTTAAAAACAAAGAGAATAATAAAATACTAGAGATTGTATAGAATGTTATCGGTACGATTCGCTTCCCAAAATATAACCAAATGGTCAAGCATCAAAATCTTTTGATAACTTTTCAACATTTCATCGTAAATGTTTCTCTTACCTCATATTGGTTTATATTAATTTATATTATATGTTCATATAAGGTTATTACACATCAGATAATATATATAATACCGACATTAAATTTAAGATGATCGTCCGGTTCACACTCCTCCTCCTCAGTTTTTTAAACAGGAGTAGAGGTTTATCCCTTGTTTCCTCTTTAGAATTGGGTTTCCAGTTCCTTCTAAAGTCTACTTCACCTCTATACTTCTAACATCTCCACCTAAAACTCTGAACTTTTATTTACTATTGAATTACTTTTTCTTTTATCAATAGCAGTAGATAGGTTCACACTCTTCAGTCTTTTGAACTGGAGTAGAGGTTTATCCCTTGTTTCCTCTTTAGGATTGGGTTTCCGGTTCCTTGTAAAATCTTCTCATTCTCTTTCACTCCTGGTAGCCCCTTGCGTCTTGACGACATTATCTCCTTGTTGGTGTTGTACCTCTTACTCTGTAACCCACTACCTTGAGTGGCTCTTGGCCTTGTACAGTTTGTACCTCATTGTAAAAAAAATAATCATTTTATTGTTGAACTTACTAAATGGAACCGTAAGTTCTATGCTAATAGTTTCTTCACTCGCATTTCTCACTTGTAGAACTCTCTTCCAGCTTCTAGCTTTACTGTCAACTATGATCTTTAAAAGATTAAATGCAATGTCATCTTCTGTCCCCTTGAATCCTGTTCTTCTATTTTTCTTTGTTTCTTTCAGTCTCAGTAAACCTTGCGTCTGTCCTCTGCTATCCTCTTCCGCAGCACCTGTGAAGCACGCCGCACTGTTTGGGGATCACTTGTCTAGAATATGAGTCTGGTGCAGTCTTCGCCTCTTCTGGCTGATCAAAGTTATCCTTCTCCTAAAATAACTGCCAACCGAGGCTAGAGATTCCAGTCTGCCCTGCTATTAGTTGAAATACATATTCAGCATCACGTTTAAATTTTTGTTGGTGTATTGAAATCAATTTTGGGTGAAGAGAAGAACTCTAATGAAATTGGGTTGCGGAAAGAAAGGAACAGACTAAAATGGGCCACATTGAATCAATCAACTTCTATGGAGTGGGCATCTAGTGCAAATAGATGACAACCGGCGACAAAAGCAAATTTTTTACCTTCAACTCAAAGAAGGAAATTGAAAAAGAGTATGTCAAAAGAAAAAAAAAGATTCAAGGACGTTTTAAAACAAAACATGAAGATATATAACGACGACATCAACAACTCGGAATCCAGTTCAATAGACAGGAATCTCTGGTGATCCTTTGTCAGAGACGGGACAACAATCTTCGAATCCAATCGATCAGCCGAACTCGAGGAGAAAAGAAGACGTCGAAAAAAAAAGACAGCAACCACCAAGGCCTATTCTACCATCCGGAACAACCTGTCAATATGTCCAAGCAAAAATCGTTCCCTTCAGCCATCTCAGGGTCCACCAACTGACTGAGGCAAACAGAACAAAACCGTCATCCTCGACCCCCGGGGGTGGGGTTAGCCACGACTGGAGACACTCAAAATCAAACAAGTACAAATGTTTGTTACAAAAGACAAGGGAAAATGCGGTACCGAAATCCAAAGACACATTGGAATAGGAAAGAATATATTCCAAATTACAAAGCATTAAGAATTGGAAAATGTCTTAATAAAATCAATTAAAATATTTAAAATTGCTATGTAATATAAATCCTCCTAAATGGCAGTAAATGAATACTGGGCTGTTTCCTCACAGATGAAGAGAATTGCATGGAGTGGATGTGTAAGCAACGAGAAAGTTTTAAAGATAATAATAATAATAAAAAAAAAAAAGGTAGTTATATGTAGAATCAGGAAGATACAGTTGAAATTTCTGGGACACAGTAAATAAGGGAGCTTGGTGAATTTAACAGTCACAGGACTTATCTAAGGCAAAAGGAACAGGGGAGGTAGCAGGTCACCCACTCGATTAGTTTATATGAACAGATAGCAAAATGGGGAATGGTGGATGATAAAAAGTCAAACATTGCTATGAGCTACAAAGGTTAGCAAATTGTGGAAAGTCATGTTTATCTCCGTCCCAAAGGGACACATCCCACAGAAAAAAAAAACCTCAAAACGTTTCTATAGATATTATTATATAAATATAGTTATAAATAGAAAAAAAATAAAAAGGCTTAGGTGATGAAAACGCACATAACACTTTGTAGATAGATGTGAATGGATATAAATACAAAAAAACATTTTTTTTAATCGGGTTCACCCCATGCAAGGCAGTGAAGTCACTAAGACATAAGAGGGTTACTGGATCTGGGAGAGTTAGAAACAGTAACATTGCTAAGAAGCGAGAATAAAAGAAGGGTAATCAATACAATATATAACGATTGACATTGCATTTACATTTTTGCAGACCAAAATTGGCTGGAAAGCATACAGCCGGAAGGGAGTTCCACAAGAGAGAAGTGCGAGAAACGAAACTGTTAGCATATAATTTACAGCTACATCTAACCAGCTCAGCTGTAAGTTAATGAGATCTCAATGTCAGAGTAGGACTACGCTTAAATTCATAGAGTCTAGGTACCATAGCGAAGAGCTCATCCGAACAATTACCATGAAAGTATTTATAGATCAGGCAAAGGAAGATAACCTTACGGCGGTGACTGAAGCCAAGACGCCAGGTCAGGACCAATAATATTGCTGATTCTTCTTTGGATTTTATCAAGGAGCTCTAGATAGATAGCAGGGGCACCAGACCATATGATTGGAAAGTAAGCACCATACCCCGATATGTGATTTACGCAAATGAAAGAAATTAAGTAAGTTTTTTTCTTTTCTTTCACTCAAAGTCATTTAGCTATAAAACATTACGTGGTTAATTTGTTCATAGAATTGGCTTATTAAAAGTATATAGTGTCATATATATAGTATAAGTATGTAATTTCATATATAGTATATAGTATAAGTATAATATATAGTATATAGTTTAATATATATTAGTTTGGTGCAAAAAAATAATGACGTAATAATGTCGTTTTTTGACGTTAAAAAATACGTCAAAAAACGACATTATTACGTCATTATTTTTTTGCACACCAACCTAATACTATAATACGTATTTACTTTCCTATATAGTTTACTTTAATAATGTGTCCTTTTCAGTTTATTTTCAATCCATTGATTTATTTGAAATATTATTTCTATGATTGAATTCAATATTTACAAAGTTTTGTTTGAAATACCGAATCTTTAGGAATTTACATTTGTATCTTCCAGTAATGTGGGAAAAGGAAAATTTATTTAGCATCAACTTCGCATTAAAAATAAAGCATCTTTTACGTAATTTAAAACCAAGATTGTAATTGTAATAAATTATTTTTTTTTTTAAATCATCACTTCTATGCGCGCGCACGCACGCACATGCGTTTAGCTTTTTTTGTTACTTAGTGAAATAATGTGTTTGTTAACAAGAACAGAAATGTAAGGTAAATTTTTGCTTTTGTTTGATCTGAAATTTTGAGCACAACTTGACCTTTTATGGTCAAAATTAGAGTTATGCTAGATTACTCAACAAATCAGGAGGTACAGAAACAAATACCAACCACTTGCAATTCCGGTTATTCTGACAGTAGAACAGTATTTAAGATAATTGTTAAACGAACTGGTTTCTGTTTATTGTCCTTTGCTGTAAACACATTTTACACACACACACATACACACACACACACACGCGCACACACACACACATATATATATATATATATACATGAATACATATATATATATATATATATATATATATATATTAGATACAGAAAAAACTTTAACCTCCCAAACATGCCCGTTAAAGTAACGCGAATTAACAGCGTCCAAAAAAATTTGAAAGAAAAACTGTCCTCATGAAAGTAGTGTAGCTTCTTCCGTTAAAGTCGGTCTCCACCCCTCCACTCCTTAGCCATCTATATCTTGAGACTAGACACAATAAATTCGAACAACATCAAGCCGACACATTGGAGTTAAAAATTAAAAATAAGAATTAGAAATGATACATATGACACATTCATATCCTCTTTCCCATCTCACTTCCTCACTTCGTTAATTTTACGTATACTTGATGAGGTCCATCAAAAATGTGTGAATTTCTTTTCATTTTTCATTTTACATTTCAATTTTTGGAAGTAAAGTCTGATGATCCAGAGCCCTGTTAAAGGGGTTATGGTGAAATAATTTATTACATGGAACTTTAACGTGGTCTGTTTTTATTCAAACATATCTGCTCTGAATTTTACATTGAGCTCTCCGGATATCATCCTCCTCGTGTCTACCCATACGGATTACCTAAGTTTGCATAAACTAACTATATATATATATATATATATATATATATATATATATATATATATACATGAATACATATATATATGTATGTATGTATATATAAGTAAAACAACTTAAAGACAACAAAGAAGAATAGTTACGCAACTGTCAGTTTGATGATGGAAAATCTTCCGAAAAAAGAAAAAAAAAAAATTCGTTTTTACTGATATAGTAACTCTTGCTATGTTGACATAGAATTCTGTTTTTACGCCAACGCTATTTGACATCAGGTTTTTGGTTTTCAAATATAATACTCTAGTGTTATTATGATTAAAAAATAAAGACAAAAATTGTTCAACATTTGTATATTTTTTTTATTAAGTTGGTCCTAAGCTTTCGGCTCACATGAACCATCCTCAGAGTAGTTATACAGACATGAAACAAAGATATCCACCGTCAAAGCTGATATTTCGTTATTTTGACATAGAAAATTCTTATGCGACGATAACGGTCGCGGAATAGCAGATCGTAAGTTGAAGATGTGATTCTATGATGTCATACCTCGCGATAGACCCGGGGTGTATTACAAAAGAACCATATGTCTAGATGCATGTAATGTGTTGTGACTATATTGAAATGTAATTTTGTTGAGTGTGGGTTGCTTCGTTTTAATATAGATAGCCTTCAATATCTGAAGGTTCTTTTTACTGTGTGTATGTGTGAGTATTATTTTATTATCAATTAATGTCTGTATAATATTATGTATATATGTTATAAAATTGGTGTATATGGTACCGACAGAGTTTTGAATTATTGCCAATTGTAAAAAGTTTTCGAAACGATATATATATATATATATATATATATATATATATATATATATATATATATATATATATATATAAAGAGAGAGAGAGAGAGAGAGAGAGAGGTATATCTTCATTCAAGCATGTTTCGTTGAATAATCTGGACGTGTTATGTCTATTTATTTTTATTGTGATCCTCTTCAATTTTCGAATCTACTTCTTAATGTTCATTTATTAAAGAAGGCGACGTAGTTTTTTCACTTTTTTATTTCCATTTTTATTTTCCCAAGTACTTTCAATCTCAACCGAGATCATCTTCAGTGGGGAATTTCTACCACAAAAAAAATTAGTATAACTGATAGCTGCGATTTTTTGTAAACACGCATGATCTATCTATCTATCTATCTATCTATCTATCTATCTATCTATATATATGTATATATATATATATATATATATATATATATATATATATATATATATATATATATATATAAGTATAGGATTGGTGTAGACGGAATAAAATTCCAATAAACATAAACGCTATTCTTAAAAGAGTGCTCAATACAGAGTAGAGCAAATATTCTACATTCAACACCATCACTTGAAAAGACACTAGAAGTGTTTAAACAAAATGGCTATTTTTGTAGTGATCTTCGAATCTGTGTGTGTAATTGTGCAGATACATACATACATACATACATACATACATATATACATACATAAATATATATATATGTATGTATGTGTGTGTGTGTGTGTGTGTGTGTGTGTGTGTGTGTGTGTGTGTGTGTGATTATGCATGTACATTTATATATGTAAGAATGTTTGAAAAATTAAATAAAAATTTAATAAATTACTAGGTGTTAAAAGTACTAATTATTGGTCACGGAGTTTTAATGAATATGACAATACCTCAAGAGAGAACTCAATGTCTGTCGTGGGTCCTAGAGACAAAATCAAACACTGAGGTTCAGCAGAATTACAATTTAAAAAAACAAAAAACACCAAGTCCAATATTAGAATTCTGGTTTAGCACAAGAAGTTTATTGAAAAAAGAAATGCCTTACAGAAATTGATTATGTGTTTACGTGCAATATGGTAGTGTTATGATGTGTTTAAAATTTAAACTTTAAATAAAACCTTTTGTGTTTACCTATGTTTTCCATCAAATCCTGTATATTTGTCTTTATTTTTTCGATTTTTATGAATTTTTTAAATCATTCAGATAATTTATGGAGACCGTGTATTATTTTACTTTGTATTTAAGAGCTGAACAATGACACATAACTGTTAAAAATAAATAAATGATAAGCATATGCATAAATATTTTACTGAATGTATAATTAACCACCTTTTGTTGTACTTTATGCGATCATGGGGTGACCTTTTAGCTTGCTCGTTTTTCTGTTTGTTTTTTTGTTTTACAATAATGTCCATCTGGTACAAGGCTCATTTTACGGTGATACGTGGGGAAGATATCTTAGACTTGAACAAGTTAAAGACTGCATCCTCTTGGAAGTAGATTTCACAATGGTAGTGGTTCGTGGGAAGAAGCTGATGGTGTGGAAATTACATCTCACCAACGGTATACGAAGGGAATGAGGATGGTTCGCCACAATGGGCGTGGCATGATGGATCTTAGTCTTAAAGGTTACTACTGGTTTGGTTTGTTTGTTTAATGGCATAGCATCTCCTTATGGGTCATTTAATGTCGGAATTTTAATTTATTTTGTGAGCATTGATATTTTTTTTTCAATTCATGTAAAATAAAAAGAGGGTTGATCTGAGAAGTGACCACTGTTTATGGTGATATGTGGGGAAGATAACGGTTAAACCTAACAGGTTAAGATTGTAGCGATCGGAAAAGCATCCATTTGGGAGTAGATTTCACAATGGTAGTGGTTCGTAGAAGAAGCTGCTCGAGTGAAAATTACATCTCACCAACGGAATGAGGGTGGTTCGCCACAATGGGCGTGACGTGGCATGACGAGTCTATTTGGTGAAGATTAGAACTGGTGGAACTAAGGAATTTAGTTCGTCTCTACACTTTCCATGGAAATATGGATCGAGAGGCTTGTCACGTTTTGTCAGTTGGCAAGGGGTTCTAGAGAGGAAAATAATTCATCACTCACAAGGACGTGGAGACGATTTTAGACTCTATCGAGACTGAGAAGCATATATGGCAGCAGTATTCCATCTTTGGCATCATCTGGCTCTTCTAATGGTAGAAGATAACAGAAGTCAGGTATTTACTTAAGCTGTACAGCGAACCAACTATTTCCCCAGCATTATTAGCGATGGATCGTATGTAGGAATTCCACTTGTCTAGGTTAAGCTTAAGTCCTAAGAGACCCTCAATGCACAGCGCTTCCCTTAGAGGAAATCCGTTCAACGTGATAGGCGAAAATTTATGGACCGCTCGATGATGGACCGTCACTAGTTTCGTTTTCAAAACTTCTTAATTGGATTTTAAAGTTTCTACCACTGCTGTCAGAAACTACAATTAAAACACATTTAAAACCAAAATTTTACTTTTTCTCTTTTTTTTTAATGCTTTCATATATTGTTTAATTATCTTCGGTTCAAACTCAAATAAACATCAGTCTTCATATTTGCTATTCATGAAGAACAGATGTAATTTTCCAACATTTACGATAGGTTTCTATATTTACTACTACATACATAGTGAAAAAGAAAGTCTGACTTAAAAAAACGAAATACAATGCTTTATTCCGAAACTACGCGTCTGAAACCCCTACTCTGCTAAATTTTGTTATTTTTTCTATATGTTGTGCCCCTTCAGAACGCTGGTGATGATGACTCCCCAACAAAAATTATGGTCTATAATGATGTTGTCATTTCAACTTGATTATATGGTTGTGAAACCTGGAACTCTGTATCGACGCGATTTCCAATTCATGATTCATCAGCAAAGCTTCGTTCAATCTTGAACATCAAATGGAATTACTATCTAACCAATTCTTGGATACCAGATAAAGCCGGTGTTATATATATATATATATATATATATATATATATATATATATATATATATATATAATATATATATAACTATACTCGTTTCGAAAAACCCTCGAATTTTTGATTTGCCAATAATCAAATCAATCACGAAGGAAAAAAGGTTTTAAAAAAAAGAAAGAGCTAGAAACATGAAAGTCTGTCGAAAAAAATCGCACAGATACAGGTTTGACGCCCAAAGAAAAAACCCCGATACGAGTAAACAACTAACTAACAAAAGAACTCAATACAACCGTAGAGCAGACCTAGATAAACCTAGTGAGCCAGACAAACCTACCCAGGTTTCACGTAAGCGGATCGTCAGGGAAATCTGGCTAAAGAGGCAAAGGGAAACGCATATTTATAGGCGATAGTCAAAATTATACCATTATATAATTTTGACGATATTCAGTCACCCCCCCACAAGGGCGTCATGTGGCACAAGGCCTTTTTAACGTGGGCTCCTCGAGCCTGTGGACTCGACCAAAAATATGCCCATTGAACCTGTATAAATGGGTTCGGGGTCGGTTTACCTCCCCGAAAGAGAATCCGCCCTTCGGCGTAGCCTCCTTCGGGTTCCTCCTGAACTACTGACTGACTCTATATATATATTATATAATTTTGACTATCGCCTATAAATATGCGTTTCCCTTTGCCTCTTTAGCCAGCTTTCCCTGACGATCCGCTTAGGTGAAACCTGGTTAGGTTTGTCTGGCTCACTAGTTTTATCTATCTATCTATCTATCTATCTATCTATCTATCTATCTATCTATCTATATATATATATATATATATATATATATATATATATGTGTGTGTGTGTGTGTGTGTATATATATATATATATATATATATATATATATATATAATGTCATGCGGGTGTGATGTTGAAAGACCCGATACACTTAACGATCTTCGGCTAAAAACATCACTGATGATGTGTGCCAAAAGATCAAACCAGTGTATTTCACGAAATATAAAACAATGGTCGATGTAAAATAGCAATTATGTTGAAAGACGAACTGTGATAATATATATATATATATATATATATATATATATATATATATATATATATATATATATATCCCGGATTAATAAATAGAAATCCCTTAATACTTTGTTGACGTTTCGTAATATGAAACTGAGCAAGGTTGAGAGACACTGTATTAACGTATAAATTCATGCACAAAGTTTGATGACTTGTAGAATTATTGACAACTCATGGATTTTGTCTTTCGTAATAGTTTGTATTGAAAAGGAGAAATATTTTTTTAATCATTTCACCTCACGCAAGGCAATAATGCCACTAAGATGCAAGGAGTTACTGAGTGTGAGAGACGTTAAAAGGAGAGTCAGTTAAAAGCACGTCGGATCTAACGCTGGTTTCTCCTGCAAAAGGGGTTCAAGTTTGAATCCTGCCGGAGGGAGTGTTTTTCTTTAATAGGATTTCTCGAATATTCAGGCAGGTAGACGAAAATAAAATACTGATTAAAAAATAAAAATGGGACATCTTCTCAAATATGGGTATCCAATAATGTATCTATATATATATATATATATATATATATATATATATATATATATATATATATATATATATTTATGAATAAAAATGACAATAGGAAAACTGGTAATTGCTGACGCGTTTCGTCCAACGTGGACTTTATCAAAGCAAAATACGAAAATGAAATTAAATGAACAAAGTAACTAATAAAAAACAAAAACAGAATGTACCTAGCAACTGGAATGGAGAGAAACGCTATTTTCATATTTTTAACTGAAAAATAATTCCAGTTGCTAGGTACATTCTGTTTTTGTTTTTTATTAGTTACTTTGTTCATTTAATTTCATTTTCGTATTTTGCTTTGATAAAGTCCACATTGAACGAAACGCGTCAGCAATTACCAGTTTTCCTATTGTCATTTTTATTCATAAATATTGTCTCTCTACTGATTAATTCGGAGAAATTTTCATATATATATATATATATATATATATATATATATATATATATATATATATATATATATATATTATATATATATATATATATATATTGAAACATATATTGTTAAATATAACAGATAACGAATGTCTATTATGTTTGATCATGAGCCGTTCTAAGCTTCATTATTGTTGCTTTCATTTCGGGAGAAAATAAAGGCAAAAACTGTTCAACATTTGGATATTTTTTTTATTATGCTGTTCCTCAATCTAAGCTTTCGGCTCACATGAGCCATCATCAGAGTGGTTATATATGTTGAAAAATTAAAACCACTATACGAAGCTTAGAACGGCTCATGATCAAACATAATAGACATTCGTCCTCTGTTGTCTGTTATATTTAACAATATATGTTTGTATATATATATATATATATATATATATATATATATATTAATGTATATTTTGGCAGTAACCTTTCTTTTAAACATGATCGTTGAATATGACGAAGGAAAATTCAATTTATTTTTATTTCGTTTTTCTAGCATTCTTACATTTTTCCGTTTGGTTCGAATAAGGGACTACAAGAATTGTCTGTATTTTTCATTGTCTAAAACGCTTTCGGATACTTAAAGAAGTTTCCATTTTCAATGGGGTTTTGGGTGTTGTTAATTTCTCTTCATGTTTGAGTGTATAAGATGTTTTTATGTTGTTTGAATACTAGTAGGAACGTTTATTCTGAGCTTTGCGTGTTGCGTCCTTCCGTTGTTTTTTTAAAAAAAACCTTCAACAGCACGTTACTACTATTGATACAGAGAGCGAGATGTTTTAATATTAAGACTTCCCCCACAGCGAGATGTCTCCGGTAATTTGATTTCTATAGAATTGTTGTGTTTTGTGCATGCGAGCTTGTAGATATTTAATAACTCTTTGCTTATTCTAGCACAAACTAAAACAGTGATAATTCATTAAAATGACAATGATTTGAAAGCGCACTGGTGGACCTAGAGTAGGATAGGAAGGACAGGGCGATCCGCCCCGAGCTGTAAGTTTTGAGGGCGGCATTTAGGTGAATTAGTATAAGGAAGTGGCGTGCAAAATTAGTTGTGACATTTTACCCCTCATTTCAAGTGTGCCTTTTTTTTTCTTTTTTTTTTTATCTAAACAGATTTTATGGACTGGTAAGACATGGACATTAACTATCGCTTTTACTACGACAAAAGATTATTTGTATCTGTAAGTGGGCATCCATAGCGTCTACAAGTATCTGTATTAGCCCTCTCTCTCACACACACACTCTCTCTCTCTCATGCACACACACTGACACAAACATACACACACTGACACAAACACACAAACAAACACACACACACTGGCACACACACACAGCACACAATCTCTATCACACACATATACACACAAAAACTCAGTCACGCAAACACACACACACACACTCTCTCTCTCACGTTCACACACTATTTCTCTCACACATATGCTCGCACACACACATACTCTCTCACACAAACACACACACTCTCTTCCAATCTCACATACAGACGCGCCCACACTCTCTCATGCTAACGCACACACTCTCACGGAAACACACACACTCTCTCTCACAAATGCACACTCATGCAAACACACTTAGTCTCTTCTCTCTCTCTCTCTCTCTTTCTCTCTCTCCAGTAATATTTTCGTATTCTTAGATCGAAAAAGTTTATAATTATTGTCTATTGTCCTTCAGTTATTAAACAACACCGTCCTATATTTACAGTTGAAATGGCTAGATGTAACCGTAAGTTCTATGTTAACAGTTTCTTCTCTCGCACTTCTCAATTGTGAAACTCTATTCTCGCGTTCCAGTCAACTTCGATCTTCAAAAATCTAAATGCAATGTCAATCGTTATCTTCTGTTCTTTTATTGTTCTCTCTCCTTAATGATGTTTTTCTTTTTCTCATATTCTCTCACACTCAGTAACTCCTTGCATCTTAGTGGCTTTATTGCCTTGCGTGAGGTGAAATGATTAAAAAAATATTTCTCCTTTTCAATACAAACTATTACGAAAGACAAAATCCATGAGTTGTCAATAATTCTACAAGTCATCAAACTTTGTGCATGAATTTATACGTTAATACAGTGTCTCTCAACCTTTTTAAGCAATGACACACCTAGGAGCAAATATCACGTCACACTTAGCAAAATTTTTAAAGGATATACGTTTATGTTTTAAAACAAATCATAGATTTTAAAAATACGATCACAAATATGAACTTACTTTATTTCAATGTTTTTATTTAACTATTTGTGCAGCTTATTTAGGATGAAACCTGTGTTTGTTTTTTCGGGTTCTTTTTCAATTTCTTCAAGGTTTGGTGAAATGTTTGATAAGCAGACTCCCACATCTTCTTCAGTTGAGCATAGCCTTTCTCGCTTCTTACTTTTGATGCTATTTAGGAATGAGAAGCCTAATTCACATAAATAAGAAGTAGAAAATTGCAATAAAACTGATAAAGCTTTTTTTTTAGCTAATGTGGGATATTCCTTTCGTATTGAAATAAAAGATGTATGAATGGATGCCATCAAATGTTTTATTTTGAGACCTCAATCACTAGAAATGGTGGCCAATTCTTCTTCACATAACTGAAGTCCAATATTAGAAGGAACATTTGTGAAGGGATTTTGAATTCATACTTTTCTGTTCCCAATGACAGAAAATAATAGTCAATATTTTTATTATTGAGTGATTTCAGATGGGTAACCATAATAGGGATAATTTCTTTAATGCAGGAAGTTACACATCAAAGAATAGGGAAAAGAATTATTTGAAAAAAAAAGTTTAATACTTATTCATTTATTCAAATACTAATGTTGTACCATTACTTCTTCTAAACTCACGTATAATTGTATGACGTAACAATATTTCGCGGCACACTAAAGAGGAACGCACGGCGTACTAGTGTGCCGCGGCACGGCACTTGAGAATCACTGTGTTAATATTACATTGTGATATTGTAATAATCACAATCATTATCTACAATATGAATATCAGATAATTTCTTTGACACAAATACCAACACATATAAAAATAAAACTTATAGTGAGCTGAGATACACAGAACACTTACTTATGAATTAAATGACAGGATATTGATTTATATGTAATTCTTAACTTACGATAAGTTTACAAAATGAAAAGGAGATATAAGTTTAAAAATAGCAAGTTATGAATGCACTTTAAAATATTCTGTAAAAACAAGGAATTACGTTCCTGTTTATATATTTTTTCAATCTTAGAATTTATATAAACACTAAATTATCAAAATTGTTTATTTTTAATTGAAAGAAAAGTATTATTCATTGTGTGCAATTAAATTATTTAATTAATGGCGCAAACAAATCACTCAATAAACAATTACTGTCAGATGAAATACGCATTTCGACATCTATGCTGACCACAGAACTATCAAGAAAATGAACAAACTTTGATAAAATCTATTTTTATCAAAATATCACCAACAAAAAAAAAACGATATTCACTTAAGATCAAATTACAGTCAAAATGATGAGGATGGATAAAGTGTGTTATGAATGGAAGAGAAGATATTATTAGGTTGGTGCAAAAATAATGTCGTTTTCTCACATCGTAACATATGTGAGAAAACGGCATTATTTTTTGAGCCAACCTAATAGAAAGTGGCAATAAAGAGTATAGATAATGATTAAACTTCGACTTCAAGAGGTCAAGATTAATGTGTCCTGGGAAGCATCCACACGGGAGCCTGCTCAGCAAAATATCAGTTCTTAAGAAAGATTTGTCAGAAGGGAAATTCCTTCTTACACTTAGAAAACGGTAGAAATATGGAGTGATTCAACTTAGTTGGGGTAGCAGAGTTTGTCCTAACATCAAAGGTCTGAAAAGGTGGAACAACACTTGTGTATTTCCCATGCAAACAACGATAGAGTAACAACAAGCTTGCAACATTGCATCTGTGGGGAAAAAAGTTGCAAAGTGGAAAACATGTCCTTCTCCAAATGGTAATGGTAATATTAGCCGTTTCCCTATAAAGAAACATTTAGCATTCATTGATCGAGTAACCGATACTGTTTTGAAATATATAAAATGTTTCTCTTCAAACAGTTTTTCAAGAAAATAGGTTTTTGAAGTCCAGTAGCTGTTATCACTCTTTCAAGTATTGATGGAAATTTCCTTCCTAACCTTCTGTTTGAAGTAGTGTGGAATGTCAACATCTTAATTAGGTCATTATTTTCTCTTCGAGTTACTTGTTCTATCCACTTTAGTTGTTACTGCTGCTGGTAGTCTTCAAGTGATGTGGTTTCTGTTATTTGGTACAGTTCTTTGTTTATAATTCTGTACCGTCAGTTTACGATGTTACCAAGACACCCAGGCTGTACTCGCTCAAAAACTTTTTCACCATTGGCCTTGGGAAGCAACTGTATACAGCTGACAGTTTAGATATTTCTAAACGGGTTTCGCAACATGTTAGACATCCATATGAAAGTCTCGATTTTACGAGACTATTTAAGAACATGGCTCGCGTTGAACTATCAAGGCTGAAAATTGAAGGTTGAGCCACTCTAGTATATATATAGCAGCAATACTCCATTTTTGACTTGATTTAGCTCTTAAAAGACACAGCATGGTAGAAAGTTTCAGATATTTCCTGAAACGATATAGCGAGCAGACAATTTTCTTAACATCTTTAGCAAATGGATTGTATATATGAGTTCCACTCCAGACATCGAGTGAGCTTAAGACCGAACAAACATTCAAAGCAAGCAACCTCTTGAGAGTACAACCATTCATCATGACAGGCAAAAACCTGGGATTTGAACAATGGCGATTAAATGGTTTTGGGGTTTTAAGGTATGAAAAGTGACACTTTCCCATTGAACTGAAAATATTTATTTTATATCATTAAAAGGAAGAACCAGGGTAAAAACTGATATACCTAAAATTGATTCTTCAGTATGTAAAAATGTTTATTCTTGATATACTTATTTATATGGTTAATTTATGATTAGGGCTCTCCGCAACTTCCTATCCATTGTAGCTCTTAGCAATGTTTTTCTTTTTACCATTCTTTCCTAGTCCCTGTTCTGCCATCCATTTACACAAGCTTGTTATGAAGGTAGATCATGTCTCTCTACAACTTCCTATCCTTTGTAACTCTTAGCAATATTTGTCATTTTGCTATTCTTCCTACTCTCCGTTCTGCCATCCATTTACACTAGCTTGTTAGGTAGGTTGATCATGTCTCTCCACAACTTCCTATCCTTTGTAGCTCTGAGCAATGTTTATCGTTTTACTATACGTCCCAGTTCCTGTTCTGCCATCCATTTACATTAGCTTCTTAGGTAAGTTGATCATGGCTCTCCACAACTTCCTATGCTTTTTGACTCTTGGCAATGTTTGTTTTTTTACTATCCTTCCCAGTCCATGTTCTGCTATTCATTTACATAAGCTTCTTAGGTAGGTTGATTACGGCTCTCCACAACTTCCTATCCTTTGTAGCTCTTAGCGATGTTTGTCTTTTTACTATCCTTCCTAGTCCCTGTTCTGCCATCCATCTGCTCAAGCTTCTTAGGTAGTTTGATAATGGCTCTCCACAACTTCCTATCCTTTCTAGCTCTTAACAATGTTTGTCTTTTTATTATCCTTCCCAGTCCCTGTTCTGCCATCCATTTACACAAGCTTCTTGGGTAGGTTGATCATGGCTCTCCACAACTTCCTACCCTTTGTAACTCTTAGTGATGTTTGTCTTTTTACCGTCTTTCCCAGTTCCTGTTCTGCCATTCATTTACACAAGCTTGTTAGGTAGGTTGATCATGGCTTTCCACAACTTCCTATCCTTTGTAGCTCTGAGCAATGTTTATCGTTTCACTATCCTTCCCAGTCCCTCTTACTATCCTTTCCAAGTTTCTCTTCTTCCACCCATATATATTAGCTTATTAGGGGCAGTTCGTTTTGATATAATGGTCACCAAGCTTATCTCGCTAAATCAATTACGATTGACTAGCATAAAGGTTCCATACACTGACTATAAACCCCTAATAAATGACTTCATTTTGAAGAAATGGCAAGACGCTTGGAACAACTGTCAAAACAACAAATTATTTAAAAGCAAAACCCTCTTTAAAGAAACAACTAACTGAACACAGAAAATCACGAAAAGACAAAGATCCTCCTGAATGCATAGCATGCCAGGAGGCTTATACTGTGAAGCACTTCCTGCTTGAGTGCGGTGACATGGCACATATTCGAAAATTATTTTACAACGTGAACAACTGGAAAGAACTTTTCGAAAAATCAAACCCCAATTTGATCTTGACCTTTCTTAGGAAAGTTGGGCTATATAATAAAATATAATTCCAATTTGGTGTCTGATGATGAAAGGGGAAACTTTGATACTTGCCAGGTGAGACATTTTCGAAGAACAACGCACCTCTGAAAACAGTGAATTTTTAAAAAAAAGCAACACAACATCGAAAAAGAAGGAAAGGAAAGGGAAAATCTTTTTGAAAGCATTTCAACCTTATTTAAAGAAAAAGAAAAAAACAACAAAAAACAACTGTTTGACCTTAAATGACCTCTTGCTGATCGATGGGTCGTTAAGTTTTAAACAAACAAACGATTGAGTAGAGAGTTCGGTCCTTACTCGATGCTCCGCACTTTCGGCTTTGTGTCACATTTAAGTACCGTTTAGAAAAACTCTATACATGCTTATTAGTTAGGCTACTCGCTTTCCCCACCCCTGTCCCTTCTTGCTTTCTAGCGAGTGCCTCAAGGATTTTTTCCTCATTATGCATCCTAGAAATTTCAATTATCTTTCTGAGTCTAATTATAAATGATTTTTTTTGTTTCCATTTTCTTTTAAAAATTGAAAATTGAGCTAATTTATGAAATTTAAATTTTCTGTATTCATTTATAGATCCTCATTAATTTCGATTTTAATTGGAAAATATAGTAAAAATGTCGATGACTGAAACTTCCACCCCACCTCTAACTTCAAATATCGACATAAAAACAAATTCAAATTTCCATAGTGTAGTTTTGCCTTGTTTTGCAGCCTTAAGCCACTCCCCGACTCCCACCTCATCTAAAACCTTTTTATGCTATATTAATTATAATTTATAAAGTTTCCTTTACTTAGAATATTCCCATAATTCTCTTTCTGGTAATCACTTACGTACTTCTTACCATATATATATTTTAATTTTTTTAAAATTTATTTTAAAATTTAAATTTACTTTTATTATTTTTTCCTATTTCTAATACCCCCAATTTGTCATCAGAGGGTAATATTCTCTGACATTATTTAATACACCTTCTCCCCTTTAAGATAGATAGTTGCCACCCACCCTGACCCCTGTCTGGTGCCTATCGTCTGACATTGAAAAGCGTGAAATGTCACTTCCTTACAATTAACTCCTATTTCCTGCTTCCTATAGCTCTACAGATGTGAACACATCGGGGTTGAAATGACAAACGACCGCCGTCATTGTCTGACGAAATAGTCTATTTTTTGATTATTCATTATGTTGTTCTGTATAAATAAAATACATCGAGCTCTCATCAGGTTTAATATTTTTAAATTACTAGGACCCACTTGGATTATATACCCACGGATTTATTTTACCTTTACTATTGTTGTGGACCGTGTGTGTTATGTGTTGTTGTATTAGAAACACGTGTGCAACACCTGGTAGAACATTAAAAGGTCCAACTACAAGAAAATGGCCGGACTCAAGTTAAGTCTAACTGAAGATAAAGATGACGAACAAGACCGATATATATATATATATATATATATATATATATATATATATATATATATATATATATTAAGCAAAACAATTTTACAATGGACATAGACAATAATATTTGTCTGTGTGTGAACATTTGTGTCTGTTCTTTGGTGAATGTTCGTATTTTGGTGAATGTTCGTACGTACGTGTATGAGTGTATAATGTTCATGGCCACAATTGGGAAGACACAGATATTCTAAGAGAGTTTACATTGTAGTCGCTGAAATGAATAAATGAAAAGAGAACGAGGCGAGAAGTCGCCGAGTATTTATAGTATAGGGAGAATGACTCCTAGTGACAATTTTGGGAATTAAGGGGGAGCTAACTCAGACACTATATATATATATATATATATATATATATATATATATATATATACACGAATGTAATGAGAACGAAAATAATATAAATTGTAACGTTCACAGCATTAATTCAAAAGAGGGCCCAATACCAAGAGTAGAGGCATAATTATTTATTATATTTTTTTACATACGGACAAAAAATAACTTACTCTCTACAACGATGCATTCTTGTTTCGATGAGGCTGCATCTTGATTGCATCAGATGAGGTATTATGTACACTATTTATATTATTCCAACTATAATCCGAATACCGTAAATAGTGTTCATTTTTGGTTCTTCGATCAAATCAAACAGCTCCCTGACATGAATTTTCCGTCTTTCCTTACGATCAAAAGGAAATAGGCTATTATTTATTAGGTATTGACTGGACTTAACATATGTGCCAACTAACTAAATAAATAATCGTAATAATAATAACTACTTAAAAACTGGTGACATCTATATTGACAAAACATATATTCCTTCTTAGAAAAAATGACATACTACCCCTTGAACAAAAAGGGGTTAAAACGTGGCTCTTACTTATTTATAGGATGATCTTGGAAAACGGCTCTTACTTATTAATAGGATGATCTTGGAAAACGGCTCTTACTTATTAATAGGATGATCTTGGAAAACGGCTCTTACTTATTAATAGGATGATCTTGAAAAACGGCTTCAGTAAGAAGAAAAATTTCAGTACTCCCTGGATAGATTATCGTAAGGCATTCGATAGTGTACCTATTCCTGGATCTTAAAGTTTTTAAATATATACACGGTATCACCCGTCATCATCAGTTTCTTCAAACAAAGTATGTCGATATGGAAAACAACACTTCAACTCAATCATATAAATAAAGCTGGTGAAATAAACATCAACTGAGGAATAATTCAAGGTAGTTCTTTTTTTTTTTTTTCCTTACTATTTTGGATATTCCAAATAGCATTAACCAGCGAACTTAACAGGGTAGAATAAGATATCTCAAAGGAAAATAAGCCATTCTATTTCACATGGGTGACTTGTATTCTAGGAATGACAATGAGCTGGAAGCTCTGCCAAAAATAGTAAAACGTTTTAGTGATGACAATGGAATGGAATTCGGTTTGAATAATTGTGCTAAAGCCAGGTTTACGAGGGTCGCAACAACAAACCTCCTCTGGGTAACAATCAAAGATTTTGAGCAGGAAGAAGCTTATAAGGATCACAGTGTAAATCAGGGTGAGGGAATTCACCATGAAAAAATGAAGAAATACTGCGAAAGGAATGCTATAGAATGGTGCGATTAATATTAGGAACTAAATAGAATTCTCAGAACAGAATTATGACCATTAATAGCATTGCAAACCGATTGGTTCAAAAAAGTTTCAACATCTTCAACTGGACGCTAAATGATATCAGACGAATGAATTCTAAGACAAGAAAGCTTCTTTCTAAGCATAACATGAATAATCCAAATGGCTGATACAGATCGTCTAAATATCGCCCATAAAAAGGTGAAAGAGGTCTTCACCTAGAATTGTCATACAACACAACTACAATTGGATTTATTTATTTATTGAACTGAATTCTCAGAACAGAATTATGGCCGTCCAAGTGATTCAAAATAGGTTTAACATCTTGAACTTGACTCTAAATGATATCAGACGAATGGATTCTAAGACAAGAAAGGTTCTTTCCAAGCATAACATGAATCATCCAAACGGCTGATAAATCGTTCATATATAGGCCATAAAGAAGGTGAAAGAGGTCTATAGCTAGAATTGTCATACAACACAACTACTATTGGATTTCTTTATTTATTGAACTGAATTCTCAGAACAGAATTATGGCGGTCCCAGTGGTTCAATATAGTTTCAACATCTTGAACTGGACTCTAAATGATATCAGACGAATGAATTCTAAGACAAGAAAGCTTCTTTACAAGTATAACATGAATCATCCAAAAGGCTGATACATATCGTCCATATATAGGCCATAAGAATATGAATGTGGCCTTCAGCAAGAATTGTCATACAACACAACTATTATTGGATTGCTAACATACATGGAAACAAGAAATGACTGGATGATACACTCAGTCAAACAACACGAAAATAGAATGAAAAAATATTCAATCATGAAAGAAGGTCGTGCATACAAACAAGATTTACATTTCGTAGATTCTGTAGAAAACCCAAACAGAACCTAAGATCTAACTGTCGAAGCAAAAATTATGAAAAACAAGTCCAAGGATAAATCTCTTGAACAGATGAAACAAACCTGGCAAGACACACCTCTGCCTGGCCAATATCCAGAACTTGCTGATAAAGCTGATGTTGATAAAGTCAACACTCATCGATGGTTACGAGCATCTGGATTAAAGGCTGAAATGGAAGACTTTATTCTTGCAGCGCAAGACCAGAGTCTTTTCACTGGGAACTTTCAGGCAATATAATACATAATAGTGTGGATCCAAAATGCAGGTTCTGTGACAATTATCAGGAAACAATAGACCATCTAATCTCAGGATGTTCTGTACTTGTGCCAAATGAATATAAAAAATCGTCACGATTAGCGGGGGCAATATTTACACTGGACAATGTGTAAGCACTTTGGAAATGATGTTAATAAACACTGGTACGAATATCAAGCAGCGCCGGTGACAGAAATAGAAGACATCACAATTCTATGGGCGTATACCATCTTTACAGACAGAAAGATTAAAGCAAATAGGTCAGCGGACATAATTGTTAAAAATATCAGGAAGCCAACCATTTAATCACAGGATGTTCTGTAGTTGCGCCAAATGAATATAAAAAAATCAGAGTGATAGAGCGGGGCTATATTAACACTAGACAATGTATAAGTACTTTGGTAAAGACTGGCATATACATCACCCAGCACCAGTTATAGAAATAGTAAACATCGCAATTCTGTGGGATTATGCCATCTTTACAGACAGGAAGATTGCTGCAAATAGGTTGGCGGACATAATTGTCAAAAATCGAAAAGAAAAACTTGCCTACTAATAGATATGACTTACCCAGCGGACTGTAACATAGCAACTAAGGAATTTGAAAAACTATCTTAGTATAAAGACCTGGAAATCGAAGAAGAAAAAATGTGGAAATTGTAAACAAGGATAGTACCACAGATAGTAGATGCGCTTGGAATGATAAAAAAGGAACACAACAACACACTGAAAAAAATCCCTGGAAATCCCAGCTTAAGAGATATACAAAAAATTGTTTTGATAAGTACAGCTCACACACTAAGAAGAATTTTGTCCATGTAACGCTAGTGATGTAATGGGAGTTAGAAAAAAATCATGAAATGTAGCGATAACAACACATCTTTACCTGACTTAGGTTTACAGTAGATTTGGTAGGTAGTGTGGCCATAGCAGAAATCGAAACATAATAATAATAGACTACAAAAACAGAATGTGCTTTCTTATTGACATGGCAGTCCCTTCAGATTGTAATGTATCTTTGAAGATCTTCAAAAATCTATCAAAATACAAGGACCTTGAAATGGAAATCTCAAAAATGTGGTACATGAGGACATCAATAATTTCAGTTGGAGTTGGAGCCCTCAGATTGATTGGAAAAGGTTCTAATAGACTCATTGAAGGGATTACTGGTAGCCCATGCCTTAAAGAAATATCCAAGGTCACAAAAACAGAATGTGCTTTCTTATTGACATGGCAGTCCCTTCAGATTGTAATGTATCTTTGAAGATCTTCAAAAAACTATCAAAATACAAGGACCTTGAAATGGAAATCTCAAAAATGTGACACATGAGGACATCAATGATTCCAGTTGTAGTTGGAGCCCTCAGATTGATTGAAAAAGGTTACGATGGACTCATTGAAGGGATTCTCGGTAGCTCATGCCTAAAAGAAATACGAAAAATTGTACAAAAAAACGTACAGCTCACACATTATGAAGTGCTTTATCTATGTAAAATGTGTGTGATCTTCGTTTGTTGGTTGTTTTTTTTTTTTTTTGCAAAAGAGATCAGTGGGAAATGTTATAAAGCCATTTCTGACCTTCTGAGTATGTAACAGAAATCAAAGGAAATAATAATAATAATAATAATAATAATAATAATAATAATATTAGGTTGGTGCAAAAATAATGACGTAATAATGTCATTTTTTGACGTTATACGTCAAGAAACGACATTATTACGTCATTATTTTTGCACCAACCTAATAATAATAATAACAACAACAACAACAACTATTAGTAGTAATAGTAGTTGTATCCCCCCTCTTAAGGACAGCTTCAAAGTTATAAGATAACCTACCCTGTTTAGCTGAGATAGTACCTAAATCCATGCCAACTGTAAGGAGTATTATCAGCTTACTACAATTCCAGAAACTCCTATTTCAAGTCCTGAAATTTCTCCACTTTCTCCTTCTCTTTTTCAGCAACTCGAGTGTCAAAAGGTCACGCCGCATCTATTATATTGCAAGATCTACACTCCTTCTGAAAATTTACAATGTCTAGTCTGAATTATCCCAGAAATTTATCTCTTTATATCACCATGTTCCAAAGGTCTTTGGGTTTTTCACTTTTCTATTACCGTTTTTGACTTATGTTGTTGCCACTTTCTGCATTCTAGTTAATGTATTTAATATAATTGCCAATGAATAACCTGTTGAATTTTTCATGTTTCTTGTTCTTACACTAATACCAAATGGCCTCCTGTTGACTCTCTCTCTCTCTCTCTCTCTCTCTCTCTCTCTCTCTCTATCTATCTATCTTTCTCATTACACATAGAAGAAATCTCTTTGTAGATGTAATGTTTAATCAACCTTGTTCTGAAGGCTTATTCTTGTGCTATGTCTTTCTTCAAATCTCTTTTCTCAGCCAATCCCAGGCCTGTTTAACTGTAAATTCAGTGGATGTTTTTTTAGGAATTCGCTATGTATTTTTTTTTTCCTTTTAAGTTCTCTTTTCTACTTTCTAAATATGTTTTCCTTTGCTTTTCCAATATCAACAATTCCTTCCTCTTTAACGGCTTTTAACATTTTCCCTGCTTTCTGAAATATAATCAAACAAGGAATTTCTTTTAACCAAAATACAACCTTCTGCACTGTTAAATCGAGGCTCACCTTCCTCTCTCTTTAAATACCTCTTGACATTATCTTGTTATTTATTGAACATACCATGTAGTCTCATCAACTTTTTTGTTTTCATATCTAGATCCTTGAGTTCATTTTCAGTCTATTTTCCACTGATTTTCAGCGATATGCCTTATAACCAATGCAGTTTCAGAATTGATAGCAATTATGGCATTTTTTTGTTTACCAAGCTGATATCCTTGTGGAAATTTGCATCATCATCATTATCATCATCATCTTATTTTTATTTTTCTTAAGTACAATTCTGTAGGATGTTTATACCCAAGACCTAAGACAATATATTATTTTGTTTTGTTTTATTTTGTTTTACGGTATATCAACCTCAATGGGTCATTTAATGCCGACAACTTTTTTTTTCTGGTAATATTTTTGTTTTATCAAAAATCTATTTCTGTTAATATTTTTTCCCTCAAAAACGTATAGCTGGTAATATTATTTTATCAAAAATGTATTGCTGGCAATAGTTTTTTTTCTTCAAAAACATATTGCTGGTAATATCTTATAATGCTTTTTACCTCAGTTTCGGGGTTAACTATTTGCCCATAGCTGGGACCCTAACAGGTGCTACCACCCCAGGTCACGGTGGACCTGGGAACACCAGCAATTAAGAGGTGGTTCCACGCTCCTCAAAACCTCCTCATCAGAGGCCTTGCTGTTGGACGTAGTTTATCGTCATACCTAGGACGCGGATGTAATTTATTGTCATACCCAGGGCGCGGATGTATTTTATCATCATACCCAGGACGCAGATATAGTTTATCATCATACACAGGACTCGGATGTAGGTTATCGTCATACCCTGGACGAATATATTATTATTATTATTATTAATATTATTATTATTATTAGTAGTAGTAGTAGTAGTAGTAGTAGTAGTAGTTCCTTTGATTTCTGTTGTATACACATTTTCTTCCGGGTCCCAACCAGAGACCTAAGCTCAGAAATCGCTTCTTGGCATTTTCCACTGATCATTATTGTAAAAAAAACAAAAGCTAAAATCACATAGATTTTAAAGCTCTTCGTAACGTGTCAGCTATACTTGTGAGTACAATCTTTTGTATTTCTTTAAGACATGGACTACCAGGAATCCTTTCAATGAGTCTATTGGAACCCTTTTCAATCAATCTGAGGGCTACAACTACAACTGGAATTAATGGTATCATGATGTCCATAATTTTTTAGATTTCCACTTCAAGATCCTTGTATGTTGATATTTTGTTTTGTTTTGTTTTGTTTTTTTTAGATATTCAAAGGTACATTACAATCTACCGGGACTGCCATGTCAGTAAGAAAGCACATTCTGCTTTTGCGGTCGATGTTTGGCCGATTATCTTTGATTTTTCTGTCTGTGAGTATTGTAAAGTCCCATAAAATTGTTACAGGTTCGATCTCTGTAACCGAGTCTGGTTGATGTTCATACCAGTTTCTTGCAGTTGACTTTCCGTAAAAGTTCTATATTTTCCATGGAAGATATTGGCCCACTTTATCATGCCAAGTTTTATATTAAATGGGGGCTAACACACTGTGCAACCTCATACAAGATTGTCAATTCTTTCTGGATATTTATCACAGAATCTGCATTTCGAGTCAACCCAATGTTTCACAATGTGTATTTGGTAATTTCTAGTTAGCAAACATTGGTCTTGTGCAGCAAGAATAAAAGCTTTGGTTTCAGCTTTTAACCCTGCACTATTTAACCATTGATGGGTACGGGGTTTGTTTACATCAGTTTGTTTGGTACAGTGTTTTCGATTTTGTGCTTCTTGCATATATTCCAGTGCACATATGTCGCTACCTTGTTATGTCTGTGGGTATATTCATTTTATTATTATTATTGTTGTTGTTGTTGTTGTTTGTGTGTTATGTTTCTTGCCTAGTATCCTATAGAACTGGGTTCCAACTGTAGACCTTAGGCTCTGTTGGAAAATTGCCATTTAATTGATAGCACTTTTCTTAGTATATGGGATGTTCCTAATAGGGTAATCTTCTGGGAAAATTTTATGTTGATGTTACCTGGGACACTGTTAGTAAAATTGTCTATTCCTTTTCTCACGAGGCCCAGATCTCCGATACTTGTTCTTATATAAGATCGTTATGTTTTGAAAATCTTTTTTATTTGAATCCAGCTCTTTAGAGCAGGCATCATGATTTCCACATTAAGGAATTTGGTGAGTATGAGGTAAAAGCACAGAGTAAAGAAGAATCAACATTTGTATTAACGTTTAGATAAAAAAAAAAAGATGGACAACCGACGAGTATTAAGAAATGGTAAGAAAAATTGACGGAAGAACTGACAATCTTAGTTGTCAGAATCTATGGAGTTGCCATGTGTACAGCTAGTTTATGGTTATTCAGTACAGTTTTATACTTATAAAGATAAATCAATATTCCTGGTTTATAATGACTGAAAATTTAGTACATTCGTGGAATATAAGTCAGACTTAAGGTTAATGGAAATTTAAGTGGACTCCATATAAATTTAGCTCAACAGGAATCTAACACGCACTGGGTTTTATAAAGAAATATTGGTCTTAAGTAGTCACTGACATTAAACAAATGAAATTAATAACAAGCAGTCATTCAAATAACAACATTAATTATTAGTTGAAACTAACACTTAAGAAAATTAGGATAAAAATATCACATCTTCTTGGAACATTAATACTTCCTAAAAATTACAACCACAAGGAAAAATAAGTGAATATATAAAGTGAATGTCTTTGACACAATGGGACAGTTTTGAGGAGTTTTATTAATACTACACATTTATTGTAATAATCCTCCAAATCAACTCTAGTTTAATCTTCCAAATATTACATCTCTATTCTTACCCTCTTTCAAATATTACATCTCTATTCTTAGCTTCTTCCAAATATTACATCTCTATTCTTAGCTTCTTCCAAATATTAGATTACGATTCTTATGTTATTTCAAATATTACGTCTCTATTCTTATGTTATTTCAAATATTACGTCTCTATTCTTAGCTTCTTCCAAATATTACATCTCTATTCTTAGCTTCTTCCAAATATTAGATTACGATTCTTATGTTATTTCAAATATTACGTCTCTATTCTTATCTTCTTCCAAATATTAGATTACGATTCTTATGTTATTTCAAATATTACGTCTCTATTCTTAGCTTCTTCCAAATATTAGATTACGATTCTTATGTTATTTCAAATATTACATCTCTATTCTTAGCTTCTTCCAAATATTACATCTCTATTCTTAGCTTCTTCCAAATATTAGATTACGATTCTTATGTTATTTCAAATATTACGTCTCTATTCTTATCTTCTTCCAAATATTAGATTACGATTCTTATGTTATTTCAAATATTACGTCTCTATTCTTAGCTTCTTCCAAATATTAGATTACGATTCTTATGTTATTTCAAATATTACATCTCTATTCTTATGTTATTTCAAATATTACGTCTCTATTCTTATCTTCTTCCAAATATTAGATTACGATTCTTATGTTATTTCAAATATTACGTCTCTATTCTTATCTTCTTCCAAATATTAGATTACGATTCTTATGTTATTTCAAATATTACGTCTCTATTCTTATCTTCTTCCAAATATTAGATTACGATTCTTATGTTATTTCAAATATTACGTCTCTATTCTTATGTTATTTCAAATATTACGTCTCTATTCTTGCTTACTTCCAAATATTTTACATTACTATTTTTATCTTCTTCCAAATATTACATCACTATTCTTACATTTTTCTAAATATTAGATGTTTATTCTTATCTTATTGCAAATATTACATCTCTATTCTTAGCTTCTCCCAAATATTACATCTCTTTTCTTACCTTCTTCCAAATATTACATATCTATTCTTACCTTCTTCCAAATATTATATCTCTATTAACACCTTCTTCAAAATATTATATCTCTAGTCTTATCTTCTTCCAAATATTACATCTCTATTCTTATCTTCTCCCAAATATTACATCTCTTTTCTTACCTTCTTCCAAATATTACATATCTATTCTTACCTTCTTCCAAATATTATATCTCTATTAACACCTTCTTCCAAATATTATATCTCGTCTTATCTTCTTCCAAATATTACATCTCTATTCTTAGCTTCTTCCAAATATTACATCTCTATTCTTACCTTATTCCAAATATTTTAACTCTATTGTAATGTTCTTATAAATATTGTACCTTTATTGAAATCTTTCAAATATTGCGTATATATTGTAAATCTTCTCCCAAATCTTCTTACCTCTATTTTAATCTTTAAAATCTTGCACCTGTATTATAATTTTTCAAATACTGCACCTTTATTTTAATCTTTCAAATCTTGCACTTCTATTTCAAATCTTCTTCATTGGCAAGAATAAATTGAAAATTGGCCTAAGTAATAGTGATGCTTGACGATTTTGTAACAAAATAACCAGGATATTTTGAGTTTAAATAAGTATCAAGTTAACATTTACTAATTCTATCAATTGATTCAAGTATAAGCTTTCATCTAACAAAATGTTATTCATGTATATGATCACATCTAACAAAATAAATGAACGTCTGTAATTAAATATAGTGTGAATTTAAGTATCAAATCTACAGGAGCATATCGTGTAGCTGACTGATTTTTTCAGATCGGTATCACCCCATGCAAAGTAGTAAAGACACTAAGACACAGGGGGGTGAGGAAGAATTAGGAACAAAAACATTAATAAGAAAAGAGTAATCAGGAGGACAGTAGACAGCGATTGACATTGTACTTAAATTTTTGCAGATTAAAGTTGGCTGGAAAGCATGGAGCTGGAATGGAGTTCTACAAGAAAGGCAGTAAAGCCACTAAGACACAAGAGGTTACAGGCCATGGAAGAATTAGGAACAGAAACATTAATGTGTGGAAAGAGGAAAGAGTAATCAGATGGACAGAAGATAGCGATTGACATTGCATTTAAATTTTTGCAGATTAAAGTTGGCTGGAAAGCATGGAACTGAAAAGGAGTTCCACAAGCCAGAAGTACGAGAAAAGAAACTATTAGCCTGGAATTTATGGTCATATCTTGCCAGCTCAATTGTAAATTGATGAGATCTCAACAACAGTCTAGTACTGTGCTTAAATTAAAAAAGTCTAGGTACCATAGCGAAAAGCTCATTCGAACAATTACCATGAAAGGATTTATAGAAAAGACACGGAAAGGCAACATTACGGCGATGGGAACGTGACTGGAGCTGAGCTGCTAGATCAGGACCAATAATACTGATGATTATTCTTTGGATTTTATCAAGAAGCTCAAGGGGCCCTAGACCATATGTGGCAGCAATATTCTAAGCATGGACGATTAAGAAAAAGTAATATAATCATTATCTTGTTTTATCTTTTGTACTTTTTTTAAACGATCATTTCACCCCAAACAAGGCAGGAATGTCACTAGTATGCAGGGGATTAGAAAGAGTGAAAGTGAAAAAAAAAGCTTGGGTATAGGCGTGATTAAAGAAAGGATAAAAGATGAACGGGGCTCCAGGCTACATAAGATGACGATTGACGTTGCGTTTAAAGTTTTGAAGATTGTAGTTTTCAAGGAAGCAAGTAAACGGAAGGGAGTTCCACTGTCGGGAAGTGCATGAAAAGAAACTGTTAGAGTAGAAGTATCAGTTGCATTTAACTAATTCAACGGTAAAAGGGTGGGACCTAGTTGCACGCTTAAATTCATGTAATCGGTGCACCAGGGAAAAAAGCTTGTTAGAGCAGTTGCCATGAAATTATTTGTAGAAAAGACAGAGGGAAGCCACGTTACGTCGGTGAGAAAATGACTGAAGTTGAGATGTCAGGATCGATTACATTGGAGATCTATCTTTGGATTTTGTCAAGAACCTAGAGATGAACAGCAGGAGCACCAGACCAGATATGGCAACAGTATTCAATGCATGAACGAATGGTAGATTTATAAATATGCAAGATGGAATCTCTCGAGGAAAACCTTCTGATACGACACAACGAACCAACTATCCTTGCAGTAGATGCAGCTATTAATTCAATATAGTTTCACTTCAAGTCAATTGAAAATGTGAGGCCAAGAAGGCACAGTGGGGCGATCTCCTGGAGTCCAGCATCAGCCATGCTGATGATGGGCAGGGAAGTTTCTCTATGGTGGATAAATGAGTGCAGTTTCGTTTTGGAGGCATTAAAATTTAAAAGCCATTTCTTGCCCCAGTTAACCACTGATTGAATGTCCTTTTCAAGCGCATCAGTTAGGTTGTCTTTGTAAGCTCTGGCGGATTTGCTATTGACAGGAGTAAATGACGGTAGTGTCATCTGCATAAATGCCTACTTGGGAAATGATAGCAGCCGGAATGTCATTGATGAAGATCAGAAAGAGACTTTAAAGACGTAACGAAAAAGACGGAGGAAACTTTCTGGAGTGAACAAGAACCTTTACGAAATACTGAAGTGTGAGATAATTCAATAAGATTTTTATGATTTTATGTAGGAAAAATTCTTTTCATTTACTGAATGTAAACTTTTCATTTATTTTTACCGAATTAATATAGTCAATCTTGTTTCAGAAGTTAAATGTTGAGAGACTATAATGGAATTTAACATTATCGTTGACTGCAGGAACGTAGATCGTTTCATTTAAAGCATGAGAATTTAATATATAACAAGTCTTTTATTAAAGCAATAACATTTTTATAAACTTAAAACTTAACTGGTAAATGTTTCATATTAACATTCCTTAACAGGGTAGCGATAATTTTATTACTCTGATCCTTACACTTTCGTTTTCGTATATGTACGTGTATTTAAAAATAGTATATTTAGGCAAAGATCCTTCATCCAGATATTTTTTATGAAAAAAGAATGTCAGTTGAATCTTTTGATTATCCTAATGTCGAATAAGTCGCTTGATGTCGAATAAAAACTTATAATGGAATTTGCAAAAATTGTATGTAATGTTCTAAGTACTTTAAACTATCTTTCTTTCTTTTTTTTTTTTTTTTTTTGAAATAAGATAAAAGCAAAAGTTTATTGATGACGATTTTCTGTCTTTTGATATGAAGTGCTTCCAAAATGTTTAATCGTCTTTTGCAGTTTGATTGACAGTACAGTGTTGTATTGTCGACTATAATCTGACGGTAAGCATAAGGAACGTCGAGGATTTCTTTTAAACGTTTACATATATATGTAGCACAGGGAGGTGACAAATCAAATTTTTCGTATGACCAGCATAAGTTGATGTTCATTATCAACAGACACAAAGCGTAATAAAAGACAAGAGAAATGGTATACATTAGTCTTCTGCAAATTTTTTGTGATGTCTTCGTAACAATGAGGTTAAGAATGTTGATGTCTTTAGTGTATGATGAACCTTAGGCACTGTTACTTCCTTTATGGCTTATATTAATAAGTCCATATATATGGACTTTATTTTGATTTAATGCTTTTGCGTTTAATACGTAATTAATTTGTATCTGGTTACATTAAAATAATGGTATTTTAATAGCATTTTTGTTGTGGTTTAAATTGTGTTTATATGTATTCACTGATTATTTGTCTGTAAAAATAATTTTATTTGCTCATTGCCAATGTGTTTAGAAAGACATTCTTACCTAGATTTGCTTAATACTGAATCATTCCTGATAGAAAATGGTTGCAGAGGTAAAGAGATTAATTTAGCACGGTTCTTAAGGGTTATTTTTTTAAAATGATTTCTATTTTATATTGTCAAGGGCATTTGCTTTGATAGTGAAAGAAAAGTTAAAACGGGTAGATCTTTTTATATATTGAAGTGATAATTATTATCACAAAGGACATTGAAAAAGTAGTTTTTACTGATAATGAGTTTGTATGTAAACTATGTATGAAATTGCTTTCAAAGGTTGGCTTTAGTCTTTTATATGATCAAGGTCTTTTGTCAGAAGGGATGCCATCAATGCACTGGACTTTATATATGTATATAATTTCTTATTAATTTTTTTTATTTGATAGATAATTCTCCAGTGCCGGTTTTGTGTCCAAATTGTTGGCGACAATGACTCTCCACTACTTCCTGTCCATTATAACTCTTAGCAACATTTTACTATTTACTATCTGTTCTTGGATATATAACTTTCATAAAACTTTAATAAAAATAGTTTAAATTATTACAATAATATTATTTATTACTATACAGTTCCCTTTTTAGGGCCACCATCTCCCCATTCAAATTATTAACCCCTGATTTGGGGATGTGCTTCAGTGCACCCAATTGTTGTTATTAATATTGATTTTCAGGTGGGCTTGTACTTAAACTGCTCCAATTGAACGACAAAAATTCCCAGTAATGAAAGACCCCGTCGAAGATGAGTTATACTGCTATTACTGAATAATTCTTTATAGAAAATGGTTGCAGAGGAAAAGAGATTAATTTAGTACGGTTGATAAGTATTGATTGTATTGGCAAGGGCATTTGCTTTGATAGCGAAGGCAACAGGAGTTAAAACAGGTAAATCTTTTTGCATATTGATGTGATGAAGTTCTGATAATAATTATCAATAAAGATACTGAAAAAAGTGTTTTTACTGATGATGAGAATTGCTTTCAAAGGTTGGCTTTACTCTTTTATTTTCGCTGTGTGCCATATATATGTGTGTGTGTGCGCGCGCGCGCATGTACATATATATATATATATATATATATATATATATATATATATATATATATATAAAGCTATGTATAAAGCTCGTCATGGAACGAAATGCGTTGGCATAAATGTGTTCTTCTTTCTTTTCTTACATACACACACACAGAGTATTTTTCAATTATGCAAATTTTGGTTAAAGAGCGATGATAGTTTAAATATTAAAATCTCATCGATGTACTGGACATATACATAGAGAGGGTTTATCTGTTTTATTTTGGCAGTGTTTTCCACTTTCCTTTCTTATATATATATATATATATATATATATATATATATATATATATATGAACAATAAAAAAAAAATTAAAAAATTAAAATCTTCAGACACACTGGGTTGTAGATTAATATTCTTTCGTTTTTTTTATTATTATTTCGTTTAGATTCCTCGACTAGTTTCGGCCGAAATGGCCATCATCGGGAGGAGAAATATTTCTGCTTGCTGCTAGCACTAAACTACAGAAATGAATGTCTTGATGGAGAAAATGAACTTTTGTCTGTAGTTTTCATTTGTTTTTTTTATTTGTTTTTATCTTTTTAACATGAATCTTTTAACATTCCTTGTTTTGGTCAAACAGTCTCTTTTAAGTTGTTATTTGAGAAAAGAGCTGGATAGATACATGCTGCTATGAATTCTCTGGTCAGTTTGACAGTTTTATTGGACTTGGTGAGGGGATGTGTCTCTGTTTAGTGTTTGTTTGTGTGTTATTTGGTTCTTAGGGAGTGAGTGAGTATGATATGTGTAAGCGTGTGTATTGCTGTGGGTGTGTGTTATCATTTGTCTCATTAGGGAGTGAGTGCGTATGATGTGTGTAAGTGTGTATATTCGTGTGGGTGAGTGTATAAGTGTGAGGCCTCCACACCTCCGTAAGCCTGTCTGTCTTGTGTGAGTGAGAAATGTGGGTAGGTTTTTTTTATTTGTTGAGTTATATCTATATATTGTTAAATTTGTGATTTAGCCCGGCTGGATATTTTGTTTTTAGACGTTGTATCCACTTATTTTCATGCGACTCTAAAATCTTTCTAATGTTATCTGCTCTGAACTTTTCTATTCTCTCAATTATAGTGAATTTGGCATGGGTTTTGAAATCGTGTTTTTCCAGGCGGAAATGTTGTTCTACAGGTAATAATTTTTCATGGGGAGTCGACTTAATTCGTTTACGATAATTGTTAATTCTGTAGTGAAAGGGCCATTCAGATTTTCCTACATATTGTTTCTGGCATAGTGTGCATTCTAGGAAGTAAATTATTTTATGACTTCTACAGTTAGAATCGTGGTAGATTTTGAAAGTAGATTTAGTGACTGAGCTAGTGAATGAATTCGTGTTTTCAATATGGTTGCAACATAAACTTCTTTTGTTGTTGCATGGTTGGGAAAATCCCGTTGTTTTTGTTCTTAGTTTATTACGGATTACCTTATATATACACAGTAAGAGAGTGAGAGATAACGCGCGTGCGTGTGTGTGTATTTCGGCAGTATACTTTCAATTATGCAAATTTGGTTAATTACAATTTTGTGCTTCAAATCTTAAGAAAAGAACTTATTTCGGTCTTCCACCAAGCCTACATATATATAATTGTAGGTTAGTTGAATACGCACACTCACACACACACGCTCACACACCCACGCTCGTGCACACACACACACACACACACACCACGCTCGATCGCGCGCGCGCGCGCGCACACACACACACACACACATATATATATATGTATGTATGCGTGTAGTGTCTTTTCTTTTTTCAGTATTTTAAATTGCTTGTAGTTACCGCCTATCAGAAAAATATGATAGTAAAAATAACATTTTTTATTATCTCTGATTCCATTCATTATAGGAGCTACACAGTCTTTCAGAAGGAATTAATGTATAAGCAACATTATTTATGCGACAATTTATGTTGACACCTCAAGTTCTTTTTTAAATTTATGGCTTCCATGAGTCAATTTTTTTTTCTTAACATTTTATGTAAAAGTGAGAAAGTACTTGTCGGTATTGGCACTCCTAAAGTATGCAAGATATTTTATTGACATTGTATAATTGGTTTTATAAGGGTGCGCTCAGTTAAAGCAACGAAATTGAGTAAACAGCTAACGATCTATACATATATTCACTAGCCACATTCAAATGCTTCCCGCTTCCATACCTACTACCAAAACTATTACTGTCTTAATGCAAGAAAGGAGAATATTTGCAAAGTAGAATTTATTTTAAAACTAATAAAAGTCATAATGATGTTATAAAAATGAAAATGATAAATGAAGATGAATGATACGATTAGAGAGGATTATGTAAAATATGCAGCAATTTTGTACATTATATATTAGGTTTTCGCTTTTCTTATGTTTTAGTTGATCTATCAATTGCTCAATTACAATAAATCGGTATAAAGAAGTTAGCTTTGAACAAGACTCGAACACGCTCTAATTAAGCTGCTTAATTTATCAATAAATATCGTTACAGAAAATGTTTGTAACTGTGAAAATATTTAATATCAAAAGCAAATTTCGGCTTACCCAGCAGGCATTTTTTTTTTTTTTTTACAGTAAGGTTCACGCTAAAAAAGACTTGGAGCAGCTCGAAGCAGACAGTTACATTAAGAGTAGTTTATATGGATAGAAGGGGAAGTTAACAGTTAACTCTCGACTTGAACAGGCTAAAATTTTCGTGATTGGGAAAACATCCTCTTGGGAGTCTGTTCCCCTGAGCAGTGGATCGCCGGAAGAAGCTGTTCGAGTGGAACTTACTTCTCACCAATGGGTAGTTTATATGGATAGGAGGGGAAAATAACGATTAACTCTAGACTTGAACAGGTTAAGATTTTCGTGATCGGGGAAACATTTTGTGAGTCTGTTCGCAGGAAGAAGCTGTTCGAGTGGAACTTACTTCTCGTCGATAGAAGGGAATGTAAGTGGTTTGATAATATGTAAGTGGTATGGCGAGTCGTAGCCGTGAAGTTTAGACCTGGCGGAACCAAGGAATATAGGTCGTCCGAGCACTTTCCATCGTAGTAGCGATAGAGCAGTGAGAGACTCTCCACATCCCGCCTGTGTATGTGTGTGTGTGAAGAGAGATAGAGAGGTTGGAGGATGGAAAATAATTCATCACCCACAAGGACTCGGAGGCTGTTTTGAACTCTATCAAGACTGGAATGTCAGGACTGGGTAGCTGCCGCCAAAACATGGCTACAGTACGCCATTTTCTACCTGATCTTTCTCTTACAGAATAACATAAGGAGTCAGAAGCGATAGAGGGAGTCGATCATTTTACCTATTTTTTTATTCTTTGGATAGTATATAAGAGTTCCACTTGAGGTCTGTGGGTAAGTTTGAGGCCCAATATTCTCTCAAGGCACGGTGCCTCCCAGAGAAGACATCCGTTCGTCATGACTGACAATAGTTCGGGGTCTGATTAAAATTTTCCTCTTTTTATACACGACACATACTAAAAAAAACAATATGCACACTAGTTACAGCGAATATTTGTACTAAGTGCATCATTATTATACACTGATAATTACCTCAGTATTTATTTAAGTTTATTACGGCAATTTTTATGGTTGTTATTGTTAGCTGATTTTGATGAAAGAGTTATTTTGATAGTGAAATTAAAATATTAAAAACTTAATTTACATATTAAATAAGCAGAATTTGACACAACTGAACACAGTAATCAAAAACAAAGACACATAGCCTTGTGGATAAAGGCGTTGGTTAGATCCAGTGACTAGACCAAAAGAGTTGTGAATTCAATACCAGGCTACAGCAGTGGTGAACCAAAAAAAACTTGGAGAGTTGAGGGATATAACTGAGACATCTGGAAGATGCATGGCACGTAGAACTAGGACAATCAACCCCGGTTTCGGCTCAAAATTCCAATCAGCTGAAGAAGGCCGGAGCATACAACGTTGTGAATATGGTAATGAAAATGAGGATAACAGTCCGAATCATGTAAATAATGCAAGTAATCCTAACACTTCATCTCAGAGATATAGACAGTTATATACAGAGATATAGCCCGGAGCGTAATACGGCCAAAACGTTGTGAATATTGCAATGAAGATGAGGATACCAGTCCGAATCATGTAAATAATCATAATACCTCATCTCAGAGATATAGACAGCCATTATATCACTAGAAGCTAGTTACTAGATCTAACCAACGTCTTTATCCACTGGGCCATGTGTCCTTGTGAATATGGCAATGAAGATGAGGATAACAGTCCAAATAATGTAAATAATGTAAGTAATCCTAATACCTTATCTCAGAGATATAGACAGATATATAGAGAGACACAGAACGGCCGAAATGTTGTGAATATGGCAATGAAGATGAGGATAACAGTTCGAATAATATAAACAATCATAATACCTAATCTCAGAGATATAGACAGTAATCAAAAAATTTAAAAGTTTGTTACACAAGAGAATAAACTCGATATTGTAATAAGTTTTTACAGTTTACTTTCTGCTATTAGAAAGCACAAGTCTGAAGAAATAAGTAGAATAATTTAAATTCTAGTAGTTTTCTATAGTGTTTGATTTGTATATTAGACTGTTCCTATAACACTTGGAGTAATGTGTATCTACAGAAGAATGCTGAGAATATCTGTCTATATTTCTGAGATGAGGTATTATGTACACTATTTACATTATTCGGACTATTGTCCTCATCTTTGTCGTCATATTTATTACAACGTTTCGACCGTTGTACGCTCCGGCCTTCTTCAGGTGGTTGGAATGTCGAACTGAACCCTTTATTTCGCTCACTGGGGTAGACTGTTCTAGTTCCACGTGCCATGTCTAATGGATGTCAGTTATCAGTTATCTTCTGTTAATTCACCTCTCCTGAGACGAACAAGCATAGAAATAAATACAATATGGGAACCAGTAATAAGGAGTGCCAGAAAAAAAGCGTTAATAACAACAAAAACTGCAATATGAGCACTGGTAAAAAATGATGCTGTTTGTAATACCCAGAAATTCATACACAGATGTCCTCAAGGACACGCGGCACAGTGGATAAAGGCTTTGGTTCGATCCAGTGACAGGACGCAAGTGTGTACCCGATTTAGGCAGTGAAGAACTTGGAGAGGGGAATTAACAGGAGATAACTGATAACTGACATCCATTAAAAACATGGCACTTGGAACTAAATAAAGGGTTCAGTTATGCATTCCAATCATCTGAAGAAGGCCGGAGCGTACAACAGCCGAAACGTTGTGATAAATATGCCGACAAAGATGAGGACAAAAGTTCAAATAATGTAAATAGTGCTGAGAATACCATGGAACGAACATATGACCAACGACGAGGTTTTAGAAGAAATAAAAACAAAATGGACACCTATACTTAACATTAGAAGGCGAGAGATTACATTTCAAGGACACATAATGATGAAAGAGGGCTTGGAAAATCTAACAATCACAGGACAGAAGGCAAGAGTGACAAAGGAAAACAACGCATAAGCAACCTAGCGACCTTGAGTAAATAGATGGCGGAGCAAGTTTTAGGAGAGATAGCAAAAAGACAAGAAATTTTTCTTAAGAGCTACAAAGGACGGGAACTCGTGGAGAGCTATGTTCATCACCGCCCTGATGGGACACGGTACATAGAAGAAGAAGAATGAGCTTCTGTAAATGGATGATGGAACAAGGTTTAGGAGAGATAAGAAAAAGACAAAATTTATTAAGAGCTACAAAAGACAGGAAATTGTGGAGAGCCATAATCGCTTATGTCCTGATAGCACACTATACATAGAAAAAGAAGAATGAGCTTGTGTAAATGGATGATGGAACAAGGTTTAGGAGAGATAAGAAAAAGACAAAATTTATTAAGAGCTACAAAGGACAGGAAATTGTGGAGAGCCATGATCGCTTACGTCCTGAAGGCATACGGTACATAGAAGAAAAAGAATGAGCTTGTGTAAATGGATGATGGAACAAGGTTTAGGAGAGATAAGAAAAAGACAAAATTTATTAAGAGCTACAAAGGACAGGAAATTGTGGAGAGCCATGATCGCTTACGTCCTGAAGGCATACGGTACATAGAAGAAAAAGAATGAGCTTGTGTAAATGGAATAAATTTAACAAAAAAAAAGTGGGTAACCATTTCTCCCCAGTTCTGATAGATACGAGGTAATCATTAAATTAATTACTCCCAATACAACCCAGATATATTATGTTTTAAGTCGTTTTTATTACAAAGTCTATAGTTTTTAAATGTTACTTTCGATAACGTACTTGAAACTGATTCAGTCGCGGAAATAGATTTGTAAACATTTAAATAATCTAATTCTAATTTGATATAACTAATAAACTAAAACATGTATGTATATATATATATTAAGATATATATATATATATATATATATATATATATATATATATATATATATATATATATATATATATATATATTAAGATATGTTTCATTAAATAATTTACACAACTTTTGTCTACCTGTTTTTAATAGGATACTCTCGTAATTACGGAAAAAAAATGATGAACACAACAATTTTTGTCTTAGCCAAAACAAGACCCTGATGACGACATTGTGCTAATGTCGAAAGTACACGGAATAAAATGAATATGCATCAAAATGGTAATTTTCTTTCTTCCTTTAATAACGATACTAAGAAAAGTGCTTTCTTAATTACGAGAGGTTCCTATTTAAAATAAATAGACAAAACTTGTCTAAATTATTTAATGAGACATATCTTAATGAAAACATGCTACCAAAATATACGCTAAATATATATATATATATATATATATATATATATATATATATATATATATATATGAATATTTCTCAGAGTTAACCTGTAGAAAAGACATCTGTGTGTACGTTTTTGTTTTCCATGTCGACAAATATGAAAATTTCTGAGTTAACCTGTAGAAATATATATATGTATGTATGTATGTATACGATTTAAGATTGAAGAAACAGCAGATATTTTTATATATAATGCTTAATATTAAAAATATTAAAATAATATTAAAAATATAGCGTTAATAATATTGCATGAAAATATTACTTAACTTTTAAATATCAATGTCTGTATAAAATTGATATTTAAAAGTTAAGTAATCTTTTCATATAATATTATTATAATTTTCTCTCTCTCTCACTCTCACTCTCTCTCTCTCTCTCTCTCTCTCTTTGTGCGTGTGTGTGTGTGTGTGTGTGTGTATATATATATATATATATATATATATATATATATATATATATATATATATATATATTGATGGCTGCCAATTTGTTGTTGAGTATGACCATCACAAAATATCATTGTACAAACATGTGGCTCTTTAAACCGGACAAACACCTAAAACCGATGGCGGACATGAGAAACATATATTTTGTTGTCATTAGGTTTATTTTTGTGACTGCATGCCTTCTCAGTGAAGTTCTGTTTTTACTTTTTCTCATTAGTTAATAATAACCATCCATCCGTCCATTCATACATACATACATACATACACACGAAGTTCTATCACAAATAAATACATTGTCAAATTTTTTAAAAACCATAGGGATTTATAACAAATTTTCGACCTTTTTATAAGATAAGCTTTTAAAATACGCGAAAATAGATTCTGAATATTTTTTCACCAGGTTTAATTCTAACCCGACCATTTTAATACAACCATTTAAATAAAAGTATCTATTACTGAATAAATAAAATGATAATAGATATGTTTAATAATCAGAATATAGATATGTTTAATAATCAGAATATATATTTAATTTAATTTAATAATCAGAATATATATTTAATTTAGTTTAATAATCAGAATATATATAATATATATATATATATATGTATATGTTTAATAATCAGAATATATATATATATATATATATAAAAATGGAATATATATATAAAATGGAATATACATCGTATGTATATACGATGTATATTCCGTTTTATTATGAATATTACTTATGCAACAAAAGTTACAACAAAAATTCTCTCTCTAACATTGGTTTATATTCTGCGTATAAATAAATAATTTTATTAGAAAGAAAAAGCAAAGAGTAATATGAACTGTAATCGAGTAATAAAATGTTCAAGGTAATCCACCAGAATGATTAAGAAATACTCGTATTAAAGATGTTAGTAGCGATAAGTAAACTGGAAATAAAAAAATAAGTAGCTGAATAAAATATGCCGATTAATACAGTGTAACCCGGATATAAGAGAGTTGTCGGGACAGGAGAATAAGTCTCTTATATCCGGGTCTCTTGTATCCGTGTTACACTGTACCTCGCTTTGATCGATTTTAGCTCGTCTGTAAATGTAATTAGCTAATGTAATAAGCTCCTTCATTACGGATATCCCACTATAGTTCCCTCGTGCAGTGATGGGATGGCCCACCGGGATACCTGGAAATATCCTGGGAGTCAGAATGATGGCCCATCACTTTAAAAATAACTAAAAAAAAAAGTAAAAACTGAAAAAAAAAGGAAAATATTGCGTAGATGCTGGGAAGATTTAAATGATTTAATTGACGCTAGAATTCATTTCGATAGATAAATGATATCCCGAGTTCTTTGTTTGACGAAGCGTTTTGAGATTAAGTAGGTCCTTTCGGAGAGGAGGCACGGTGGAGTAATGGATCGCAGCTAGGATTGCGGAATCGGAGAGCCAAGTTCGAATTACAACCACTTACTTTCTAATACCTATGAATCCTCTTTCTTCTTTCCCACCCCAGCTATGGGTAAATAGCAGGACAGACTGGGTTCTATAGCTTTGGTCTGCCGCAGAAAGAAATGGCAACCTACTGTGGAGAAAAAAAACTCTCTCTCTGGCATGTATAGAAAGATACATGATCGACTAAGCGTATATCACGCATAGCACGTAACTGACTGAGGTTCTTTTGACTAGACCTTTTTTACAAGTTTTATGGGTAGAAATATTAGATCCAGTCCGCCACCGGCCTTATGCTAAACTTATTAAATATACAAAATATGAAGTTATAAGAAAAAAGTTTTTTTATCACGTACCTTCTGTATTAATTTTGTGACTCTTGGCCATCATATCCACCTGATCAAAGGTAATGTCCTCTGACCATTCTTCGATTAAATCAGTTTCCTCTTCCTCTTCTGTATGCTTATAAATATCCGGATCACTTTGATAAAGCGGGTTCTCTTTATCTAAATGAAATTCTTCTGCAAACACGTTAATATTATCATCAAAATCATCCCCATCTTTTGGAGAATCTATTTTGTTTTTTATCAGCAGTCTTCCACGAACAATTTTAAGATCCTCTTCTCCTTCTTGGGAAACGGTTTCTGGTTCTGTATGTACCTCATATATTTGATTCGAATCACTTTTGGTTAAGTAAGACTTGCCCGAGGCACCAAAATCTTTCGGTGGGGTTGCTTTCTTAAACTCAGAATGCTGTATGTTTGTTTGGTAATGTGATTTTGCTGCTGTCGTTGTTGTCGATGATGAGGATACAGATAACGAGGAGGGTGGAGACCAGGATTTCGTATTCATGGAGACATTTTGACTTGATTTGTTTATTTGTTCATACTTTTCATATGGGATATTTCGATATTCACACCAAGTTTCAGTAACCTCTTGATTTTCGGTTTCTCCTTCGGAACTGATTATTTCCGTTCCGGTCCCAGAATCAATAGCCATTTCACTTGCATGATGCATCTTGTGATCCCCATTATTTGAGGACTGTCTTGAATTAAGAAAGAGATTTTTCCCTGTCTTATACGTGCTGTTTTTCACGGAATTAATTTCTTCTACGTCAGTAGTTCTTTGCTTTGACTCGCTCACTGTATTTTTATGCATGATTCTGTTTGTCTTCTTAAAGTTCTGTTTATCCGATCTGATATCATTAGTATCGGATAACTCGTCTTCAGTATCCGAAGCAGCCGTAGATGGAGTAGAGAAGGATACATTCGAAAGATCAGACTTCGATCTCATTACATTAAATGATGATGATGAGGTTTCATTTTTGATTTCACTGCCGCCAACTTCGCAATAAATTGTGTGCTTCACTTTATTATAATCAGTGTTTGAAGGAGTCAGTCGTACCACTGCATACTGGTGATTTACGTTATTAGCAACATTTTGGTCTACACTATCTTCTGGAAAGCTTGTGATAGATTCGTTCACTGAATAGTATGATGGCGTTTGAGAACTGCGCAAAGATGATATATCGTGAATATTAGAACTATCCATTGAAGAATCAAGGTTTGTTTTTGTAGTAAAGTTTATGTCCAAATAACTTTCATTTTTAGCAGGAATTGGACGTAAGTTACGTTTTACTCTTTCATAAGTTGCCTCAGCATCCTCTACTTGGTTATCCACACGTTCAACCGTTCTTCCACTGCGAAAACTGTGCGATCTTTGCTTTTCACAGTTATCGTTTTCAGGTGTCTTTTCAAATTCTACAACCTTGCGAAAAACATTACCTTGAATATGCTTCGATGTCTCGTCTACCGATTTTTCTGTCCTTTCCTTGCTTACCGCATACACTGAACTCGGTGTAGGCGAAACAATAAGATCTTGCTGCTGTTGTTGCTGCTGATGTTGATGTGCAGGTATAGTCATAGTCGTAGGAATAGGAATTCCAGCATTCCAAGTAGACGATAGTCCACATTGATCAGAACTCGTCAAACCGGTAACCACAGGGGCTAAGGTTGTATAGAATGTGGTCGAATTGAGCGTAGTCTGCCAAGTATCTGAAGAAGTCTGGGAATCACTGTAATATTGTATCCCCGGAGAAGAAACGGAAACTGTACCCATTGTTGTGCCTTCATTGTTGTTAGACAATGTGTTTTGTAAAGTTGAGTCCACACCCACATTATATGCCGTGTTGCTTATTGCATCATTTAAAGCAATGTTTCTGTCAACATTCACAAGCTGTACGGGTGAAAGCTGAGGGGGCGTTGTTCCAATCATAGTTTGTGTTATTTCATTAGCGGCCAGGATATTCACACGCGCTGCCTGCCCGCTGTTTACATCACTCAGTTCGATGCTTTGTACGGGAGCCAAGTGAACGTCGGTGATGACAGTCGAGATTCCCGGAGTTAGAAGACTGGCTGAAATTGGTAAATTTCGGGTGAGTGCTGTATTTTCTGTAACCATTGGTCCGAAATTACGGTCTAATCGGTACATGTTGACAGGAACAAAATTAGTTCCGACGATTGCGTCACCAGTTGCATTCAGACTATTGTTCTGAACAAATACATCTTTTGTTTCTGAAAGGGAAGCATTCCGTGCTGATTCTGATATCAATTGAGCAGAATTTACACCAATCTGAGAAACGTATTTATTGCTGTCTCTGTTACTAAAGACTGGTATTTGGGATATGTCTTCATGTCGATTGGTTTCCTCAGTAGTTGATATTGAATGCTTACTTTTGTTTTCAGTTGTTTTCATATCTGTTGTTTTGTTTTTCGTAAAAACAGAAATATCATCGCAAGATATCATCTCAACAGCGGATGAATTGGATGACAGTGTAGCTGTTTCAGTCCTGGCTTTGTTGTCTGTCTCTGTAAGATGTGTGCGTACATGAAAAGAACTAATCTTTTCGACTGGCGCATAATTATGCCCTTTCCGAAGATCCATACTTGATTCACTGCTGTTATCCCGTTTAAGTGTTTCAGATAGCTCGTATTGGAGGTGCGGTCGATTGTCTTGGACAGTCGACGACACTGTTTTTAAATGAGTGATTTGTAAATCCGTATTGTTGCTTTCTAAAGCAGATGTTTTAGCTGGTTTGGCAACTTTTAAATTCTTTGAACTAGTGTCATGTCCGTCGGCTTTGTATGTCGTATCAGAATCACTTTTTCTGATAGTTGCTAATTCTAATGACATTTCTGGCAAATGGGAAGTGCTAAAACCGGCACTGCCAGCATTACTACAAGTGACAGCATTCTCTAGAACAGAAGAACCCGTGTTTGTATTTTGTCCTGTGTTTTTCAATAGCTTCTCTCCTGACCAAAAGTCTCGAGCTACTGAAGGAAATGTGTTGGTAGTAGATGTGCTGGGTGATAGCTGATTAGTGTTGGCAGTGATGGGGGCAGAGGTAGTCGTTCGATTCGTAGTTGTTGTGGTGGTTTTACAAGTTGCTTTACCTTTGTTGATCTCGGTAGCCGAATGTTTGTTAAGATATACGTCACGATTTTTAGCAGTTAGAGAAGGGGTCTTACGTGTCAACTTGGATTCTTGATGAAGAGCCCATGGATACAAATTGGACCTTGCCTGTTCAGTATTGCTTCGGTCAGCAGCAGAGATGTTGTTCGGGTAGGCGGAAGTTTCAATAGTTGATGGGAGGTCTTTTTCATCGTCCTCTTTTTTCAGTGGGCGACCTTCTTCAAACATCTGACGCAACTCTTTGAAAGGAAAGATTGTCCCTGAGAGTTCCTTGTTATTGTCATATGCAGTTGCTGAATTGACGGTAGGTGGTCTTACTTTCAGTTTATCTATGCTATGAGTTCTGGACACTGGATGTTCCTTTTTAGCTGGGACAAACATACTATTGCTTCTGCGAACAGCAGAAGATGTTCTTTTTTCTACGTGTATTGTTTCTTTAACTGGTTTCTCTCTATCATTTATTTCATTTTCTCTTCCTTTTTTCACTTCAGTAGACTTTTTCCAACTTATCAGCTCACCGGCATCAATTTCTTTTCCTTTATTTTCTTTCCTTTCTTTATTGTCTTTTCCATCGTTTTCGGTCGAAAAAGGCGACGAGACTGCTACAGGAGATACTGTCGTAAATGTTGAATTTACTACCTGGGAAACTGTTGTTTGTATTTCCTCTATGTCACTTGTTTGGCGAGTTGGCACTGTAATACTAGGAGAATTTATGCTCTCTTCAGCGGTAATGACAAAAGAATTGCTATTATTATTACCAGCTAAGGTATTGCTATTCACAAGGCAACGAGGAGTGTCGGACACATGTGAAACTTCCTTTGAGGCAGTAGTGGTTGTTGCAGTGCCTAATGTTGCTGTGGTGGTAAGCGTCTCATTATCTCCAGCTGACGAGAAAGAAAACGTTTGAAAACTAATAGTTGGTGTTGATTCAACAGATTTAATTTCCTTGGGCCCAGCTTTAAATTCTAATGGCTTCTGCAAAGATCCCGGTGTTTCGTCCAGTAATGCTACCGTGCTATGCTTATGAGGTGAATTATATGACAGCAGCGTGTCGGATGCTACGTTTGGCTCAAGTTGTGTATCCAGATTATCCGAAACATTTTCACCATCTATATCATTGTTTGTTATATCAATGAAACTGTCAGTCTCCTTTCTTACAGTGACTTTCAGTTTATCTAATTGTTTTATGTATTTGTCTATTTCTCCATTTCTTTCTACTTGTTGAACTTTTTCTTCTGTTTTCTTTTTTTCATTACTGTGTTTCATATCTTTATCTTCTATTTTCTCCTCCCACCTTTTCTTTTCTTCTACTTTCCCTCTTACCCTGCTTAACGCTACTGCTGTTGATTCCGCCTCCTTTTCATAGTTTGTTTCTTCTTTTCTAATTCCTTCGTTGTTTTCTTTTTCTTTTGCACTCAGTTCTTTTAATTCATTTTCTGTCTTTCTTGTAAGATCCGCCTCCTGCAATGACTCCGCCTCTTTTTCAATCCTCCAAACTGTCTCTGTCTTAGTAAATTCTGCTTTGGCTAGAGGCAAAACCAGCGGTGCTGACACTGGTATTATTTCTTTTGACACTCTACCCTCATCCTCACTAACCGCTTGTGTCATGATAACCGTTGCCGGTTTTGTAGTTGTTATTGCAGTAGTATTCGTGATAGAAACGTGATCTTCTTGGGTGTAACTGTTTGTAACAGGCCAATCTGTTGCTGAATGTGTCAGTTCACTGTTTCCGACATTTCTGGTCTCAACATCAGTAAAATATTCAAGCTCTTTACTTGTTTTTGGTAATGCTTGTTTTACTTGAGTCTCTTTTAAACTTTGTGCTTGTAAATTATGTTCTTGCTTGCTTTTTTGTGCTTGTTTTTCTAACGCTTGTGTTTGTTTCTGCTTTAATTTTGGTGAAATGGGTTGTTTTGCTTCTACTACTACTACAGGATTTTCACGATAAAAAGAGTCGTTTTCTTCTCTGACTGTTTTTTCTGTGTCTATTTCTTGATTAGTTATTTCTTTCGTTAATTGTTCTCTATATTTTGCGTCTCTTTCAGCTTTCACCTTGTCATCATCAATGTCTAGGCGAGTATCACCTGTAATCTCATAACTGTCTAAACTATCTACATTTTTTACCTCTTTCTGCATATGTGGGTGTTGTACCGGTGAAAAAGGATTTATTTTTTTATCGTGGAATATTTCTAACATTTTTTTAATTTCATTCACTTTTCCTGGTTTTATTGCTTGCTTCATTGTTTTGTACATTTCGTTACTCATGTTTTGCACCACGTGATTACCATTCACCTGTGTCACAACAATGGAGTTATCTCCCTTTGTTTCAAATGCTTGCAACTGCATAGTTGATGGGGGTGTTGGAGGTGGTCGGGAGGCAGGTAATGGAGGTGGTTCATGTGAAGGCGAATCATAAGTAGGCGAATTAAGTTTTTGCTTACTACTGTTGCTTACTTTAAGATTACTTTCAGCTCCAAATGAATCTTCAAATGGACGCAGTGAAGTGAGCTTTACATCTTCCACTGTTATATCTGGGTACAAATCTGAATCTGGTGAGTGTGACCTAACATCGTAACTACCATAGACTGCCCGCGTTCTTAAATATTGATCTTTTTTTATTTGCTCTAGATCCACGCTTGCTTCCAGATTCAAATCATCATCGTTATCAAAATACAGTTCACTATCACTGGAGACTGTCAAGACTGAACCATGGCTTTGGAACGTCGGTGAAGAACTTCGCGTGTTGCACGTATTAAGCGATGATGTTGATGTGTTGTGGCCATGCTGAGAAAGAATATGGTACTGGCTAAACGGATCAGCCATTGGTAATCGATCACTGGCCAAAGAATACAGTGATGGGTGTATGCGTCGAATATTTGAGATGACTGGCGACAGTACCTCGTTAGTGGTTGAATTACTCTCCATATCGTAAATACCTTCAGTTGCTCTGCTTGATATACTGCTTTTTCGTGACTCTTCGACGGTATTATCTTCAGGATCAATATGAGATGACAAAGAAGGTGTAACTTTTCTATCTTCATTTGAATATAACATCGGCATACGCTGACTTTCATGGAGAGTTGTTTCATTGTCATCAGTCTCAGAACGTTTCGTACTTTCTATTCCCCGGTATGAGTATTCTGATATGTAGCTTCTGGTGTTGTCTTTGTGTGCATCGCTTTGGTTATTAGAGTGGGGTTGTACATTTTTGTAGCTTTCTTTTTTCAGATCATGCGCTGAAAATGCCGGTTCACTTCCTTTGATCAAATGATAAATGCTTTTTGAAAGTTCAGTTGAAATCGACTGTGGTTTTGATTCTTCCATTCGAATACAAAGGTAAGGGGTTACGACTGGTTAATTCTTAATCCAAATGCAATATTTTTATTTCACGTAGACAAAAATGACGAGGTTTTTCCCCCCTTTTACAGTTGTTTATTTGGTCATGTCGAGTCTTTTTTCCGATTTTCGCACCTATTATAAAAATAGAAAATAAAATATTGTTATAATTAGAATTATTAGCAGTAATTCAGACATTTCAACAGTCTAAATTATGAAATTTTAAATCTAATCAGTGGCCAAAGTTATGATAAGGTTCTTATAAAGATGTTGAATATCGGAAAATAAATAATTCTCAATAACGTAAGTGTATTTTTTATCTTGATATTAACTTTTAGCACTCTAAAGGTGACTATTTTTGCAAGCAACATGTTAGTCCTGCCAATGCAAGTTGAATTTGAATTTCTTGGTTGTGTAGTCATATCCTTCTATGGCAACACCTAAAACAATATTGACTGGAATTCAGAGCCAGGCTACTGCAATTACAAATATATATAACGAATACATAAAACAATATATTTTGAGGGAATTCCATATACAGTAAAAGAGGAAGCAATATTTATAAATGATGCAGAGTGCTAAATGTTAAACAAAATATTTTGAAAATTATATAGTATTACTTAATATAATAAAGAAATTAAGTATTTGAACAATTCAAGTCATCCATAAAAGAAAAATCATGCAGACATAAATCTTGGAAATCATTTAAAACTAAAATATTCGAAATATGTTTTAAATCAGCACAAATATAAAAATGGAAAAGGATAGCCAAAATGAACTTTATAAATTACTGTATTTATTTATTGGATTACTGCGGTAATTTCAGAAGAAACATGCATTTAGTAAATAAATCATCCAGAAAATGTTAATGTTATGAAATATAATTTCCATCATATTTTCTCAGCCCATCGGTCTTCGTTAATCTCACGTGTCAAATTCTTCCCTTCCTCTTTACTGATTGAGTCGCTATACCTATGCTAATTAGACAGTCATTTATGTATCACTACATTTATGTTAGCATACGAAGCTTTCATATCTATGTTAGCCATGGTTTTATTAGGTTGGTGCAAAAATAATGTCGTTTTCTCACACATGTTACTATGTGAGAAAACGATATTATTTTTGCACCAACCTAATATTTAATTTTTTTTTCAATTATGTTGAACTATCGAAATTTTTAGAAGATTTTCAAGAACTTGAATTAACAAAACTTGGGGACATTTAAACTTATTACAAAGAGACTCTAAATTCTTGATAATGACAATTGCGTTCAAAACTAATCCTTCCTTGACTTCAAGGTTAACAGCAGTCCACTGCTATTTTCAGACTCTTTAGAAAAAAATGACCTCTGAACCTGAAGTAACAAAATTTGGTAATATTCTAATTTATTGCAAAGAGAATCTGAATTATTGATAATGACGTTTGCATTCAAAACTAATCCTTCCTTGACTGTAAGCATATTAGCAGTCCACGACTTTGTTCAAACTCTTTAGCAAAAGTACTGTGTATTTTGGATACCTTACCATAAAGTAATCGTTAACAGATCAGTCCCATCACTATCTTCTTGTTGTGAGGGGAGGGGCAAGATTCTTAATTTCACATTTGTATCTTTGTGTTAAACTAAGCTAATCTTAGAAATTTATACATGATGGCAACACACACACATAATACATATGCTGTAAAATAAGACATATCAGTACAATAGAGTATTAGCAGAGCTTATTGGTTGAGCTTATATATAAGTATTAGTTGGAAAAATAAAGTATATGATAGGCATGCCATTATATATGACTGTGCTAAATGTTGTCAGTTGTTATTGTCAAAAAATATTTCCTTCGTATTTTTTTCAGTCCATCGGTATTCGTTAATCTTACATATCAAAATTCTGCCGCCCTCACTTACTGCTTGGACACTTATATAATCCCTATGCCTTATCTATGCTAATTACGCAGTCATTTGCATATCACTACTGGTAAGAAGAGTAATATTTATATTTTAAACGGAGTGTATGGATAATTCTTTTAATATCTCTACATAATATCAGTAGTCGAAGTTTGTAGCCTTTTATCTTAAATAAAAAAAACCTGATATGTTTGGATGAAAACTCGACAGAAATATTTGTACTAAAATTAAAACTGATAATCCTCACATAAAAGCGGAAAGACACGAATTAGAGATTTTTAAAAATATTTTGATACCTGCAATGACGCGAAACACATTACATGCATAGAAAGAACCAAACAAACATTATTCTCTTCGGCAACGAAAAACGGATTATACACCCTTGAAACATAGATATTATTTATTAAAAAAATGCAAATCACTGCACCTACTCCCTGCTTTTTAATCATATTGCTTGCTTCTTACGCTTTATAATTTTTTTTTAACTTGAATCTTTTTTTTCCTACGGAATAACATGTATCATATAAACTTTAAGCTTGCATCATTTTTTTCGTTTTCTTTTTACAAGTATCTCCCTCCCTACACTCTATATTTTGAATTAACTTACCAATAATATATTGGATTTATATTTGAGCTTTAAATCTGCGAGTAATTTAGCGTTCTTCCCATTAGACCCAATATTAAAAAAAACAACTGTAATAAGTTGCTCATTTACCATTTATACCTGACGACTTGGGAAACCATGAAACTTTAAGTTGCATTACAAACGTAGGTATATGTATATTTATTAATGTATACTTCATAGCTCTGTTTAACTACGCTGAGTGCTGTTTTGTTTGCACCATACATTAAATTAAATTTTATTTATCGCACGCATATACAGTTGTTAATATCTCGTTATTTAGTTTATGTTCATACTTATATCTATATTAATAAATATATATATTATTCCCCACCTGAACACGTCTCAGAGTTTCATGCGCAACACAATCTTCAGGTGCTAAATAGAGACTGGCCATTATATAATTTAAATTTTAATAAAAAATATCTGGTTAATGCAATGCTGGCGCAATCCATATATTATACGGGGATTACGGTTTTCTATTTTAAAATCAATGTGCGATATCACATATATATATATATATATATGTGTGTGTGTGTGTGTGTGTGTGTGTGTGTGTGTGTACCCAAGTATAGGATTGGTGTATACGGAATAAATTCCAATGACCATAAAATACTATTCTTAAAAGAGTGCTCAATACAGAGTAGAGCAATATAATGTGTGTGTCTTTATTAATGTATGTGTGTATGATCGCTTATATATACGTTTCATTGTATGTATATGCTGTTTGTTTCTTTGTTTTTTTTAGGGTCGTGGACATCTACTTCCTGTTTCGTTCGTGTTTTTGCGTGTTTATATATATAAATATGTGTATGTGTTTGTGTATTATAATCTGATTGTGTATGTCATTGTCTTTTGCAAGATTTCATCGTCCCCTGTCCATATTACTACTTCAAATGTATCTAAGTTGTAACGAAGTTTTACATCCCCATTAGATTAACGTTTATTCGAATTGAAAATTTGTCTTTTCAATTGAAACAAAATAAATAACAAAATATATGTATTTTTCCTCAGTTTCTTCCTTAAATAATTTTATAATATTTTAAACTTAATACACATAAAAAATTTAAAATTTTATAAACTGATAATTTTTAATTTTCAATTTTATATTAAAATTTAATATTAATCAGAATGAGTTCTATTTTAGTCAAACCCTAACATTAAGGCATTAATTATTATAACCAAGGTTCATTGTCAAGCTTTTTTGAATTTTCATATACTTGCATTTTGATTGGTCATTGCAGCTTATGTACAGCGTTTCCTCTATCGAGGGGCGTTTGATTGATTTGAAACTTTTAAAACTCTTTATTCTACATTCAACACCATCACTTGATAAGACACCAGAAGTGTTGAAACAAAATGGCTATTTTTGTATTAATTTTATAAAATATTTAGGTTATAATTTTCGAATAAATTATAAACACAAACACACACACACACACACACACACACACACACACATATATATATATATATATATATATATATATATATATATATATATATATATATATATGCGCGTGGGTGTATTCATGGCAACCTTCAATTATCACACAATAACTTACATGAACTAAATTGCTTTTGTTCTCATCATGCAGAATTTATTCTGAGTCAAACATATTTTCTAATGTCTGCTGTAAACAATCTAGATGTAAATAATTTTGAAGAGAAAACCTGTTTTCAAGAAGGTTACAACTTAGTGTTAAAGAAAAAAGTTTAACAGAGAGTTTATGAATTATCATAACTTAACTTTTTTGTTAGAAAATATTAATCATATTATTAGAGAAGTAATCAATAAAATAATATATCAAATAAATAGATTACAGTCATACTATTATCTTCATTTTTAATTTATTATTGCTACTGTATTTAGTATTGTAAATCAACAGCATTAATTGATCAATAAAGAAAGTAAAGAACATATTTTCCCATATATTTTGATTAATGTTGAAATACTTTTTCATGTGAATTTTACTGAATAATGATTAATGCAATTCACATTGATTTCAATGATTTTGGTTTCTTTTTAAAATTTTCATTAAATGGACGTGTCATTCGACCGTATAAAAATATATGGATGACTATAAAAACTTTGAACAATATATTCATTTTAACACGTACATTTCCAGCATATATATATATATATATATATATGAAGAATTATAGTTTTAAGGTTATATTTATGGAATAAAGTGCTCAATATCAGAGACAGAGCGTATGTAAGTATAAATATAAAAGTGAACATTGAAGTTAACACTCAGGGTCGACGGGCTGTTTTATGCCGGACGCAATCGTCAAGCCGCCTGCCGATTGCATCCAGCATGAAACAGCCTGTCGACTCTGAATGTTGACTGAAATGTTTTTACAAAACAGTACTCTATGTAAATTTACAGAGCATAAATATATATATATATATATAAATTTACAGAGCATATATATATATATATATATATATATATATATATATATATATATATATATATATATATAAAAGTGAACATAGAAGTCAACACTTAGAGGCGACAGTCTGTTTCATGGCAGATGCAATTGTTAGGCCACGAGTGCTGTTATTTTTCTCGGCTATTTATACATATGGGTCATTGGTGCATTGTTGGTAGTCTATTTTGGCGGTTATTTTACCGGAAATCGTTTATTTGCTTATTTATTTATTTGGATTAAATTATTTTTCTTGTTTTTATTTATTTATTTATTTTATTTCTTATCTTATATATATATATATATATATATATATATGTATATATATATATATATATATATATATATATATATATATATATATATATATATATAATTATTTTAATCGGTGTTTTTATCAACGTAGTAAAAATTTGTTTATATCGTTTATTTAATAGTTTTGTTTTGGTTTTCTGCTTTTAACTAAACGGTATATATATATATATATATATATCGGACAAACGTTTTACATGTGGTTTATACATATAATATATTTGCCGTGTCTACTAAGGAAACAAGGGATAAACCTCTACTCCTGTTCTTACAATCTAAAAATATTTTCCGACTTTAAATAACATGCAATGCGTTGATAAGCCGTAGAAAATGAATGAATGAATGAATGAATGAATCAATCAATCAATCAATCAATCAATAGATGTCAGATTGTTATGGAAGAAATTGAGCACGTGGAAAACTTAAGTTGGAATTTATTGCACAAAATGAGAAAGTAGAGAGATAGAGAAAGATAGAAGAGTTAACCATAGACATGAAAGAAAATGGATAGAAATACCAGGGGTAAAGTGAAAAAAGACATGGAAAGTCTAAAACAAGTTAGAGAAAATAATGATTAAGTTAAGAGAATGATATACAAGTGATAAACAAAATTCGGATAATAGTCTTTACTATTCGAATTTCTGTGTCTGTACTTTCGTGTGTGTGTGTGTGTGTGTGTGTGTGTGTGTGTACGTGACCGTGTTACGATCACGCTCAAACGACAAGACCCATTGAAGTAATCTTCCCATGAAGATGTAAGTTTAACCTCGAAGTTAAGCTTAGTCACCAGGAGTCATTAAAGAGAACGTCATTCTATTCCCAATTGAATAAATCATTTCTCTAATAAAATATAATGATATAATTTCGCAATTAAGTATTAAATTATTTTTGTAGGTCAGATTCCTTTTCGCGTCACTGGAAATCATCAGAAGTAAAATTAGTTTGTAGTTTTTATTGTCTCACTTGCAGCCAATCAATCAAATTCTTGATGACAAATTAGCACAGAGAGTATCTGGGGCAGAAAAATATAACAGAATAGAGTTTATTTTTGTTTTTTGTTTCTTGTTTTTGTTTAATCAATTTACTTACAGCAAGGCGATAATGCCACTAAGACGCAAGGACCATTGAAAGTGAAAAATAAAGAAAAGTCTTTAGAAAGAAGAAACCCAATCCTAAATATAAAACAAGGGATAAAAGTTCAGAGGCAACCCTTGCACCATTGCAAGGGATAAAAGTTCAGAGTTTTAGGGGGAGATGTTAGAAGTATAGAGTTGAAGTAGACATTAAAAGGAACTGGAAACCCAACACTAAAGAGGAAACAAGGGATAAACCTTCTATTCCTGTTCAAAAGACTGGGAAGGAGTGTGAATCTAACTACTCCTAATGATAAAAGAAAAAGTAATTCAATAGTAAATAAAATTCAGAGTTTTAGGAGGAGATGTTAGAAGTATAGAGTTGAAGTAGACTTTAGAAGGAACTGGAAACCCAATCCTAAAGAGGAAACAAGGGATAAACCTTCTACTCCTGTTCAAAAGACCGGAGAGGAGTGTGAACCTATGTACTCCTGTTATTATTATTATTATTATTATTATTATTATTACACTTCTTTTTCTCTTCTTCATTCACTCTTTACCCCCGAAAGGAATCCTTGGGGCACCGACGCGCTGTGCTGTCCACCATTCTTCTCCTTTTGTTGTGGTTGTGTAAGTTGGATCTCCAAACTACTTTTCATACTGGTAATCGATAGGAGAAACACAAATAGTACTCGATTGGAGAAATAGAAATGGTACCCGATTGGAAAAACACAAATGGTACCCGATATTAGAAACACAAATAGTACGCGATAAGAGAAACACAAATGGTACCCAATTGGAGAAACACAAAGAGTACCCGATAGGAGAAACACAAGAGGTACCCGTTTGGAGAAACACGAATGGTACTCAATAGGAAAAGCACAAGCCTTCTATATACAAACATATAAACGTCGTAAATATTTTTTCAGTGTTGTGCAAAAAGAAATAGATTAAAAAATATATTCCTTGTGTTGTTATATTCAAGTTATTTCCACCCGGGTGAATTTGTTAGGAGTATCTATTTCCCTCGTTCATTTTGCATTAATGCGGGGCCCCAAAGCTTTTATCCTTGTTTCTTATCTTTATCAACGGATTTTCTGATGTCCTTATCTCCCAACTAGGTATTTATAATGATAATCCAACTATTTCTATTTTAGTAGCAAGTTTGAGTGATCTGACAAAGTAAAACTGGTAACTGGGAAAGGGCCTCCAATTTGTTGTTAAATGGGACAAGCAATGGCTTGTAAATTTCAACGGCTCCAAAACAAAGCTGATTTCATGTAACCACAAACATAGAGAACATTTTCTGTCTTGCAAAGTTTTCCACTGACATGAAGTAGAAAATTTAATTAATTTCTAGATCCTGTCTGATGTTCCCACTGTATATCTCGAGATTCTTGGCAAAATTCAGAGAAGGGTCTGTCATGTAATCGATCCTGACCTGGCATCTCATCTTCAGTCACTTTCGTCGATATAATTTTTCTTACCTTTTTCTTTTCTACAAATATTTTCATGGCAACTGTTCTAATGAACTTTCCTCATTGATATCTCGGCTGTATGGATAGAATGGCAATTAGGTTTCATTGTTTTATTTCTGAATTAGTTGACCCTATGTTCTATTCTAATAGTTTCTTTTCTGGTACTTCTCACATGCGGAACACCCTTCAAATTTTCAAAAAAATTAAATGCAATGCCGAATACTATCTCCTGTCTTCCTGAAACCCGTTCTTTTATTGTCTTTCTCTACACATTCTCTTTCACACCCAGCAACCGTTTGCGTCTTTGTGGCATTATCGCTATCTTCTGTCTTCCTAAAAACCCTTCTTTTATTGCCCTTTCTCCTCACTAAAGCCTTATCATTCTCTTTCACACCCAGTAACCCCTTGCGTCTTAGTGGCATTATCGCCATCTTCTGTTTTCCTGAAACCTGTTCTTTTATTGTCCTTTCTCCTCACTAAAGCCTTATCATTCTCTTTCACACCCAGTAACCCCTTGCGTCTTAGTGGCATTATCGCCATCTTCTGTTTTCCTGAAACCTGTTCATTTATTGTCCTTTCTCCTCACTAAAGTCTTCTCATTCTCTTTCATTCCCAGTAAACCCTTGCGTCTTAGTGGCATTATCGCCATCTTTTGTCTTCCTGAAACCTGTTCTTTTATTGTCCTTTCTCCACACTAAAGTATTCTCATTCTCTTTCACTCCTAGTTACCTCTTGCATCTTAGTGGCATTATCGCCATCTTCTATCTTCCTGAAAACTGTTCTTTTATTGTCTTTTCTCCTCACTAAAGTTTTCTCATTCTCTTTCACTCCCAGTAATCCCTTGTGTCTTAATGGCATTATCGCCATATTTTATTCTTTTATTGTCCTTTCTCCTCACTAAAGTCTTCTCATTCTCTTTCATTCCCAGTAAACCCTTGCGACTTAGTGGCATTATCGCCATCTTTTGTCTTCCTGAAACCTGTTCTTTTATTGTCCTTTCTCCTCAATAAAGTCTTATCATTCTCTTTCACACTCAGTAACCCCTTGCGTCTTTGTGGCATTATCGCCATCTTCTGTCTCCCTGAAACCTGTTCTTTTATTGTCCTTTCTCCACACTAAAGTATTCTCATTCTCTTTCACTCCTAGTTACCTCTTGCATCTTAGTGGCATTATCGCCATCTTCTGTCTTCCTGAAACCTGTTCTTTTATTGTCCTTTCTCCTCACTAAATTCTTCTCATTCTCTTTCACTTCCAGTAACCCTTTACGTCTTTGTAGCATTATTACCTTAGTTGGAGTAAAATGGTTAAAAGCACGTGTCAAAATTTTATTAAACTATACATAGATTGCTTTTAATCTGACATAGCTTCACAACAATATATATAACGAATAAGTTTACAAAGTAGTAGCAAAAATTTCACTTGAAAGAACTTAATTACCAATAAATATTTATGAGTATTGATATATGATATATAACACGCATGAACTCCTTCTATGATATTCTGCCACAAAATTGCAAAGATTACTTTTAAAATGGGGAAATTACATACATGGTGTTTCATAATTTTTTAAATAAAATAATCGGGCACAAATCAAGGACCACAAATGATAGAGTAATAGAAATTATATTTCTTGAAAGGTAAAAGGATATCATTTGAGGAACTGCAACCATTTAGTCTCAAACATAAACCAAAAATGTCAAAAGCTGCCCCTGATTGTCTGAAACAGTCTTATTTAAATTAAACCAACCTACAATTTGTTATGAGAAGGTCTCGGTTTCAATTCCTGATAAGTTACAAGTTAACATGCTGTTCAGTTGAAGGCAATTTTGAATGCAAAGTTGTTGATAACACATTCACATTACTCCTGGGTGATGACTTGAATCTTCTCACTGATGACTGCCTTCAATGCAGCAATGGTGCAAGGGTTGCCCTTGTAGATGGATGAGGAACCCCGAGAGGAAGAAATCGAGAGGGTTCAGGTCAGGTGAGTGATGTGCCCATTTTATTTTGGTGTTACGGCTAATCAGACGCTCCCCCCCCAAAAAAAAAAACTTTTCACGGATCCATACCATGGTAACATTAGCAATATGAAGAGGAGCATCATCCTACTGGAACCACTTTTCTTCCTCATTAAAGTCCTCACGGTCCTCGAGTTCTCCCCATCTGAGAGGTCGCTGCATTGTTTCAACCATTGTAAAACATTGTATAACCATTTATAGCACACTGGTGATGCATTTTCTTTACACGCAGTGAATAGTTTTAATATTTGCATTATGTGATCATGTTCAATGACGTAAGCGTTCAGCTGCCTAGTAGAAAAATATTATTATCTAGAATAAGTGTTATTCTTTTAAATCACTACAAACAAATGACCAACTTATGGTTTTTACTTAAAATTAACCGAAAAAATATAAAATGAAAATTAGCAATAATCAGCTGAGCTCGAAAGAAAAATTCAACGTATCAAAACGGACAGGTGTAAAAAGCAACTATTTGTAATTTTATGACTTAGCATTTTGTATAAAATCACAGACGTTTGTAGTAATGAAAATAAGTACTTAAAATGCCTTATCCATAAAACCACAGATAAATGCAATTCAAATTATGATTGTATGGATGCGATCTACAAATGTCAAACTCAAGCAAATACAGAATTTAAAATATCTGTGAAGGGTTTTAACAGACGATGGTAAATGCGAAACTGAAATCCGAAGGCACATTAGTATATCGAAAAATGCATTTCAAAAGTTAAGCAAAGTATTAGGAAACAGGAAAAATTCATTAGAAACAAATAAAAGCATACTGAACTGCTATCGAGCCTCCTATATGGAGAACAATGCTGAACAATGTCCTTGCAGGTTAAAAATAATATACTTCAAGTAAGAGAGATGTGGTTCAACAGAAGAATACTGAGAATACTTTGGACGGAATATGTGATCAACGAGAAAGTTTTTTAAAAATAGAGAAAAAAAGGAAACTTATACTTAGAATCAGAAAGAGACAATTGACATTTGTTGGGGCACATAATGAGAATAGAGAGATTGAAGCATTTCATTGGAATTTAATACTTACATGACCTATTGAAGGCAATAGGTAAACGGGAAATTACCTGCATAAGAAGCTTAAGTAAATGTATGGTAGAGCAGGTAGCCGGAAGGATTGTAAAAAAAAACAAATGTTGCTAAGAGCTACAAATATTAGATTGGTGCAAAAAATAATGACGTAATAATGTCGTTTTTGACGTATTTTTTAACGTCAAAAAACGACATTATTACGTCATTATTTTTGCACCAACCTAATAATAGGAAGTTGTGAAAAGTCGAGATCGCCCACGTCCTGAAGGAACACAGCATATAAAAGAATAGGTTGCATCTTAATAACAGTTAATTAGGTTTGTTAGGATATGTGTTGCATTATCTTCATCATCAAAAGAGATAGCAAACTTCATAATTCATATCGAAGTTTTAAGATAAGAAATGATTAGTATTAAATACTAATATTAATTTATATACTAATATTAGTATTATATGCCTCACTATTCGAAAACATATAAACTAGTGGATTAATGTGTTGGTTAATGTATACCTATTTCTACTAAAATTATGGGTTCAATCCCTTTGACAGGTCATATTAAAAAAATACTCTGGTTCAGTGGAAGAAGCAGACCAGCTACATAAAAGTTAATAAAACTGATGAGTATTAACTGATATAAAATATTCCCCCCCCCCAAGCATGGAAACAATCTATCCCCATTGAATAAAAGGTTCAATTTGAAATTCCAAGAAGGTTACAGAGTAGAAAGACAAACATCTGAAGAAGGTCAGAGGACACTATGACCGAAACGTTGTAAGAATAATAACCAAAACGAGCAAAGAATCTTAAAAAAAAAATACAAATCTCCATACATGATATAAAACATTTTAGTGAAAATTAAGGTAAGTCAGAAAAATGAGCAAAAAAGCATTATGATTAGTAGCCGTAGCAAATAAAAATAAGTCTGTTTTTTGTTGTTTTCAAATAGAATTTATACTTGTTTCTCTAGCAATTGTGGGTTCAATCCCTTTGACTGGCAGTATTAAAAACTCACATACTCTGGTAAAAGTAGACAAGCTGCATAAAAGTGAATAAAACTGATGTGTATTGATATAAAATATCCCCTAAGCTTGGAAAAAGGGATGAGAACAATCTATACCCATGGATTGAATAAAGAGTACAATTTTAAATTCTAAGATTACCGATTGCGATGACAGAAGAAGGCCGTGCAATATTATGGCCAAAACGTAATGAGTATAACATCCAAGAGGAGCATGTTGGTGCGAATAGTAAGGCATATAACAATTTTCTTTCACAGACCTTAGAAATTTCCATGCAATCAATAATTTTGATTAACTAACATATAAATTACTTCTTCAAAACTAGTATTCTAGCTGGCCAGTAAAAGCTATCCTGTGTCATAAAAAAGCAAGAACTAAATTGTATTTAGAACAATGGTTGGGACGACCCTGATCATAGCAATCAAATTAACGCTATAGGTGACTGGTAGGCTTATGTTTTAGTCACTGGTTTCACGAAGTCCTGGACATGATATTCCCCCATACAAGTAGAAATTCCAAACTCAAAAGTACTATTCTTGTCGAGTCACTAGACCACACCAATCCAGTGTTGCACACAGAGCCTTGTCTGGAGTGTTAAGGTTTAAAAGTCGTTAAGCGTGCATGAATCTTCAAGATTGGGGTAAACTAGGACATACTTCATAGTTTGTGATTGCCCGCATCAGTGGCATGTCCCCATTTCGGAAGGTTGGCTCTGCAGCAACCAACAGCTGTTCGGAGGAAATTCAGGCAGGACCAGAAGGGTCAGACATCACTGAAATCAGGGAGAGGGATTCTGTGGGGAGAGAGAGAGAGACTACGTCTATTCTGGTGTGGGGCAGCAAAGGGATAAGGCTGCGGTGCTGATTGTACCGTCATGGGCACCCCATTTAGTATTAGCTACCGTCTTTAGAATGTTATTGTTTCTCGAGCAAAGTGATAATGCCACTAAGGAACAAGGTGTTATTGTTAGTGAAAGAGAAAATGAGGACAATTTAGTGGGGAGAAAGAACAATAAATGAACAGTATTCGGGAAGACAAATTGCAATGTTTCTCAAATTTAAATTTTTGAATATTTTTGGTGGCAGGGAAGTAAGAAACCGGAAAATGATCCCACGGGCGAGAAATGCGAGTAAAGAAAGTATTCAAACAGAACTTGCGGTTACATCAAGCTATTTCGACAGTAAAACGATGAGACCTAATTGCCAATCTAGTACTGCGGTTAAATTCATGCAGTCGAGATGCCAAGCTCATTAGTACTGTCATATTTATAGAAAAGACGAAAGGAAGCTACATCACATAAATGACTGAAGTCGAGATGCTGAGTCAGAGCCGATAACATTACCGACCCTTTCCTGGATTTTATCGAAGATCTTGGGATATATAGCATGAGTAGTAATATTCAATTCACGGACACATGGTGGATTTATAACTGTGCAAGATGGATTCTGACGAAAAAATGTTGCAATTTTAACAGCAGCATTCTAGCGCTTTAACAGACTCACCCAATGTGAGTCATGCACCCTTACATATAGAAATCAAACTGCTGAATTGTCACAAATTAAGTATTGGTACGATTTTAATATTTAGGTTCTTTAAATCTCTTCTTTGTTCCGGAAAGGACGTCACCAGCTAGCCACTTGACTAAACTATAATCAGCCTGACTGAAAACCATCGACGAATAAGTCTTTAAGTAAACAAACCACACTGTTCATCAGCTTTTACTTATTTATTTACTTTTGAAGATCCTCTAAGAAATCACCTTAAAGCTATGGTCAGGTCTTTATATAAACAACTTAATCTTAAGGATTTTAGATATAATTTTTATTACTGGCAGAGAAGTAATTTATTATCATTTTCACTCGACTTGGTGAGTTTGGCGTGTGGGCATATCACTGTAGCCAGTTATACTAATGTCCAAAATTATGAATCCCTACCATCTATTTTCTCGGAAGTAATTAACTTTCGTAATTAATTCTTTTATCATATTTATTTACAACGCTCATTAAACACAAGCCTTCACTCACATTTCCCCGGTTTCTCAATGGTAGATCTAAATGTGGTGCGGTCCGCCTCAAGTGATAAGTTTTAAGGAGTGGCATTTAGTATAATAAAATAGCATACACAATTAGTTATCTATCTTTCTCCCGTCATTCCAATTCTGCCATTTTTGCCTAAATTCACTTTATGGTTATATAATACACTGAACATCTTACATTATCAGTCAGTTACTGTTAATTTTTTAATATATTTTTATTGTCAATATTAATACTACCAAGGTTAAGTAATACCTTAGGCTGGCAGAACATGAAGACGGAGGGATAGTTAGTAGACAAACGTTGCTTAGTAATAGAAAAAATAGAAAGTTGTGGAAAGCCATGGTCATCCATATCCTGACGATTCAGTTACTGTTAAGAAATTTTTTCATAGTGTCTGCATTTTTTAACCATTTCACCACAAGCAAAGCAATAAAACCACTAAGACGCAAAAGGCTAACGAGTGTTAGAGAATGATAAAAAACACTTTTAAGGAGAACAATAAAAGAGTAAGAATTAAGATAACAAAAGACAGAAGATAGCGATTGACAATGCATTTAAATCTTGAAAATCAATGTTGACTGGGAAAGAAGAAGCCGGTAGAGAGTTTCACAAGCAAGAAGTGCGATAGAAGAAACTGTTGTTATAAAACTGACGGTTACATCTAGACATTTCAACTGTAAGATGATGAAACCTTAGTACTGCGCTTAAATTCATAAAGTCTAAATACCATAGCAAAAATTTCATCAGAACAATTACCATGAGAGTATTTGGAGAAAAGACACAGGAAAGCAACATTACGGCGCTGGGAAAGTAACTGAAGGTGAAATGTCAGGTCAGAACCAATAACATTGCAGATTCTTGTTTGGATTTTATCAAGAATCTCTAAATATATAACGGGAGTACCAGGTGTGGCAGCAGTATTCAAAGTAAGGATGAATTGTAGACTTATAAATATGTAAGATAAATTCTGGCTAGCACGACACTATGAAACAACTTTACCTGCAGCACACATTGAAATTGATTCGATATAATCTTTTCACTTCATGTCAGCTGAAAATGTTAGCCCAAGAAGGCGCATTGAGTCACTCTCCTGGAGGTTAGCATCAGCCATACTAATAGAAGATATAAGGAGTTCTCTAAGAATATCATTTTATCCTTAAAAAGTATTATTTACTAAAAGAATTTTTTTATTTATTTTAAAATGTTTTCCAACTTATTTTGTTGTTGCGTTAGTTGTTATTACTGTTTTTTTTTTATTTCTTTAATTAAAAAAAATAAATGGACGTAATTGTAATCTTACTTTTTATTTTGTAGAAGGCTTCCAGTTTTGGAATGTTGCTTTGAGAGGCGTCAAATTCTACGACCGCCCCAAGCAGTACAAATGCTAGGTAAACCGTTGGTTGTATTATCATAAAACCAGACTTTTCTACATTTAACTCTATTCGTCAACCGCGGTCACAAATTTCCAACGTTTTATAATTTTTATTTTTTCTCATTGTGGATATAATACAATCAGAAGTGTGTCCTTCATTTTCTATTATTGATGTAATTGGCAACATGATATCGCGAATTGTCTAATAGCAGGAATTTCACAAAAAAGTAATGCACGAATCAAATATCACTTGCATTATTTAGATTATTCGGACTGTTATCCTCTATTGCCATATTCACAACGTTTTGGTCGTTGTACGCTCCGGCCTTCTTCAGGTGATTGTGCCTCAAGGACACATGGCCCAGTGGATGAAGACGTTAATTAGATCCAGTGACTAGACTTGTGAGTTCAATACCAGGCTACAGCAGTGGTGAACCAAAAAAAGACTTGGAGAGCTGAGGGAAGTAACTGAGACATCCAGAAGAGGCATGGCACGTGGAACGAGAAAAATTTACCCGGGTGGATGAAATAAAGGGTTCGAATCGAAATTCCAATCGGCCGAAACGTTGTGAATGTTGCAATGATGTGCATAACAGTCCGAATAATGTAAATAATCATAATAACTCATCTCAGAGATATAGACAGATACAAATCGAATATCTTTTCACTATGATCTGATAACTAGTATTGCTTTTCTAATATTTTAGAATCAGGGAATAAAACGTACACAGATATAGTTAATAGTGCATTTAACTAAATGTCGAACTTATTCGCGACCATTCATAATAATCGATACCGTTATTCCTATATTAAGCATTGCTTTTCTTCATCATATACGACTAATGATTGATATTATGAGATAACAGGTAATTGATTTTGAAAGTCAAAATGTTTTCATTCAGCCTAACGGCTGAATGAAAACTAAGCCTCAATGTAGCAATCACTGATTATATTTAAGACTATAATATTTGTTATGGGACCTTACCCATAATAACATAATGGACTATTCCATACGTAATAAATACTGCGCCTCAAGAGGAAGCAGAGAGTTCAGTCTGAAATCGGGCGACCGGCTGATCGGTTGAACTCTCTGCCTACGGGCGGGGAGGAACCGGAACGAGGCTACGCGGAAGGACGGAGTCTCTTTCGGGGAGGTAAACCGACCCTGAACCCGTTTATACGGGTTCAAAGGGCATATTTTTACCCGAGCCCACGGGCTCGGAAACCCCACGTTAAACCGGCCTTGTGCCACATGATGCCCTCGTGAGGGGGGTGACTAAATATCGTTCAGTCCGAAGTCAGGCAAAAGGCTGATTGGCTGATCGGTTGAACTCTCTGCCTATGGGCGGGGAGGAACCCGAAGGAGGCTACGCCGAAGGGCGGAGTCTCTTTCGGGGTGGTAGACCGACCCTGAACCCGTTTATACGGGTTCAAAGGGCACATTTTTGGCCTAGCCCATGAGCTCGGAGATCCCACGTTAAACCGGCCATGTGCCACATGTTGCCTTCGTGGGGGGGTGACTAAATACCGTTCCGTCTGAAGTCTGGGGTTCAGTCTGAAGTCTAGAATTCAGTCTGAAGTCTGGAGTGAAATCCGTCAGGAGTCAGTCAGTCGAGTCAGAGGCAGCCATAAACAGTGTCGCATTCAGACAATTACTACTAAACCTGATTGTTCGTACTAACACTTTCTACTTCTCTGTATATATTCCTGTTTGTAATATATCTGTGTTATTCCATATCCGCCTTCGAGTTCTTTATTGGTTCTCCGTAGTACAAGGAACCGGACCATAACAATATTATAAACTAAATTTCAACAGATCCACTGTCAAGCATAATATAATACACCATACTGTAACAAAGAGACTGACAGTTTCTACATGTACGCTACATCTTACACAATACAAATTGACAATAACTTGAAAAGAATTTAGTCATATTAAGAAATGTTCTCTAATCTTCGATTAATAAAAGAGTATCACTTAATTTATTGAATCAAAAAAATACGACTAACCAAGCATAGAATAAATCGAGAAAACTAAATGACTAAAGAAAGGACCAATCACTGCTCCCCCGCCCCTAAGAGTCGCCCAATCGTGATTATATAAGCGCCAATTCAAAGACACATCCTCTTTTTTTCACACCATGTTACTCAGAAAGCACAAAGCAACGCTGTTCCCTGGCCACAAGTCCGGTAAATAGCATCAGGTTATGAAGGGTTGTATCCAGGAACCTTAAGAGAAATTACCTAAAGAAGGTAGCCGAGGATTGAAAGGGACTTCTCCTTCAACAAGGACAAGATAAATTTTTACTAAGTGCGCAGGTATACATTGTCTGCAACCATTTCTTTTTACATCTTATTTCTCCCTTTCTATTTGAATTAAATATATTTAAACCGTGCAGTTTGTTGTGTTTCTTTATCTTCAAATACTGTCGCCCAGTTCGTGTTAGCACAAGAGGACTAAGTATTAACATTCCATAAATTTGTGTTATAATCATCATACAAATTTATAGTCCCTCTTCTCCTACACTGGTTGCCGTCTCAATACAAAGAGTACATTCGGCCCTGCTATTTAGGCCCTAGGTGGTGGAAGATGAATTAATTGCCTTTCCCAGAATACATTCTCAAGAAGTGACGGAACAGAATCGAGTGGGTGTTTATTTTATGCGCTGATATTCATTCACACCACCCAAACAGTTTTATAAATAACTTTTTAACCCTGAAATAAAGAATTTTTAAATTACGTTGCTATGAATTAACGACGAGACAATTCTGTCATACTTTAAGTAGGTACGCTGAGTAAGTAATTTATACAAACTATTTATTATTTTAAATAAAGGGCATTTTTTTTATTATCTAAAAGGTTACGCTAAGTAATGTGTTTATAACTACATCTACTGGATGAATATTTTTCTCTTTTTTCTTTAATCATTTCACCCCAAGCAAAGCGGGAATGCCACTACTATGCAGAGGGTTACAAGGAGTGAAAGTGAAAGAGAAGAATTGAGGAAAAAAAAAAGATTAAAAGGGAATGCCACTAGTACGCAGGGGTTTACAGGGAGTGAAAGTGAAAGAGAAGACTGGGAATAGGGAGGATTGAGGCAAGGACAAAAGAGGAAAGGGAATGCCACTAGTACGCAGGGGGTTACAGGGAGTGAAAGTGAAAGAGAAGACTGGGAATAGGGAGGATTGAGGCAAGGACAAAAGAGGAAAGGGAATGCCACTAGTACGCAGGGGGTTACAGGGAGTGAAAGTGAAAGAGAAGACTGGGAATAGGGAGGATTGAGGCAAGGACAAAACAGGAAAGGGAATGCCACTAGTACGCAGGGGGTTACAGGGATGGAAAGTGAAAGAGAAGACTGAGAATAGGGAGGATTGAGAAAGAGAACAAAGATAAAAGGGAATGTCACTAGTACGCAGGGGGTTACAGGGAGTGAAAGTGAAAGAGGAGTCTGAGAATAGGGAGCATTCAGGAAAGGAAAAAAGATGAAGGTGAATGCCACTAGTACGCAGGGGTTTACAACGAGTGAAAGTGAAAGAGAAGACTGGGAATAGGGAGGATTGAGGAAAGGACAAAAGATGAAAGGGAATGCCACTTGTACGCAGGGGGTTACATGCAGTGAAAGTGAAAGAGGAGACTTAGAATAGGGAGGATTGAGGAAAGGACAAAAGATGAAGGGGATAGCCACTAGTACGCAGGAGGTTACAGGGAGTGAAAGTGAAAGAGAAGACTGAGAATACGGAGGATTAAGGAAAGGTCAAAAGATGAAAAGGAAATGCCACTAATACGGAGGGGGTTACAGGGAATGAAAGTGAAAGAGAAGACTGACAATAGGGAGGATTGAGGAAAAGACAAAAGATGAAGGTGAATGCCACGAGTACGCAGGGGGTTACAGGGAGTGAAAGTGAAAGAGAAGACTGAGAATAGGGAGGATTGAGGAAAAGACAAAAGATGAAGGGGAATGCCACTAGTACGCAGGGGGTTACAGGGAATGAAAGTGAAAGAGGAGACTGAGAATAGGGAAGATTGAGGAAAAGACAAAAGATGAAGGGGAATGCCACTAGTACGCAGGGAGTTACAGGGAATGAAAGTGAAAGAGGAGACTGAGAATAGGGAGGATTGAGGAAAAGACAAAAGATGAAGGGGAATGCCACTAGTACGCAGGGGGTTACAGGGAGTGAAAGTGAAAGAGGAGACTGACAATAGGGAGGATTGAGGAAAAGACAAAAGATGAAAGGGAATGCCACTAGTACGCAGGGGGTTACAGGGAATGAAAGTGAAAGAGGAGACTGAGAATAGGGAGGATTGAGGAAAAGACAAAAGATGAAGGGGAATGCCACTAGTACGCAGGGGGTTACAGGGAATGAAAGTGAAAGAGAAGACTGACAATAGGGAGGATTGAGGAAAAGACAAAAGATGAAAGGGAATGCCACTAGTACGCAGGGGGTTACAGGGAGTGAAAGTGAAAGAGGAGACTGACAATAGGGAGGATTGAAAAAAAGACAAAAGATGAAAGGGAATGCCACTAGCACGCAGGGGGTTACAGGGAATGAAAGTGAAAGAGGAGACTGAGAATAGGGAGGATTGAGGAAAAGACAAAAGATGAAGGGGAATGCCACTAGTACGCAGGGGGTTACAGGGAGTGAAAGTGAAAAAGGAGACTGACAATAGGGAGGATTGAGGAAAAGACAAAAGATGAAAGGGAATGCCACTAGTACGCAGGGGGTTACAGGGAATGAAAGTGAAAGAGGTGACTGAGAATAGGGAGGATTGAGGAAAAGACAAAAGATGAAGGGGAATGCCACTAGTACGCAGGGGGTTACAGGGAATGAAAGTGAAAGAGAAGACTGAGAATAGGGAGGATTGAGGAAAAGACAAAAGATGAAAGGGAATGCCACTGGTACGCAGGGGGTTACAGGGAATGAAAGTGAAAGAGAAGACTGACAATAGGGAGGATTGAGGAAAAGACAAATGATGAAGGGGAATGCCACTAGTACGCAGTGGGTTACAGGGAGTGAAAGTGAAAGAGAAGACTGAGAATACGGAGGATTAAGGAAAGGTCAAAAGATGAAAAGGAAATGCCACTAATACGGAGGGGGTAACAGGGAATGAAAGTGAAAGAGAAGACTGAGAATACGGAGGATTAAGGAAAGGACAAAAGATGAAAGGGAATGCCACTAGTACGCAGGAGGTTACAGGGAGTGAAAGTGAAAGAGAAGACTGAGAATACGGAGGATTAAGGAAAGGTCAAAAGATGAAAAGGAAATGCCACTAATACGGAGGGGGTTACAGGGAATGAAAGTGAAAGAGAAGACTGAGAATACGGAGGATTAAGGAAAGGACAAAAGATGAAAGGGAATGCCACTAGTACGCAGGGGGTTACAGGGAATGAAAGTGAAAGAGAAGACTGACAATAGGGAGGATTGAGGAAAAGACAAAAGATGAAGGTGAATGCCACGAGTACGCAGGGGGTTACAGGGAGTGAAAGTGAAAGAGAAGACTGACAATAGGGAGGATTGAGGAAAAGACAAAAGATGAAGGGGAATGCCACTAGTACGCAGGGGGTTACAGGGAGTGAAAGTGAAAGAGGAGACTGACAATAGGGAGGATTGAGGAAAAGACAAAAGATGAAAGGGAATGCCACTAGTACGCAGGGGGTTACAGGGAATGAAAGTGAAAGAGGAGACTGAGAATAGGGAGGATTGAGGAAAAGACAAAAGATGAAGGGGAATGCCACTAGTACGCAGGGGGTTACAGGGAATGAAAGTGAAAGAGAAGACTGACAATAGGGAGGATTGAGGAAAAGACAAAAGATGAAAGGGAATGCCACTAGTACGCAGGGGGTTACAGGGAGTGAAAGTGAAAGAGGAGACTGACAATAGGGAGGATTGAAAAAAAGACAAAAGATGAAAGGGAATGCCACTAGCACGCAGGGGGTTACAGGGAATGAAAGTGAAAGAGGAGACTGAGAATAGGGAGGATTGAGGAAAAGACAAAAGATGAAGGGGAATGCCACTAGTACGCAGGGGGTTACAGGGAGTGAAAGTGAAAAAGGAGACTGACAATAGGGAGGATTGAGGAAAAGACAAAAGATGAAAGGGAATGCCACTAGTACGCAGGGGGTTACAGGGAATGAAAGTGAAAGAGGTGACTGAGAATAGGGAGGATTGAGGAAAAGACAAAAGATGAAGGGGAATGCCACTAGTACGCAGGGGGTTACAGGGAATGAAAGTGAAAGAGAAGACTGAGAATAGGGAGGATTGAGGAAAAGACAAAAGATGAAAGGGAATGCCACTGGTACGCAGGGGGTTACAGGGAATGAAAGTGAAAGAGAAGACTGACAATAGGGAGGATTGAGGAAAAGACAAATGATGAAGGGGAATGCCACTAGTACGCAGTGGGTTACAGGGAGTGAAAGTGAAAGAGAAGACTGAGAATACGGAGGATTAAGGAAAGGTCAAAAGATGAAAAGGAAATGCCACTAATACGGAGGGGGTAACAGGGAATGAAAGTGAAAGAGAAGACTGAGAATACGGAGGATTAAGGAAAGGACAAAAGATGAAAGGGAATGCCACTAGTACGCAGGAGGTTACAGGGAGTGAAAGTGAAAGAGAAGACTGAGAATACGGAGGATTAAGGAAAGGTCAAAAGATGAAAAGGAAATGCCACTAATACGGAGGGGGTTACAGGGAATGAAAGTGAAAGAGAAGACTGAGAATACGGAGGATTAAGGAAAGGACAAAAGATGAAAGGGAATGCCACTAGTACGCAGGGGGGTACAGGGAATGAAAGTGAAAGAGAAGACTGACAATAGGGAGGATTGAGGAAAAGACAAAAGATGAAGGGAAATGCCACTAGTACGCAGGGGGTTACAGGGAGTGAAAGTGAAAGAGAAGACTGAGAATACGGAGGCTTAAGGAAAGGTCAAAAGATGAAAAGGAAATGCCACTAATACGGAGGGGGTTACAGGGAATGAAAGTGAAAGAGAAGACTGAGAATACGGAGGATTAAGGAAAGGACAAAAGATGAAAGGGAATGCCACTAGTACGCAGTGGGTTACAGGGAATGAAGGTGAAAGAGAAGACTGACAATAGGGAGGATTGAGGAAAAGACAAAAGATGAAGGGGAATGCCACTAGTACGCAGTGGGTTACAGGGAATGAAAGTGAAAGAGAAGACTGACAATAGGGAGGATTGAGGAAAAGACAAAAGATGAAGGTGAATGCCACTAGTACGCAGGGGGTTACAGGGAGTGAAAGTGAAAGAGAAGACTGAGAATACGGAGGATTAAGGAAAGGTCAAAAGATGAAAAAAAAAAAGCCACTCGTACGGAGGGGGTTACAGGGAATGAAAGTGAAAGAGAAGACTGAGAATACGGAGGATTAAGGAAAGGACAAAAGATGAAAGGGAATGCCACTAGTACGCAGGGGGTTACAGGGAATGAAAGTGAAAGAGAAGACTGACAATAGGGAGGATTGCGGAAAAGACAAAAGATGAAGGGGAATGCCACTAGTACGCAGCGGGTTACAGGGAGTGAAAGTGAAAGAGAAGACTGAGAATACGGAGGATTAAGGAAAGGTCAAAAGATGAAAAGGAAATGCCACTAATACGGAGGGGGTTACAGGGAATGAAAGTGAAAGAGAAGACTGAGAATACGGAGGATTAAGGAAAGGACAAAAGATGAAAGGGAATGCCACTAGTACGCAGGAGGTTACAGGGAGTGAAAGTGAAAGAGAAGACTGAGAATACGGAGGATTAAGGAAAGGTCAAAAGATGAAAGGGAATGCCACAAGTACGCAGGGGGTTACAGGGAATGAAAGTGAAAGAGAAGACTGACAATAGGGAGGATTGAGGAAAAGACAAAAGATGAAGGGAAATGCCACTAGTACGCAGGGGGTTACAGGGAGTGAAAGTGAAAGAGAAGACTGAGAATACGGAGGCTTAAGGAAAGGTCAAAAGATGAAAAGGAAATGCCACTAATACGGAGGGGGTTACAGGGAATGAAAGTGAAAGAGAAGACTGAGAATACGGAGGATTAAGGAAAGGACAAAAGATGAAAGGGAATGCCACTAGTACGCAGGGGGTTACAGGGAATGAAGGTGAAAGAGAAGACTGACAATAGGGAGGATTGAGGAAAAGACAAAAGATGAAGGGGAATGCCTCTAGTACGCAGTGGGTTACAGGGAATGAAAGTGAAAGAGAAGACTGACAATATGGAGGATTGAGGAAAAGACAAAAGATGACGGTGAATGCCACTAGTACGCAGGGGGTTACAGGGAGTGAAAGTGAAAGAGAAGACTGAGAATACGGAGGATTAAGGAAAGGTCAAAAGATGAAAAAAAAAAAGCCACTAGTACGGAGGGGGTTACAGGGAATGAAAGTGAAAGAGAAGACTGAGAATACGGAGGATTAAGGAAAGGACAAAAGATGAAAGGGAATGCCACTAGTACGCAGGGGGTTACAGGGAATGAAAGTGAAAGAGAAGACTGACAATAGGGAGGATTGCGGAAAAGACAAAAGATGAAGGGGAATGCCACTAGTACGCAGCGGGTTACAGGGAGTGAAAGTGAAAGAGAAGACTGAGAATACGGAGGATTAAGGAAAGGTCAAAAGATGAAAAGGAAATGCCACTAATACGGAGGGGGTTACAGGGAATGAAAGTGAAAGAGAAGACTGAGAATACGGAGGATTAAGGAAAGGACAAAAGATGAAAGGGAATGCCACTAGTACGCAGGAGGTTACAGGGAGTGAAAGTGAAAGAGAAGACTGAGAATACGGAGGATTAAGGAAAGGTCAAAAGATGAAAGGGAATGCCACTAGTACGCAGGGGGTTACAGGGAATGAAAGTGAAAGAGAAGACTGAGAATAGGGAGGATTGAGGAAAAGACAAAAGATGAAGGGGAATGCCACTAATACGGAGGGGGTTACAGGGAGTGAAAGTGAAAGAGGAGACTGAGAATAGGGAGGATTGAGGAAAAGACAAAAGATGAAGGGGAATGCCACTAGTACGCAGGGGGTTACAGGGAATGAAAGTGAAAGAGAAGACTGAGAATAGGGAGGATTGAGGAAAAGACAAAAGATGAAGGGGAATGCCACTAGTACGCAGGGGGTTACAGGGAATGAAAGTGAAAGAGAAGACTGACAATAGGGAGGATTGAGGAAAAGACAAAAGATGAAAGGGAATGCCACTAGTACGCAGGGGGTTACAGGGAATGAAAGTGAAAGAGGAGACTGAGAATAGGGAGGATTGAGGAAAAGACAAAAGATGAAGGGGAATGCCACTAGTACGCAGGGGGTTACAGGGAATGAAAGTGAAAGAGGAGATTGAGAATAGGGAGGATTGAGGAAAAGACAAAAGATGAAGGGGAATGCCACTAGTACGCAGGGGGTTACAGGGAATGAAAGTGAAAGAGGAGACTGAGAATAGGGAGGATTGAGGAAAAGACAAAAGATGAAGGGGAATGCCACTAGTACGCAGGGGGTTACAGGGAGTGAAAGTGAAAGAGGAGACTGACAATAGGGAGGATTGAGGAAAAGACAAAAGATGAAAGGGAATGCCACTAGTACGCAGGGGGTTACAGGGAATGAAAGTGAAAGAGGAGACTGAGAATAGGGAGGATTGAGGAAAAGACAAAAGATGAAGGGGAATGCCACTAGTACGCAGGGGGTTACAGGGAGTGAAAGTGAAAGAGGAGACTGACAATAGGGAGGATTGAGGAAAAGACAAAAGATGAAAGGGAATGCCACTAGTACGCAGGGGGTTACAGGGAATGAAAGTGAAAGAGGTGACTGAGAATAGGGAGGATTGAGGAAAAGACAAAAGATGAAGGGGAATGCCACTAGTAAGCAGGAGGTTACAGGGAGTGAAAGTGAAAGAGAAGACTGAGAATACGGAGGATTAAGGAAAGGTCAAAACATGAAAAGGAAATGCCACTAATACGGAGGGGGTTACAGGGAATAAAAGTGAAAGAGAAGACTGAGAATATGGAGGATTAAGGAAAGGACAAAAGATGAAAGGGAATGCCACTAGTACGCAGCGGGTTACAGGGAATGAAAGTGAAAGAGAATACTGACAATAGGGAGGATTGAGGAAAAGACAAAAGATGAAGGGGAATGCCACTAGTACGCAGGGGGTTACAGGGAGTGAAAGTGAAAGGGAAGACTGAGAATACGGAGGCTTAAGGAAAGGTCAAAAGATGAAAAGGAAATGCCACTAATGCGGAGGGGGTTACAGGGAATGAAAGTGAAAGAGAAGACTGAGAATACGGAGGATTAAGGAAAGGACAAAAGATGAAAGGGAATGCCACTAGTAGGCAGGGGGTTACAGGGAATGAAAGTGAAAGAGAAGACTGACAATAGGGAGGATTGCGGAAAAGACAAAAGATGAAGGGGAATGCCACTAGTACGCAGGGGGTTACAGGGAGTGAAAGTGAAAGAGAAGACTGAGAATACGAAGGATTAAGGAAAGGTTAAAAGATGAAAAGGAAATGCCACTAATACGGAGGGCGTTACAGGGAATGAAAGTGAAAGAGAAGACTGAGAATACGGAGGATTAAGGAAAGGACAAAAGATGAAGGGGAATGCCACTAGTACGCAAGGGGTTACAGGGAATGAAAGTGAAAGAGAAGACTGAGAATAGGGAGGATTGAGGAAAAGACAAAAGATGAAGGGGAATGCCACTAATACGGAGGGGGTTACAGGGAGTGAAAGTGAAAGAGGAGACTGAGAATAGGGAGGATTGAGGAAAAGACAAAAGATGAAGGGGAATGCCACTAGTACGCAGGGGGTTACAGGGAATGAAAGTGAAAGAGAAGACTGAGAATAGGGAGGATTGAGGAAAAGACAAAAGATGAAGGGTAATGCCACTAATACGGAGGGGGTTACAGGGAGTGAAAGTGAAAGAGGACACTGAGAATAGGGAGGATTGAGGAAAAGACAAAAGATGAAGGGGAATGCCACTAGTACGCAGGGGGTTACAGGGAATGAAAGTGAAAGAGAAGACTGACAATAGGGAGGATTAAGGAAAGGACAAAAGATGAAAGGGAATGCCACTAGTACGCAGGGGGTTACAGGGAATGAAAGTGAAAGAGAAGACTGACAATAGGGAGGATTGAGGAAAAGACAAAAGATGAAGGGGAATGCCACTAGTACGCAGGGGGTTGCAGGGAATGAAAGTGAAAGAGAAGACTGACAATAGGGAGGATTGAGGAAAAGACAAAAGATGAAGGGGAATGCCACTAGTAAGCAGGGGGTTACAGGGAGTGAAAGTGAAAGAGAAGACTGAGAATACGGAGGATTAAGGAAAGGTCAAAAGATGAAAAGGAAATGCCACTAATACGGAGGGGGTTACAGGGAATGAAAGTGAAAGAGAAGACTGAGAATACGGAGGATTAATGAAAGGACAAAAGATGAAAGGGAATGCCACTAGTACGCAGGAGGTTACAGGGAGTGAAAGTGAAAGAGAAGACTGAGAATACGGAGGATTAAGGAAAGGTCAAAAGATGAAAAGGAAATGCCACTAATACGGAGGGGGTTACAGGGAATGAAAGTGAAAGAGAAGACTGACAATAGGGAGGATTGAGGAAAAGACAAAAGATGAAGGGGAATGCCACTAGTACGCAGGGGGTTACAGGGAATGAAAGTGAAAGAGAAGACTGAGAATAGGGAGGATTGAGGAAAAGACAAAAGATGAAGGGGAATGCCACTAGTACGCAGGGGGTTACAGGGAATGAAAGTGAAAGAGAAGACTGACAATACGGAGGATTGAGGAAAAGACAAAAGATGAAGGGGAATGCCACTAGTACGCAGGGGGTTACAGGGAATGAAAGTGAAAGAGAAGACTGACAATAGGGAGGATTGAGGAAAAGACAAAAGATGAAGGGGAATGCCACTAGTACGCAGGGGGTTACAGGGAGTGAAAGTGAAAGAGGAGACTGACAATAGGGAGGATTGAGGAAAAGACAAAAGATGAAAGGGAATGCCACTAGTACGCAGGGGGTTACAGGGAATGAAAGTGAAAGAGGAGACTGAGAATAGGGAGGATTGAGGAAAAGACAAAAGATGAAGGGGAATGCCACTAGTACGCAGGGGGTTACAGGGAGTGAAAGTGAAAGAGGAGACTGACAATAGGGAGGATTGAGGAAAAGACAAAAGATGAAAGGGAATGCCACTAGTACGCAGGGGGTTACAGGGAATGAAAGTGAAAGAGGTGACTGAGAATAGGGAGGATTGAGGAAAAGACAAAAGATGAAGGGGAATGCCACTAGTAAGCAGGAGGTTACAGGGAGTGAAAGTGAAAGAGAAGACTGAGAATACGGAGGATTAAGGAAAGGTCAAAACATGAAAAGGAAATGCCACTAATACGGAGGGGGTTACAGGGAATAAAAGTGAAAGAGAAGACTGAGAATATGGAGGATTAAGGAAAGGACAAAAGATGAAAGGGAATGCCACTAGTACGCAGCGGGTTACAGGGAATGAAAGTGAAAGAGAATACTGACAATAGGGAGGATTGAGGAAAAGACAAAAGATGAAGGGGAATGCCACTAGTACGCAGGGGGTTACAGGGAGTGAAAGTGAAAGGGAAGACTGAGAATACGGAGGCTTAAGGAAAGGTCAAAAGATGAAAAGGAAATGCCACTAATGCGGAGGGGGTTACAGGGAATGAAAGTGAAAGAGAAGACTGAGAATACGGAGGATTAAGGAAAGGACAAAAGATGAAAGGGAATGCCACTAGTAGGCAGGGGGTTACAGGGAATGAAAGTGAAAGAGAAGACTGACAATAGGGAGGATTGCGGAAAAGACAAAAGATGAAGGGGAATGCCACTAGTACGCAGGGGGTTACAGGGAGTGAAAGTGAAAGAGAAGACTGAGAATACGAAGGATTAAGGAAAGGTTAAAAGATGAAAAGGAAATGCCACTAATACGGAGGGCGTTACAGGGAATGAAAGTGAAAGAGAAGACTGAGAATACGGAGGATTAAGGAAAGGACAAAAGATGAAGGGGAATGCCACTAGTACGCAAGGGGTTACAGGGAATGAAAGTGAAAGAGAAGACTGAGAATAGGGAGGATTGAGGAAAAGACAAAAGATGAAGGGGAATGCCACTAATACGGAGGGGGTTACAGGGAGTGAAAGTGAAAGAGGAGACTGAGAATAGGGAGGATTGAGGAAAAGACAAAAGATGAAGGGGAATGCCACTAGTACGCAGGGGGTTACAGGGAATGAAAGTGAAAGAGAAGACTGAGAATAGGGAGGATTGAGGAAAAGACAAAAGATGAAGGGTAATGCCACTAATACGGAGGGGGTTACAGGGAGTGAAAGTGAAAGAGGACACTGAGAATAGGGAGGATTGAGGAAAAGACAAAAGATGAAGGGGAATGCCACTAGTACGCAGGGGGTTACAGGGAATGAAAGTGAAAGAGAAGACTGACAATAGGGAGGATTAAGGAAAGGACAAAAGATGAAAGGGAATGCCACTAGTACGCAGGGGGTTACAGGGAATGAAAGTGAAAGAGAAGACTGACAATAGGGAGGATTGAGGAAAAGACAAAAGATGAAGGGGAATGCCACTAGTACGCAGGGGGTTGCAGGGAATGAAAGTGAAAGAGAAGACTGACAATAGGGAGGATTGAGGAAAAGACAAAAGATGAAGAGGAATGCCACTAGTAAGCAGGGGGTTACAGGGAGTGAAAGTGAAAGAGAAGACTGAGAATACGGAGGATTAAGGAAAGGTCAAAAGATGAAAAGGAAATGCCACTAATACGGAGGGGGTTACAGGGAATGAAAGTGAAAGAGAAGACTGAGAATACGGAGGATTAATGAAAGGACAAAAGATGAAAGGGAATGCCACTAGTACGCAGGAGGTTACAGGGAGTGAAAGTGAAAGAGAAGACTGAGAATACGGAGGATTAAGGAAAGGTCAAAAGATGAAAAGGAAATGCCACTAATACGGAGGGGGTTACAGGGAATGAAAGTGAAAGAGAAGACTGACAATAGGGAGGATTGAGGAAAAGACAAAAGATGAAGGGGAATGCCACTAGTACGCAGGGGGTTACAGGGAATGAAAGTGAAAGAGAAGACTGAGAATAGGGAGGATTGAGGAAAAGACAAAAGATGAAGGGGAATGCCACTAGTACGCAGGGGGTTACAGGGAATGAAAGTGAAAGAGAAGACTGACAATACGGAGGATTGAGGAAAAGACAAAAGATGAAGGGGAATGCCACTAGTACGCAGGGGGTTACAGGGAATGAAAGTGAAAGAGAAGACTGACAATAGGGAGGATTGAGGAAAAGACAAAAGATGAAGGGGAATGCCACTAGTACGCAGGGGGTTACAGGGAATGAAAGTGAAAGAGAAGACTGACAATAGGGAGGATTGAGGAAAAGACAAAAGATGAAGGGGAATGCCACTAGTACGCAGGGGGGTACAGGGAGTGAAAGTGAAAGAGAAGACTGAGAATACGGAGGATTAAGGAAAGGTCAAAAAATGAAAAGGAAATGCCACTAATACGGAGGGGGTTACAGGGAATGAAAGTGAAAGAGAAGACTGACAATAGGGAGGATTGAGGAAAAGACAAAAGATGAAGGGGAATGCCACTAGTACGCAGGGGGTTACAGGGAATGAAAGTGAAAGAGAAGACTGACAATAGGGAGGATTGAGGAAAAGACAAAAGATGAAGGGGAATGCCACTACTACGCAGGGGGTTACAGGGAATGAAAGTCAAAGAGAAGACTGACAATAGGGAGGATTGAGGAAAAGACAAAAGATGAAGGGGAATGCCACTAGTACGCAGGGGATTACAGGGAATGAAAGTGAAAGAGAAGACTGAGAATAGGGAGGATTGAGGAAAAGACAAAAGATGAAGGGGAATGCCACTAATACGGAGGGGGTTACAGGGAGTGAAAGTGAAAGAGGAGACTGAGAATAGGGAGGATTGAGGAAAAGACAAAAGATGAAGGGGAATGCCACTAGTACGCAGGGGGTTACAGGGAATGAAAGTGAAAGAGAAGACTGAGAATAGGGACGATTGAGGAAAAGATAAAAGATGAAGGGGAATGCCACTAATACGGAGGGGGTTACAGGGAGTGAAAGTGAAAGAGGAGACTGAGAATAGGGAGGATTGAGGAAAAGACAAAAGATGAAGGGGAATGCCACTAGTACGCAGGGGGTTACAGGGAATGAAAGTGAAAGAGAAGACTGAGAATAGGGAGGATTGAGGAAAAGACAAAAGATGAAGGGGAATGCCACTAGTACGCAGGGGGTTACAGGGAATGAAAGTGAAAGAGAAGACTGACAATAGGGAGGATTGAGGAAAAGACAAAAGATGAAGGGGAATGCCACTAGTACGCAGGGGGTTACAGGGAGTGAAAGTGAAAGAGAAGACTGACAATAGGGAGGATTGAGGAAAAGACAAAAGATGAAGGGGAATGCCACTAGTACGCAGGGGGTTACAGGGAATGAAAGTGAAAGAGAAGACTGAGAATAGGGAGGATTGAGGAAAAGACAAAAGATGAAGGGGAATGCCACTAGTACGCAGGGGGTTACAGGGAGTGAAAGTGAAAGAGAAGACTGAGAATAGGGAGGATTGAGGAAAGGACAAAAGATGAAAGGGAATGCCACTAGTACGCAGGGGGTTACAGGGAATGAAAATGAAAGAGAAGACTTAGAATAGGGAGGATTGAGGAAAGGATAGAAGATGAAGGGCAATGCCACTAGTACGCAGGGGTTTAAAGGGAGTGAAATTGAAAGAGAAGACTGAGAATAGGGAGGATTGAGGAAACGACAAAAGATGAGGGTGAATGCCACTAGTACGCAGGGGGTTACAGGGAGTGAAAGTTAAAGAGAAGACTGAGAATAGGGAGGATTAAGGAAAGGACAAAAGATGAAAGGGAATGCCACTAGTACGCAGGGGGTTACAGGGAGTGAAATTGAAGGAGAAGACTGAGAATAGGAAGGATTGAGATAAGGAAAAAGATGAAAGGGAATACCACTAGTACGCAGGGGGTTACAGGGGGTTACAGGGGGTGAAAGTGAAAGAGAAGACTGAGAATAGGAAGGATTGAGGAAAGGACAAAAGATGAAGGGGAATGCCACTAGTACGCAGGGGGTTACAGGGAGTGAAAGTGAAAGAGAAGACTGAGAATAGGGAGGATTGAGGAAAGGACAAAAGATGAAAGGGAATGGCACGAGTACGCAGCGGGTTACAGGGAGTGAAAGTGAAAGAGAAGACTGAGAATAGGGAGGATTGAGGAAAGGACAAAAGATGAAGGGGAATGCCACAAGTACGCAGGAGCTTACAGGGAGTGAAAGTGAAAGAGAAGTCTGAGAATAGGGACGATTAAGGAAAGGACAAAAGATGAAAGTGAATGCCACTAATACGCAGGGGGTTACAGGGCGTGAAAGTGACAGAGAAGTCTGAGCATAGGGAGGATTGAGGAAAGGACAAAAGATGTAAGTGAATGCCACTAGTACGCAGGGGTTTACAGGGAGTGAAAGTGAAAGAGAAGACTGAGAATAGGGAGGATTGAGGAAATGACAAAAGATGAAAGGGAATGCCACTAGTACGCAGGGGTTTACAGGGAATGAAAATGGAAGAGTAGACTTAGAAGAGGGAGGATTGAGGAAAGGACAGAAGATGAAGGGGAATGCCACTAGTACGCAGGGGGTTACAGGGAGTGAAAGTGACAGAGAAGTCTGAGAATAGGGACGATTAAGGAAAAGACAAAAGATGAAAGTGAATGCCACTAGTACGCAGGGGGTTACAGGGAGTGAAATTGAAAGAGAAGACTGACAATAGGGAGGATTAAGGAAAGGACAAAAGATGAAAAGGAAATGCCACTAATACGGAGGGGGTTACAGGGAGTGAAAGTGAAAGAGAAGACTGAAAATAGAGAGGATTGAGGAAAGGACAAAAGATGAAAGGGAATGCCACTAGTACGCAGGGGGTTACAGGGAGTGAAATTGAAAGAGAAGACTGAGAATAGTGAGGATTGAGGAAAGGACAAAAGATGAAGGGGAATGCCACTAGTACACAGGGTTTGCAAGGAGTGAAATTGAAAGAGAAGACTGAGAATAGTGAGGATTGAGGAAAGGACAAAAGATGAAAGGGAATGCCACTAGTACGCAGGGGGTTACAGGGAGTGAAAGTGACAGAGAAGTCTGAGAATAGGGACGATTAAGGAAAAGACAAAAGATGAAAGTGAATGCCACTAATACGCAGGGAGTTACAGGGAGTGAAAGTGAAAGAGAAGACTGAGAATAGGGAGGATTGAGGAAAAGACAAAAGATGAAGGGGAATGCCACTAGTACGCAGGGGGTTACAGGGAGTGAAAGTGAAAGAGAAGACTGAGAATAGGGAGGATTAAGGAAAGGTCAAAAGATGAAAAGGAAATGCCACTAATACGGGGGGGGGTTACAGGGAGTGAAAGTGAAAGAGAAGACTGAGAATAGAGAGGATTGAGGAATGGACAAAAGATGAAGGGGAATGCCACTAGTACGCAGGGGGTTACAGGGAGTGAAAGTGAAAGAGAAGACTGAGAATAGGGTGCATTGAGGAAAGGACAAAAGATGAAAGGGAATGCCACTAGTACGCAGGGGGTTACAGGGAGTGAAAGTGAAAGAGAAGACTGAGAATAGGGAGGATTAAGGAAAGGACAAAAGATGAAAGGGAATGCCACTAGTACGCAGGGGGTTACAGGGAGTGAAATTGAAAGAGAAGACTGAGAATAGGGAGGATTGAGGAAAGGACAAAAGATGAGGGTGAATGCCACTAGTACGCAGGGGGTTACAGGGAGTGAAAGTGAAAGAGAAAACTGAGAATAGGGAGGATTAAGGAAAGGACAAAAGATGAAAGGGAATGCCACTAGTACGCAGGGGGTTACAGGGAGTGAAATTGAAGGAGAAGACTGAGAATAGGAAGGATTGAGATAAGGAAAAAGATGAAAGGGATTACCACTAGCACGCAGGGGGTTGCAGGGGGTTACAGGGGGTGAAAGTGAAAGAGAAGACTGAGAATAGGGAGGATTTAGGAAAGGACAAAAGATGAAGGGGAATGCCACTAGTACGCAGGGGGTTACAGGGAGTGAAAGTGAAAGAGAAGACTGAGAATAGAGAGGATTGAGGAAAGGACAAAAGATGAAAGGGAATGGCACTAGTACGCAGCGGGTTACAGGGAGTGAAAGTGAAAGAGAAGACTGAGAATAGAGAGGATTGAGGAAAGGACAAAAGATGAAGGGGAAAGCCACTAGTACGCAGGGGCTTACAGGGAGTGAAAGTGAAAGAGAAGTCTGAGAATAGGGACGATTAAGGAAAGGACAAAAGATGAAAGTGAATGCCACTAATACGCAGGGGGTTACAGGGCGTGAAAGTGACAGAGAAGTCTGAGAATAGGGAGGATTGAGGAAAGGACAAAAGATGAAGGGGAAAGCCACTAGTACACAGGGGCTTACAGGGAGTGAAAGTGAAAGAGAAGTCTGAGAATAGGGACGATTAAGGAAAGGACAAAAGATGAAAGTGAATGCCACTAATACGCAGGGTGTTACAGGGCGTGAAAGTGACAGAGAAGTCTGAGAATAGGGAGGATTGAGGAAAGGACAAAAGATGTAAGTGAATGCCACTAGTACGCAGGGGTTTACAGGGAGTGAAACTGAAAAAGAAGACTGAGAATAGGGAGGATTGAGGAAATGACAAAAGATGAAAGGGAATGCCACTAGTACGCAGGGGTTTACAGGGAATGAAAATGGAAGAGTAGACTTAGAATAGGGAAGATTGAGGAAAGGACAGAAGATGAAGAGGAATGCCACGGGTACGCAGGGTTTTAAAGGGAGTGAAAGTGAAAGAGAAGACTGAGAATAGGGAGGATTGAGGAAAAAACAAAAGATGAAGGTGAATGCCACGAGTACGCAGGGGGTTACAGGGAGTGAAAGTGAAAGAGAAGACTGAAAATAGAGAGGATTGAGGAAAGGACAAAAGATGAAAGGGAATGCCACTAGTACGCAGGGGGTTACAGGGAGTGAAATTGAAAGAGAAGACTGAGAATAGTGAGGATTGAGGAAAGGACAAAAGATGAAGGGGAATGCCACTAGTACACAGGGTTTACAAGGACTGAAATTGAAAGAGAAGACTGAGAATAGTGAGGATTGAGGAAAGGACAAAAGATGAAAGGGAATGCCACTAGTACGCAGGGGGTTACAGGGAGTGAAAGTGACAGAGAAGTCTGAGAATAGGGACGATTAAGGAAAAGACAAAAGATGAAAGGGAATGCCACTAGTACGCAGGGGGTTACAGGGAGTGAAAGTGAAAGAGGAGTCTTAGTATAGGGAGGATTGAGGAAAAGACAAAAGATGAAGGGGAATGCCACTAGTACGCAGGGGGTAACAGGGAATGAAAGTGAAAGAGAAGACTGAGAATAGGGAGGATTGAGGAAAAGACAAAAGATGAAGGGGAATGCCACTAGTACGCAGGGGGTTACAGGGAGTGAAAGTGAAAGAGAAGACTGAGAATAGGGAGGATTAAGGAAAAGTCAAATGATGAAAAGGAAATGCCACTAATACGGAGGGGGTTACAGGGAGTGAAAGTGAAAGAGAAGACTGAGAATATGGAGGATTGAGGAATGGACAAAAGATGAAGGGGAATGCCACTAGTGCGCAGGGGGTTACAGGGAGTGAAAGTGAAAGAGAAGACTGAGAATAGGGTGCATTGAGGAAAGGACAAAAGATGAAAGGGAATGCCACTAGTACGCAGGGGGTTACAGGGAGTGAAAGTGAAAGAGAAAACTGAGAATAGGGAGGATTAAGGAAAGGACAAAAGATGAAAGGGAATGCCACTAGTACGTAGGGGGTTACAGGGAGTGAAAGTGAAAGAGAAGACTGAGAATAGGGAGGATTGAGGAAAAGACAAAAGATGAAGGGGAATGCCACTAGTACGCAGGGGGTTACATGGAGTGAAAGTGAAAGAGAAGACTGAGAATACGGAGGATTGAGGATAAGACAAAAGATGAAGGGGAATGCCACTAGTACGCAGGGGGTTACAGGGAGTGAAAGTGAAAGAGAAGACTGAGAATACGTAGGATTGAGGATAAGACAAAAGATGAAGGGGAATGCCACTAGTATGCAGGGGTTTACAGGGAATGAAAGTGAAAGAGAAGACTGAGAATCGGGAGGATTGAGGAAAAGACAAAAGATGAAGGGGAATGCCACTAATTCGGAGGGGGTTACAGGGAGTGAAAGTGAAAGAGAAGACTGATAATAGGTAGCATTGAGGAAAGGACAAAAGATGAAGGGGAATGCCACTAGTACGCAGGGGGTTACAGTGAGTGAAAGTGAAAGAGAAGACTGACAATAGGGAGGATTGAGGAAAAGACAAAAGATGAAAGGGAATACCACTAATACGCAGGGGGTTACAGGGAGTTAAAGTGAAATAGAAGACTGAAAATAGAGAGGATTGAGGAAAGGACAAAAGATGAAGGGGAATGCCACTAGTAAGCAGGGGGTTACAGGGAGTGAAAGTGAAAGAGAAGACTGAGAATAGGGAGCAATGAGGAAAGGACAAAAGATGAAGGGGAATGCCACTAGTACGCAGGGGGTTACAGGGAGTGAAAGTGAAAGGGAAGACTGAGAATAGGGAGGATTAAGGAAAGGACAAAAGATGAAAGGGAATGCCACTAGTAAGCAGGGGGTTACAGGGAGTGAAATTGAAGGAGAAGACTGAGAATAGGAAGGATTGAGATAAGGAAAAAGATGAAAGGGAATGCCACTAGTAAGCAGGGGGTTACAGGGAGTGAAAGTGAAAGAGAAGACTGAGAATAGGCAGCAATGAGGAAAGGACAAAAGATGAAGGGGAATGCCACTAGTACGCAGGGGGTTACAGGGAGTGAAAGTGAAAGGGAAGACTGAGAATAGGTAGGATTGAGGAAAGGACAAAAGATGAAAGGGAATGCCACTAGTACGCAGGGGGTTACAGGGAATGAAAATGAAAGAGAAGACTTAGAATAGGGAAGATTGAGGAAAGGATAGAAGATGAAGGGCAATGCCACTAGTACGCAGGGGTTTAAAGGGAGTGAAATTGAAAGAGAAGACTGAGAATAGGGAGGATTAAGGAAAGGACAAAAGATGAAATGGAATGCCACTAGTACGCAGGGGGTTACAGGGAGTGAAATTGAAGGAGAAGACTGAGAATAGGAAGGATTGAGATAAGGAAAAAGATGAAAGGGAATACCACAGGTACGCAGGGGGTTACAGGGAGTGAAAGTGAAAGAGAAGACTGAGAATAGGGAGGATTGAGGAAAGGACAAAAGATGAAGGTGAATGCCACTAGTACGCAGGGGGTTACAGGGAGTGAAAGTGAAAGAGAAGACTGGGAATAGGGAGGATTGAGGAAAGCACAAAAGATGAAGGGGAATGCCACTAGTACGCAGGGGGTTACAGGGAGTGAAAGTGAAAGAGAAGACTGAGAATAGGGAGGATTGAGGAAAGGACAAAAGATGAAAGGGAATGCCACTAGTACGCAGGGGGTTACAGGGAGTGAAAGTGAAAGAGAAGACTGAGAATAGGGAGGATTGAGGAAAAAACAAAAGATGAAGGTGAATGCCACTAGTACGCAGGGGGTTACAGGGAGTGAAAGTGAAAGAGAAGACTGAGAATACGCAGGATTAAGGAAAGGACAAAAGATGAAAAGGAAATTCCACTAATACGGAGGGGGTTACAGGGAATGAAAGTGAAAGAGAAGACTGAAAATAGAGAGGATTGAGGAAAGGACAAACGATGAAAGGGAATGCCACTAGTACGCAGGGGGTTAGAGGGAGTGAAATTGAAAGAGAAGACTGAGAATAGTGAGGATTGAGGAAAGGACAAAAGATGAAGGAGAATGCCACTAGTACGCAGGGGGTTACAGGGAGTGAAAGTGAAAGAGAAGACTCAGAATAGGGAGGATTGAGGAAAGGACAAAAGATGAAGGGGAATGCCACTAGTACGCAGGGGGTTACAGGGAGTGAAAGTGAAAGAGAAGACTGAGAATAGGGAGGATTGAGGAAAAGACAAAAGATGAAGGGGAATGCCACTAGTACGCAGGGGGTTACAGGGAGTGAAAGTGAAAGAGAATACTGAGAATAGGGAGGATTAAGGAAAAGTCAAATGATGAAAAGGAAATGCCACTAATACGGAGGGGGTTACAGGGAGTGAAAGTGAAAGAGAAGACTGAGAATATGGAGGATTGAGGAATGGACAAAAGATGAAGGGGAATGCCACTAGTGCGCAGGGGGTTACAGGTAGTGAAAGTGAAAGAGAAGACTGAGAATAGGGTGCATTGAGGAAAGGACAAAAGATGAAAGGGAATGCCACTAGTACGCAGGGGGTTACAGGGAGTGAAAGTGAAAGAGAAAACTGAGAATAGGGAGGATTAAGGAAAGGACAAAAGATGAAAGGGAATGCCACTAGTACGTAGGGGGTTACAGGGAGTGAAAGTGAAAGAGAAGACTGAGAATAGGGAGGATTGAGGAAAAGACAAAAGATGAAGGGGAATGCCACTAGTACGCAGGGGGTTACATGGAGTGAAAGTGAAAGAGAAGACTGAGAATACGGAGGATTGAGGATAAGACAAAAGATGAAGGGGAATGCCACTAGTACGCAGGGGGTTACAGGGAGTGAAAGTGAAAGAGAAGACTGAGAATACGTAGGATTGAGGATAAGACAAAAGATGAAGGGGAATGCCACTAGTATGCAGGGGTTTACAGGGAATGAAAGTGAAAGAGAAGACTGAGAATCGGGAGGATTGAGGAAAAGACAAAAGATGAAGGGGAATGCCACTAATTCGGAGGGGGTTACAGGGAGTGAAAGTGAAAGAGAAGACTGATAATAGGTAGCATTGAGGAAAGGACAAAAGATGAAGGGGAATGCCACTAGTACGCAGGGGGTTACAGTGAGTGAAAGTGAAAGAGAAGACTGACAATAGGGAGGATTGAGGAAAAGACAAAAGATGAAAGGGAATACCACTAATACGCAGGGGGTTACAGGGAGTTAAAGTGAAATAGAAGACTGAAAATAGAGAGGATTGAGGAAAGGACAAAAGATGAAGGGGAATGCCACTAGTAAGCAGGGGGTTACAGGGAGTGAAAGTGAAAGAGAAGACTGAGAATAGGGAGCAATGAGGAAAGGACAAAAGATGAAGGGGAATGCCACTAGTACGCAGGGGGTTACAGGGAGTGAAAGTGAAAGGGAAGACTGAGAATAGGGAGGATTAAGGAAAGGACAAAAGATGAAAGGGAATGCCACTAGTAAGCAGGGGGTTACAGGGAGTGAAATTGAAGGAGAAGACTGAGAATAGGAAGGATTGAGATAAGGAAAAAGATGAAAGGGAATGCCACTAGTAAGCAGGGGGTTACAGGGAGTGAAAGTGAAAGAGAAGACTGAGAATAGGCAGCAATGAGGAAAGGACAAAAGATGAAGGGGAATGCCACTAGTACGCAGGGGGTTACAGGGAGTGAAAGTGAAAGGGAAGACTGAGAATAGGTAGGATTGAGGAAAGGACAAAAGATGAAAGGGAATGCCACTAGTACGCAGGGGGTTACAGGGAATGAAAATGAAAGAGAAGACTTAGAATAGGGAAGATTGAGGAAAGGATAGAAGATGAAGGGCAATGCCACTAGTACGCAGGGGTTTAAAGGGAGTGAAATTGAAAGAGAAGACTGAGAATAGGGAGGATTAAGGAAAGGACAAAAGATGAAATGGAATGCCACTAGTACGCAGGGGGTTACAGGGAGTGAAATTGAAGGAGAAGACTGAGAATAGGAAGGATTGAGATAAGGAAAAAGATGAAAGGGAATACCACAGGTACGCAGGGGGTTACAGGGAGTGAAAGTGAAAGAGAAGACTGAGAATAGGGAGGATTGAGGAAAGGACAAAAGATGAAGGTGAATGCCACTAGTACGCAGGGGGTTACAGGGAGTGAAAGTGAAAGAGAAGACTGGGAATAGGGAGGATTGAGGAAAGCACAAAAGATGAAGGGGAATGCCACTAGTACGCAGGGGGTTACAGGGAGTGAAAGTGAAAGAGAAGACTGAGAATAGGGAGGATTGAGGAAAGGACAAAAGATGAAAGGGAATGCCACTAGTACGCAGGGGGTTACAGGGAGTGAAAGTGAAAGAGAAGACTGAGAATAGGGAGGATTGAGGAAAAAACAAAAGATGAAGGTGAATGCCACTAGTACGCAGGGGGTTACAGGGAGTGAAAGTGAAAGAGAAGACTGAGAATACGCAGGATTAAGGAAAGGACAAAAGATGAAAAGGAAATTCCACTAATACGGAAGGGGTTACAGGGAATGAAAGTGAAAGAGAAGACTGAAAATAGAGAGGATTGAGGAAAGGACAAACGATGAAAGGGAATGCCACTAGTACGCAGGGGGTTAGAGGGAGTGAAATTGAAAGAGAAGACTGAGAATAGTGAGGATTGAGGAAAGGACAAAAGATGAAGGAGAATGCCACTAGTACGCAGGGGGTTACAGGGAGTGAAAGTGAAAGAGAAGACTCAGAATAGGGAGGATTGAGGAAAGGACAAAAGATGAAGGGGAATGCCACTAGTACGCAGGGGGTTACAGGGAGTGAAAGTGAAAGAGAAGACTGAGAATAGGGAGGATTGAGGAAAGGACAAAAGATGAATGGGAATGCCACTAGTACGCAGGTGGTTACAGGGAGTTAAAGTGAAAGAGAAGTCTGAGAATAGGGACGATTAAGGAAAGGACAAAAGATGAAAGTGAATGCCACTAATACGCAGGAGGTTACAGGGAATTAAAATAGAAGAGTAGACTTAGAATAGGGAGGATTGAGGAAAGGACAGAAGATGAAGGGGAATGCCACCGGTACGCAGGGTTTTAAAGGGAGTGAAAGTGAAAGAGAAGACTGAGAATAGGGAGGATTGAGGAAAAAACAAAGATGAAGATGAATGCCACTAGTACGCAGGGGGTTACAGGGAGTGAAAGTGAAAGAGAAGACTGAGAATAGGGAGGATTAAGGAAAGGACAAAAGAGGAAAAGGAAATGCCACTAATACGGAGGGGGTTACAGGGAATGAAAGTGAAAGAGAAGACTGAAAATAGAGAGGATTGAGGAAAGGACAAAAGATGAAAGGGAATGCCACTAGTACGCAGGGGGTTACAGGGAGTGAAATTGAAAGAGAAGACTGAGAATAGTGAGGATTGAGGAAAGGACAAAAGATGAAGGGGAATGCCACTAGTACACAGGGTTTACAAGGAGTGAAATTGAAAGAGAAGACTGAGAATAGTGAGGATTGAGGAAAGGACAAATGATGAAAGTGAATGCCACTAGTACGCAGGGGGTTACAGGGAGTGAAAGTGACAGAGAAGTCTGAGAATAGGGACGATTAAGGAAAGGACAAATGATGTAAGTGAATGCCACTAGTACGCAGGGGTTTACAGGGAGTGAAAGTGAAAGAGAAGACTGAGAATAGGGAGGATTGAGGAAATGACAAAAGATGAAAGGGAATGCCACTAGTATGCAGGAGGTTACAGGGAATGAAAGTGAAAGAGAAGACTGAGAATAAGGAAGATTGAGGAAAGGACAGAAGATGAAAGTGAATGTCACTAGTACGCAGGGAGTTATAGGGAGTGAAAGAGAAAGAGAAATCTGAGAATAGGGAGGATTGAGAAAAGGAACAAAGATAAAAGGGAATGTCACTAGTACGCAGGGGGTTACAGGGAGTGAAAATGAAAGAGGAGACTGAGAATAGGGAGCATTGAGGAAAGGAAAAAAGATGAAGGTGAATGCCACTAGTCGCAGGGGTTTACAATGAGTGAAAGTGAAAGAGAAGATTGGGAATAGGGAGGATTGAGGAAAGGACAAAAGGTGAAGGTGAATGCCACTTGTACGCAGGGGGTTACATGCAGTGAAAGTGAAAGAGGAGACTTAGAATAGGGAGCAATGAGGAAAGGACAAAAGATGAAGGGGAATGCCACTATACGCAGGGGGTTACAGGTAGTGAAAGTGAAAGAGAAGACTGAGAATTGGGAGAATTTTGGAAAGGACAAAAGATGAAGGGGAATGCCACTAGTACGCAGGGGTTTACAAGGAGTGAAACTGAAAGACTGAGCTTAGGGAGGATTGAGGAAAGGGCAAAAGATGAAAGGGAATGCCACTAGTACGCAGGGTTTTACAAGGAGTGAAAGTGAAAGAGAAGACTGAGAATAGGGAGGATTGTGGAAAGGACAAAAGATGAAACGGAATGCCACTAGTACGCAGGGGTTTACGACGAGTGAAATTGAAAGAGAAGACTGAGAATAGGGGGGATTGAGGAAAGGACAAAAGATGACAGGGAATGCCACTACTACGCAGGGGGTTACAGGGAGTGAACGTGAACGAGAAGACTGAGAATAGGGAGGATTGAGAAAACAACAAATGATGAAGGGGAATGCCACTACTACGCAGGGGGTTACAGGGAGTGAACGTGAACGAGAAGACTGAGAATAGGGAAGATTGGGAAAAGGACAAAAGATGAAGGGGAATGCCACTAGTACGCAGGGGGTTACTGGGAGTGAACGTGAACGAGACGACTGAGAATATTTAGGATTGAGAAAAGGACAAAAGATGAAGGGGAATACGACTAGTACGCAGGGGGTTACAGGGAGTGAACGTGGACGAGAAGACTGAGAATAGGGAAGATTGAGAAAAGGACAAAAGATGAAGGGGAATGCCACTAGTACGCAGGGGGTTACAGGGAGTGAACGTGACAGAGAAATCTGAGAATAGGGAGGATTGAGGAAAGGACAAAAGATGAAAGGGAATGCCACTAGTACGCAGGGGCTTACAGGGAGTGAAAGTGAAAGAGAAGACTGAGAATAGGGAGAATTGAGGAAAGGACAAAAGATGAAAGGGAATGCCACTAGTACGCAGGGGGTTACAGGGAGTGAACGTGAACGAGAAGACTGAGAATAGGGAGGATTGAGGAAAGGACAAAAGATGAACGGGAATGCCACTAGTACCCACGAGGTTACAGGAAGTGAACCTGAACGAGAAGACTGAGAATAGGGAGGATTGAGAAAAGGACAAAAGATGAAAGGGAATGCCACTAATACGCAGGGGGTTACAGGGAGTGAAAGTGACAGAGAAGTCTGAGTATAGGGAGGATTGAGGAAAGGACAAAAGATGAAAGGGAATGCCACTAGTACGCAGGGGGTTAGAGGGAGAGAACGTGAATGAGAAGACTGAGAATAGGGAGAATTGAGGAAAGGACAAAAGATGAAAGGGAATGCCACTAGTACGCAGGGGGTTACAGGGAGTGAAAGTGAAAGACAAGACGGAGAATATGAAGGATTGAGGAAAGGACAAAAGATGAACGGGTATGCCACTAGTACGCACGGGGTTACAGGAAGTGAAAGTGAAAGAGAAGACTGAGAATACGGAGGATTAAGGAAAGGTCAGAAGATGAAAAGGAAATGCCACTAATACGGAGGTGGTTACAGGGAGTGAAAGTGAAAGTGAAGACGGAGAATAGGGAGTATTGAGGAAAGGACAAAAGATGAAGTGGAATGCCACTAGTACGCAGGGGGTTACAGGGGGTGAAAGTGAAAGAGAAGACTGAGAATAGGGAAGATTGAGGAAAAAACAAAAGATGAAGGTGAGCGCCGCTAGTCCGCAGGGGGTTACAGGGAGTGAAAGTGAAAGAGAAGACTGAGTATAGGGAGGATTAAGGAAAGGACAAAAGATGAAAGGGAATGCCCCTAGTACGCAGGGGGTTACAGGGAGTGAACCTGAGCGAGAAGACTGAGAATAGTGAGGATTGAGGAAAGGACAAAAGATGAACGGGAATGGCACTAGTACGCACGGGGTTACAGGAAGTGAACGTGAACGAGAAGACTGAGAATAGGGAGGATTGAGAAAAGGACAAAAGATGAAGCGGAATGCCACTAGTACGCAGGGGTTTACAAGGAGTGAAAGGGAAAGAGAAAACTGAGAATATGGAGGATTGAGGAAAGGATAAAAGATGAAAGGGAATGCCACTAGTACGCAGAGTGTTACAGGAAGTGAAAGTGAAAGAGAAGACAGAGAATAAGGAAGATTAAGGAAAGGACAAAAGATGAAAGGGAATGCCACTAGTACGAAGGGGGTTACAGGGTGTGAAAGTGAAAGAGAATACTGAGAATATGGAGGATTGAGGAAAGGACAAAAGATGAAAGGGAATGCCACTAGTACGCAGGGGTTTACAAGGAGTGAAAGTGAAAGAGAAGGTTGGGAATAGGGAGGATTGAGGAAAAGACAAAGGATGAATGGGAATGCCACTAATACGCAGGGGGTTACAGGGAGTGAAAGTGAAATTGAAGACTGAAAATAGCGAGGATTAAGGAAAGGACAATAGATGAAAGGGAATGCCCCTAGTACGCAGGGGGTTACAGGGAGTGAACGTGAACGAGATCACTGAGAATAGGGAGGATTCAGGAAAGGACAAAAATGAACCGGAATGCCACTAGTACGCACGGGGTTACAGGAAGTGAACGTGAACGCGAAGACTGAAAATAGGGAAGATTGAGGAAAGGACAAAAGATGAACAGCAATGCCACTAATACGCAGGGTTACAGGAAGTGAAAGTGAAAGAGAAGACAGAGAATATGGAAGATTAAGGAAAGGACAAAAGATGAACGGGAATGCCACTAGTACGCAGGGGTTACAGGAAGTGAAAGTGAAAGAGAAGACAGAGAATAGGGAAGATTAAGGAAAGGACAAAAGATGAACGGGAATGTCGCTAGTACGCAGGGGTTACAGGCTGTGAATGTGAAAGAGAATACTGAGAATAGGGAGGATTGAGGAAAGGGCAGAAGATGAAAGGGAATGCCACTAATACGCAGGGGTTTACAAGGAGTGAAAGTGAAAGAGAAGACTGAGAATAGGGAGGATTGAGGAAAGAACAAAAGATGAACAGCAATGCCACTAATACGCAGGGGTTACAGGAAGTGAAAGTGAAAGAGAAGACAGAGAATATGGAGGATTGAGGCAAGCACTAAAGATGAAAGGGAATGCCACTAGCACGCGGGGGGTTACAGGGTGTGAAAGTGAAGAGAATACTGAGAATACGGAGGATTGAGGAAAGGTCAAAAGATGAAAAGGAATGCCACTAGTACGCACGGGTTTACAAGGAGTGAAAGTGAAAGAGAAGACTGAGCATAGGGGGGATTAAGGAAAGGACAAAAGATGAAAGACAATGCCACTAATACGCCGGGGGTTACAGGGAGTGAAAGTGAAAGAGAATACTGAGAATACGGAGGATTGAGGTAAGGACTAAAGATGAAAGGGAATGCCACTAGTACGCAGGGGTTTACAAGGAGTGAAAGTGAAAGAGAATACTGAGAATACGGAGGATTTAGGAAAGGACAAAAGATGAAGGGGAATGCCACTAGTACGCATGGGTTTACAAGGAGTGAAAGTGAAAGAGAAGACTGAGCATAGGAACGATTCAGGAAAGGACAAAAGATGAACGGGAATGCCACTAGTACGCAGGGCGTTACAGGGAGTGAACGTGAACGAGAAGACTGAGAATAGGGAGGATTCAGGAAAGGACAAAAGATGAACGGGAATGCCACTATTACGCACGGGGTTACAGGAAGTGAACGTGAACGAGAAGACTTAGAATAGGGAGTATTGAGAAAAGGACAAAAGGTGAAGGGGAATGCAACTAGTACGCATGGGTTTACAAGGAGTGAAAGTGAAAGAGAAGACTGAGAATAGGTAGGATTGAGGAAAGGACAAAAGATGAACGGGAATGCCACTAGTACGCAGGGGGTTACAGGGAGTGAAAGTGAAAGAGAATACTGAGAATACGGAGGATTGAGGAAAGGACAAAAGATGAAAGGGAATGCCACTAGTACGCAGGGGTTTACAAGGAGTGAAAGTGAAAGAGAAGACTGGGAATAGGGAGGATTGAGGAAAGGACAAAAGATGAAGGGGAATGCCACTAATACGCAGGGGGTTACAGGGAGTGAAAGTGAAAGAGAATATTGAGAATACGGAGGATTGAGGAAAGGACAAAAGATGAAAGGGAATGGCACTAATACGCAGGGGTTTACAAGGAGTGAAAGTGAAAGAGAAGACTGAGAATAGGGCGGATTAAAGAAAGGACAAAAGATGAAAGGGAATGCCACTAATACCCAGGGGGTTACAGGGAGTGAAAGTGAAAGAGAAGACTGAGAATAGGGAGGATTGTGGAAAGGACAAAAGATGAAGGGGAATGCTAGTACGCAGGGGGTTACAGGGAGTGAAAGTGAAAGAGAATACTGAGAATAGGGAGGATTGAGGAAAGGGCAGAAGATGAAAGGGAATGCCACTAATATGCAGGGGTTTACAAGGAGTGAAAGTGAAAGAGAAGACTGAGAATAGGGAGGATTGAGGAAAGAACAAAAGATGAACAGCAATGCCACTAATACGCAGGGGTTACAGGAAGTGAAAGTGAAAGAGAAGACAGAGAATATGGAGGATTGAGGCAAGCACTAAAGATGAAAGGGAATGCCACTAGCACGCGGGGGGTTACAGGGTGTGAAAGTGAAGAGAATACTGAGAATACGGAGGATTGAGGAAAGGTCAAAAGATGAAAAGGAATGCCACTAGTACGCACGGGTTTACAAGGAGTGAAAGTGAAAGAGAAGACTGAGCATAGGGGGGATTAAGGAAAGGACAAAAGATGAAAGACAATGCCACTAATACGCCGGGGGTTACAGGGAGTGAAAGTGAAAGAGAATACTGAGAATACGGAGGATTGAGGTAAGGACTAAAGATGAAAGGGAATGCCACTAGTACGCAGGGGTTTACAAGGAGTGAAAGTGAAAGAGAATACTGAGAATACGGAGGATTTAGGAAAGGACAAAAGATGAAGGGGAATGCCACTAGTACGCATGGGTTTACAAGGAGTGAAAGTGAAAGAGAAGACTGAGCATAGGAACGATTCAGGAAAGGACAAAAGATGAACGGGAATGCCACTAGTACGCAGGGCGTTACAGGGAGTGAACGTGAACGAGAAGACTGAGAATAGGGAGGATTCAGGAAAGGACAAAAGATGAACGGGAATGCCACTATTACGCACGGGGTTACAGGAAGTGAACGTGAACGAGAAGACTTAGAATAGGGAGTATTGAGAAAAGGACAAAAGGTGAAGGGGAATGCAACTAGTACGCATGGGTTTACAAGGAGTGAAAGTGAAAGAGAAGACTGAGAATAGGTAGGATTGAGGAAAGGACAAAAGATGAACGGGAATGCCACTAGTACGCAGGGGGTTACAGGGAGTGAAAGTGAAAGAGAATACTGAGAATACGGAGGATTGAGGAAAGGACAAAAGATGAAAGGGAATGCCACTAGTACGCAGGGGTTTACAAGGAGTGAAAGTGAAAGAGAAGACTGGGAATAGGGAGGATTGAGGAAAGGACAAAAGATGAAGGGGAATGCCACTAATACGCAGGGGGTTACAGGGAGTGAAAGTGAAAGAGAATATTGAGAATACGGAGGATTGAGGAAAGGACAAAAGATGAAAGGGAATGGCACTAATACGCAGGGGTTTACAAGGAGTGAAAGTGAAAGAGAAGACTGAGAATAGGGCGGATTAAAGAAAGGACAAAAGATGAAAGGGAATGCCACTAATACCCAGGGGGTTACAGGGAGTGAAAGTGAAAGAGAAGACTGAGAATAGGGAGGATTGTGGAAAGGACAAAAGATGAAGGGGAATGCTAGTACGCAGGGGGTTACAGGGAGTGAAAGTGAAAGAGAATACTGAGAATACGGAGGATTGAGGAAAGGACAAAAGATGAAAGGGAATGCCACTAGTACGCAGGGGTTTACAAGGAGTGAAAGTGAAAGAGAAGACTGGGAATAGGGAGGATTGAGGAAAGGACAAAAGATGAAGGGGAATGCCACTAATACGCAGGGGGTTACAGGGAGTGAAAGTGAAAGAGAATACTGAGAATACGGAGGATTGAGGAAAGGACAAAAGATGAACGGGAATGCCACTAGTACGCAGGGGTTACAGGAAGTGAAAGTGAAAGAGAAGACAGAGAATATGGAAGATTAAGGAAAGGACAAAAGATGAACGGGAATGCCACTAGTACGCAGGGGTTACAGGAAGTGAAAGTGAAAGTGAAAGAGAAGACAGAGAATAGGGAAGATTAAGGAAAGGACAAAAGATGAACGGGAATGTCGCTAGTACGCAGGGGTTACAGGCTGTGAATGTAAAAGAGAATACTGAGAATAGGGAGGATTGAGGAAAGGGCAGAAGATGAAAGGGAATACCACTAATACGCAGGGGTTTACAAGGAGTGAAAGTGAAAGAGAAGACTGAGAATAGGGAGGATTGAGGAAAGAACAAAAGATGAACAGCAATGCCACTAATACGCAGGGGTTACAGGAAGTGAAAGTGAAAGAGAAGACAGAGAATATGGAGGATTGAGGTAAGGACTAAAGATGAAAGGGAATGCCACTAGCACGCGGGGGGTTACAGGGTGTGAAAGTGAAGAGAATACTGAGAATACGGAGGATTGAGGAAAGGTCAAAAGATGAAAAGGAATGCCACTAGTACGCACGGGTTTACAAGGAGTGAAAGTGAAAGAGAAGACTGAGCATAGGGAGGATTAAGGAAAGGACAAAAGATGAAAGACAATGCCACTAATACCCAGGGTGTTACAGGGAGTGAAAGTGAAAGAGAATACTGAGAATACGGAGGATTGAGGTAAGGACTAAAGATGAAAGGGAATGCCACTAGTACGCAGGGGTTTACAAGGAGTGAAAGTGAAAGAGAATACTGAGAATACGGAGGATTTAGGATAGGACAAAAGATGAAGGGGAATGCCACTAGTACGCACGGTTTTACAAGGAGTGAAAGTGAAAGAGAAGACTGAGCATATGAACGATTCAGGAAAGGACAAAAGATGAACGGGAATGCCACTAGTACGCAGGGCGTTACAGGGAGTGAACGTGAACGAGAAGACTGAGAATAGGGAGGATTCAGGAAAGGACAAAAGATGAACGGGAATGCCACTATTACGCACGGGGTTACAGGAAGTGAACGTGAACGAGAAGACTGAGAATAGGGAGTATTGAGAAAAGGACAAAAGGTGAAGGGGAATGCCACTAGTACGCATGGGTTTACAAGGAGTGAAAGTGAAAGAGAAGACTGAGAATAGGTAGGATTGAGGAAAGGACAAAAGATGAACGGGAATGCCACTAGTACGCAGGGGGTTACAGGGAGTGAAAGTGAAAGAGAAGACTGACAATACGGAGGATTGAGGAAAAGACAAAAGATGAAGGGGAATGCCACTAGTACGCAGGGGGTTACAGGGAATGAAAGTGAAAGAGAAGACTGGGAATAGGGAGGATTGAGGAAAGGACAAAAGATGAAGGGGAATGCCACTAATACGCAGGGGGTTACAGGGAGTGAAAGTGAAAGAGAATATTGAGAATACGGAGGATTGAGGAAAGGACAAAAGATGAAAGGGAATGGCACTAATACGCAGGGGTTTACAAGGAGTGAAAGTGAAAGAGAAGACTGAGAATAGGGCGGATTAAGGAAAGGACAAAAGATGAAAGGGAATGCCACTAATACCCAGGGGGTTACAGGGAGTAAAAGTGAAAGAGAAGACTGAGCATAGGGAGGATTGAGGAAAGGACAAAAGATGAAGGGGAATGCTAGTACGCAGGGGGTTACAGGGAGTGAACGTGAAAGAGAATACTGAGAATACGGAGGATTGAGGAAAGGACAAAAGATGAAAGGGAATGCCACTAGTATGCAGGGGTTTACAAGGAGTGAAAGTGAAAGAGAAGACTGGGAATAGGGAGGATTGAGGAAAGGACAAAAGATGAAGGGGAATGCCACTAATACGCAGGGGGTTACAGGGAGTGAAAGTGAAAGAGAATACTGAGAATACGGAGGATTGAGGAAAGGACAAAAGATGAAAGGGAATGCCACTAGTACGCAGGTGGTTACAAGGAGTGAAAGTGAAAGAGAAGACTGAGAATAGGGAGGATTAAGGAAAGGACAAAAGATGAAAGGGAATGCCACTAATACCCAGGGGGTTACAGGGAGTGAAAGTGAAAGAGAAGACTGAGAATAGGGAGGATTGAGGAAAGGACAAAAGTTGAACGGGAATGTCACTAATACGCAGAGGGTTCCAGGGAGTGAAAGTGAAAGAGAAGACAGAGGATAGGGAGGATTGAGGAAAGGACAAAAGATGAAGGGAATGCCACTAGTACGCAGGGGGTTAAGGGAGTGTAAGTGAAAGAGAAGACAGAGAATAGGGCGGATTGAGGAAAGTACAAAAGATGAAGGGGAATGCCACAAGTACGCAGAGGGTTACAGGGAGTGAAAGAGAAGACAGAGAATAGGGCGGATTGAGGAAAGGACAAAAGATGAAGGGGAAGCCACTAGTACGCAGAGGGTTACAGGGAGTGAAAGTGAAAGAGAAGACAGAGAATAGGGCGGATTGAAGAAAGGACAAAAGATGAAGTGGAATGCCACTAATACCCAGTGGGTTACAGGGAGTGAAAGTGAAAAAGAAAACTGGGAATAGGGAGGATTGAGGAAAGGACAAAAGACGAAAGGGAATGCCACTAGTACGCAGGGGGTTAGAGGGAGAGAACGTGAATGAGAAGACTGAGAATAGGGAGAATTGAGGAAAGGACAAAAGATGAAAGGGAATGCCACTAGTACGCAGGGGGTTACAGGGAGTGAACGTGAACGAGAAGACTGAGAATAGGGAGGATTGAGGAAAGGACAAAAGATGAACGGGAATGCCACTAGTACCCACGAGGTTACAGGAAGTGAATGTGAACGAGAAGACTGAGAATAGGGAGAATTGAGAAAAGGACAAAAGATGAAGGGGAATGCCACTAGTACGCAGGGGTTTACAAGGAGTGAAAGTGAAAGAGAAGACTGAGAGTAGTGAGGATTGAGGAAAGGGCAAAAGATGAAAGGGAATGCCACTAGTACGCAGGGGGTTACAGTGAGTGAAAGTGAAAGAGAAGACTGAGAATAGGGAGGATTGAGGAAAGGACAAAAGATGAAAGGGAATGCCACTAGTACGCAGGGGTTTACAAGGAGTGAAAGTGAAAGAGAAGACTGAGAATAGGGAGGATTGAGGAAAGGACAAAAGATGAAAGTAATGCCACTACTACGCAGGGGGTTACAGGGAGTGAACGTGAACGAGAAGACTGAGAATAGGGAGGATTGAGAAAACAACAAAAGATGAAGGGGAATGCCACTACTACGCAGGGGGTTACAGGGAGTGAACGTGAACGAGAAGACTGAGAATAGGGAAGATTGGGAATAGGACAAAAGATGAAGGGGAATGCCACTTGTACGCAGTGGGTTACAGGGAGTGAACGTGAACGAGACGACTGAGAATAGTTAGGATTGAGAAAAAGACAAAAGATGAAGGGGAAGCCACTAGTACTCAGGGGTTTACAAGGAGTGAAAGGGAAAGAGAAGACGGAGAATATGAAGGATTGAGGAAAGGACAAAAGATGAACGGGTATGCCACTAGTACGCACGGGGTTACAGGAAGTGAAAGTGAAAGAGAAGACTGTGAATACGGAGGATTAAGGAAAGGTCGGAAGATGAAAAGGAAATGCCACTAATACGGAGGTGGTTACAGGGAGTGAAAGTGAAAGTGAAGACGGAGAATAGGGAAAAATTGAGGAAAAAACAAAAGATGAAGGTGAGCGCCACTAGTACGCAGGGGGTTACAGGGAGTGAAAGTGAAAGAGAAGACTGAGAATAGGGAGGATTAAGGAAAGGACAAAAGATGAAAGGGAATGCCCCTAGTACGCAGGGGGTTACAGGGAGTGAACCTGAACGAGAAGACTGAGAATAGGGAGGATTCAGGAAAGGAGAAAAGATGAACGGGAATGGCACTAGTACGCACGGGGTTACAGGAAGTGAACGTGAACGTGAAGACTGAGAATAGGGAGGATTGAGAAAAGGACAAAAGATGAAGGGGAATGCCACTAGTACGCAGGGGTTTACAACAAGTGAAAGGGAAAGAGAAAACTGAGAATATGGAGGATTGAGGAAAGGAGAAAAGATGAAAGGGAATGCCACTAGTACGCAGAGGGTTACAGGAAGTGAAAGTGAAAGAGAAGACAGAGAATAAGGAAGATTAAGAAAGGACAAAAGATGAAAGGGAATGCCACTAGTACGAAGGGGGTTACAGGGTGTGAAAGTGAAAGAGAATACTGAGAATATGGAGGATTGAGGAAAGGACAAAAGATGAAAGGGAATGCCACTAGTACGCAGGGGTTTACAAGGAGTGAAAGTGAAAGAGAAGGTTGGGAATAGGGAGGATTGAGGAAAAGACAAAAGATGAATGGGAATGCCACTAATACGCAGGGGGTTACAGGGAGTGAAAGTGAAATTGAAGACTGAGAATAGCGAGGATTAAGGAAAGGACAATAGATGAAAGGGAATGCCCCTAGTACGCAGGGGGTTACAGGGAGTGAACGTGAACGAGATCACTGAGAATAGGGAGGATTCAGGAAAGGACAAAAGATGAACCGGAATGCCACTAGTACGCACGGGGTTACAGGAAGTGAACGTGAACGAGAAGACTGAGAAAAGGGAAGATTGAGGAAAGGACAAAAGATGAACGGGAATGCCACTAGTACGCAGGGGTTACAGGAAGTGAAAGTGAAAGAGAAGACAGAGAATATGGAAGATTAAGGAAAGGACAAAAGATGAACGGGAATGCCACTAGTACGCAGGGGTTACAGGAAGTGAAAGTGAAAGAGAAGACAGAGAATAGGGAAGATTAAGGAAAGGACAAAAGATGAACGGGAATGTCACTAGTACGCAGGGGTTACAGGCTGTGAATGTGAAAGAGAATACTGAGAATAGGGAGGATTAAGGAAAGGGCAGAAGATGAAAGGGAATGCCACTAATACGCAGGGGTTTACAAGGAGTGAAAGTGAAAGAGAAGACTGAGAATAGGGAGGATTGAGGAAAGGACAAAAGATGAACAGCAATGCCACTAATACGCAGGGGTTACAGGAAGTGAAAGTGAAAGAGAAGACAGAGAATATGGAAGATTAAGGAAAGGACAAAAGATGAAAGGGAATGCCACTAGCACGCGGGGGGTTACAGGTTGTGAAAGTGAAGAGAATACTGAGAATACGGAGGATTGAGGAAAGTTCAAAAGATGAAAAGGAATGCCACTAGCACGCACGGGTTTACAAGGAGTGAAAGTGAAAGAGAAGACTGAGCATAGGGAGGATTAAGGAAAGGACAAAAGATGAAAGACAATGCCACTAATACCCAGGGGGTTACAGGGAGTGAAAGTTAAAGAGAATACTGAGAATACGGAGGATTGAGGTAAGGACTAAAGATGAAAGGGAATGCCACTATTACGCAGGGGTTTACAAGGAGTGAAAGTGAAAGAGAATACTGAGAATACGGAGGATTGAGGAAAGGACAAAAGATGAAGGGGAATGCCACTAGTACGCACGGGTTTACAAGGAGTGAAAGTGAATGAGAAGACTGAGCATAGGAACGATTCAGGAAAGGACAAAAGATGAAAGGGAATGCCACTAATACCTAGGGATTTTCAGGGAGTGAAAGTGAAAGAGAATACTGAGAATTCGGAGGATTGAGGTAAGGACTAAAGATGAAAGGGAATGCCACTAGTACGCAGGTGTTTACAAGGAGTGAAAGTGAATGAGAAGACTGAGAATAGGGAGGATTGAGAAAAGGACAAAAGATGAACTGGAATGCCACTAGTACGCAGGGCGTTACAGGGAGTGAACGTGAACGAGAAGACTGAGAATAGGGAGGATTCAGGAAAGGACAAAAGATGAACGGGCATGTCACTATTACGCACGGGGTTACAGGAAGTGAACGTGAACGAGAAGACTGAGAATAATGAGGATTGAGAAAAGGACAAAATGTGAAGGGGAATGCCACTAGTACGCATGGGTTTACAAGGAGTGAAAGTGAAAGAGAAGACTGAGAATAGGGAGGATTGAGGAAAGGACAAAAGATGAACGGGAATGCCACTAGTACGCAGGGGGTTACAGGGAGTGAAAGTGAAAGAGAATACTGAGAATACGGAGGATTGAGGAAAGGACAAAAGATGAAAGGGAATGCCACTAGTACGCAGGGGTTTACAAGGAGTGAAAGTGAAAGAGAAGACTGGGAATAGGGACGATTGAGGAAAGGACAAAAAATGAAGGGGAATGCCACTAATACGCAGGGGGTTACAGGGAGTGAAAGTGAAAGAGAATATTGAGAATACGGAGGATTGAGGAAAGGACAAAAGATGAAAGGGAATGCCACTAATACGCAGGGGTTTACAAGGAGTGTAAGTGAAAGAGAAGACTGAGAATAGGGAGGATTAAGGAAAGGACAAAAGATGAAAGGGAATGCCACTAGTATGCAGGGTGTTTCAGGGAGTGAAAGTGAGAGAGAAGACTGATAATTGGGTGGATTGAAGAAAGGACAAAAGATGAAAGGGAATGCCACTAGTACGCAGGGGGTTACAGGGAGTGAAAGTGAAAGAGAATACTGAGAATACGGAGGATTGAGGAAAGGACAAAAGATGAAAGGGAATGCCACTAGTACGCAGGTGTTTACAAGGAGTGAAAGTGAAAGAGAAGACTGAGAATAGGGAGGATTAAGGAAAGGACAAAAGATGAAAGGGAATGCCCCTAATACCCAGGGAGTTACAGGGAGTGAAAGTGAAAGAGAAGACTGAGAATAGGGAGGATTGAGGAAAGGACAAAAGATGAAGGGAATGCCACTAGTACGCAGGGGGTTAAGGGAGTGTTAGTGAAAGAGAAGACAGAGAATAGGGCGGATTGAGGAAAGGACAAAAGATGAAGGGGAATGCCACTAGTACGCAGAGGGTTACAGGGAGTGAAAGAGAAGACAGAGAATAGGGCGGATTGAGGAAAGGACAAAAGATGAAGGGGAATGCCACTAGTACGCAGAGGGTTACAGGGAGTGAAAGTGAAAGAGAAGACAGAGAATAGGGCGGATTGAGGAAAGGACAAAAGATGAAGGGCAATGCCACTAGTACGCAGAGGGTTACAGGGAGTGAAAGTGAAAGAGAAGACTGAGAATAGGGCGGATTGAGGAAAGGACAAAAGATGAAGTGGAATGCCGCTAATACCCAGTGGGTTACAGGGAGTGAAAGTGAAAAAGAAGACTGGGAATAGGGAGGATTGAGGAAAGGACAAAAGATGAAAGGGAATGCCACTAATACCCAGGGGGTTACAGGGAGTGAAAGTGAAAGAGAAGACTGAGAATAGGGAGGATTGAGGAAAGGACAAAAGTTGAACGGGAATGTCACTAATACGCAGGGGGTTACAGGGAGTGAAAGTGAAAGCGAAGACTGAGAATAGGGAGGATTGAGGAAAGGACAAAAGATGAAAGGAATGCCACTAGTACACAAGGGGTTACAGGGAGTGAAAGTGAAAGAGAAAACTGAGAATAGGGAGGATTGAGGAAAGGACAAAAGATGAAAGGGAATGCCACTAGTACACAGGGGGTTACAGGGAGTGAAATTGAAAGAGAAGTCTGGGAATAGGGAGGATTGAGGAAAGGACAAAAGATGAAAGGGAATGCCACTAGTATGCAGGGTGTTTCAGGGAGTGAAAGTGAGAGAGAAGACTGATAATTGGGTGGATTGAAGAAAGGACAAAAGATGAAAGGGAATGCCACTAGTACGCAGGGGTTTACAAGGAGTGAAAGTGAAAGAGAAGTCTGGGAATAGGGAGGATTGAGGAAAGGACAAAAGATGAAAGGGAATGCCACTAGTACGCAGGGGGTTACAAGGAGTGAAAGTGAAGGAGAAGGAAGATTGAGGACAAAAGATGAACAGAATTCAAGAAGTTAGAAGATGGCGATTGACGTTGCTTTTAAAATTTTGAAGATTGTAGTTAACATGGAAGTAAGTTAAACTGAAGGGTTTCCCACGGGCAGAAAGTGCGAGAACGGAAACTGTTGTTGTAACTAATCGAATCACCCTTCTTTCCTTAATGAGATAAGTCATTTTAAAGTCTTGACTTTTTTAAATGCTTGTTAGTATGTTTGTTATTTTCTCTTGCGATAATATCTTGCTTTTATTGGAAAATATTAAAAACTCTATTAATTATTATTCCATATGTGTGTGTGTGTGCATGTACGATCTTGTCTGTGTGTGAGTGCGTATGTGTTCAAAATGAAACCAAATATATTTTAAATCCGATAGAATGGTAAAACAAGGAACAAATATGAAACGTTTATGAATTTAACAGGTTCCGCTTTAAACCAAAACACACGCCCATATACCCACTCTAACTACATACGACTGTCCTGATGGTGTGTCGCCTTGACGTGGTAAGAAGGCTTGCGTGCTTCAACGACCCAACACAGTGATGTGGGCGGTGACTTTGCGCTTTGGCTGGTCCAGCCAAGCTCAACAGGTCTGTTGGGTAGGATCCAGACGAAAGACACACCTTGGTTCTCCAGGTTGGGAGTTGTGCTGTAGGCTAACAAGCTCAGTTAGTTTCGTGCTATGAGTCATACATGCTTACGCGATCAAGTATATTTCCATACATGACTGACGAGGCAAACTACTCACTTAAAAACTAGCTTGTTGCAGAAACCCCAACGATATCTTTAACCAATGACATGGCCGAGGAAGAGGCTTCCAAAGTGGAGCATATGATGAGTGCTGGTGAAATCTCCCAGGAAGGCAGTGCGCCGACAACTCTTCTGAAGACTAAGTCAACAACCAGGTGAAGGCAGCTAGCACGACATGGGCCGAAATGAAGAGGATCGCCCGGAACCGCGTCGGTTGTAGGTGTTGTTACGGCGCTATGTTCCCATAAGGAATCAAGAGGCATAGAAAAAAAACTACATATTAAACGTTTCACAATACACACGATTTTTTTTCTAAACAATAAAACTCCAGAATTAAAAGATAAAAGACGTGAAATCGACCGGGCCGTTAAGAAACAAGTAACATAGAATTCAAAGTAACGGAACATTCTAATCCATAACACTTCTCAAAAAATTCCGATGAAGCTTAAACAAAAGTGAAATATGTTTAATTTTAAAACTTTAGTTATTTCTTTATTATTATTATTATTATTATTATTATTATTATTATTATTATTATTATTCTATTATACACACACACAGATATATATATATATATATATATATATATATATATATATATATATATATATATATATATATATATATATATATATATATTTCCCTGATATATATATCAGAGAAAGCATAGACCAAAGTGAGCCCCTACCGGTTCGACAACAGAGCCTAACTGACAGGAAAAAGTTAGAATTACCTGTTAAGGAAATCATTTTTTTCTTGTTGGGATTTCTACGATTTTATAGCTGCTAGTTTCAGTTTCTTACCAGAATTCATATACACACATCCACAAATCCCACACATAAACACACACACACACACATATATATATATATATATATATATATTAATGCTGTCTAAATTTACATTGGGCACTATTTTGTAAAAATAAAAATATCTATAACACCGGATTATATATCTTACTGTTCTTTCTTTATATATATCTATATATATATATATATATATATATATATATATATATAGAGAGAGAGAGAGAGAGAGAGATATGTAAGCAAATATATGGATATAGATCCGACAGTATATATATATATGGATATAGATCCGACAGTATATATATATATTGTAAACACAGTATATATATATATATATGGATATATATATATGGATATAGATCCGACAGTATATATATATATATATATGGATATAGATCCGACAGTATATATATATGGATATATATATATGGATATAGATCCGACAGTATATATATATATATATGGATATAGATCCGACAGTATATATATATGGATATATATATATGGATATAGATCCGACAGTATATATATATATATATATATATATTGTAAATTGTCTCATATGCAATTAAATCGTATTATATGCAATTAACTGGTAAATTGCATATAATGCAACATATTTTCTGTTTATACGTTAAATAGATACAAATAAATACAAGTAAATGCTCTCTTTATAATAAACAGTATTAACAATATTTACTAGCCTGAATGTCTGAGAAATTTCATAGAAAATATGTGTCCTCAGACTGGAATTGAACCTGTATCTTACACACAACTGTCATATAGCTTGATGTGCTATACCATTTAGCTACAGAGGAAGTGTCTGATTAGCAAGGTCAAATTACTGTTTTTAAGCTAGAAATTTCTCATATCTGCTCGAAACAAATGACATCATATATTATGAAATGGACTGGGTTCGACAATTATCTTAATATATTTTCTGTTTATACATTATTTTTATAGATACAAATATTTAAATAAAGGTTCTGTTTATAATAATTAGAATTAATAACATTTACCGGCGTGAATGTCCGAGAAATTTTGTAGAAAATATGTGTCCTCCGACAGGAACCGAACATGTAGCCTACACGGAACAGTTATATAGCCTGAGGTGCTATACTATTTAACCACAGAGGAAGTGTCTGGTTAGCAAGGCCGAATTGCTGCCTTAAAATACAAACTTCCAATGATTTCTCTCGAAGCTTAAATTAAATGACGTCATATATCATGAAATGGACTAAGTCTGATAATTATTTTAACATATTTATTGTTTATACGTTATTTTTATAGATATAAATATTTAAGTAAATGCTCTGTTTATAATAAACAGTATTAACAGCATTTACCGGTCTGAATGTCCGAGAAATTTTCCCAGAAAATATGTTTCCTCCAACAGGAATTGAACCTGTTTCCTACACGTGACCGTCATATAGCTTGACGTGCTATACTATTTAGCTACAGTGGTAGCGTCTTTTTACTTCAGTAAAGATTATTTCCGAAATCGGGTATGGAGTTATAAGCTTAGTTGGGATTACCTATCGACAATGGCGTGAGAAAGAAAAATTATCAAACTCCGACGAGACATTGGGCGGTCAAAACTTATAGAGGCGAGAATGCTTATGATTAACGTAGAATTAACTTTGACGCGTACCATCTTCCTCAGGTTCCCTGAAGGCCAGGGACACTCCATCATGGTAACGGTCTTCTACGATGTCAGTGGTATCTTTCGGCAGAACAATGCCTTTTGCCACTCTGTACAAGCAGTACAGGAATTGTTTCAAGAACATGAACAAAAGATTTCATTATTTTGTTGACCACCAAATTCACATATCACAGATCTCAATCTGATTGAGAATTTAGGGTATGTGTTAAACTAACAAATTCACTCTGCAGTGCAATGTTATCGGTTTTAATCTGGCATCTCGGATTAAATCATTTTCAGACCACTGTGACTCAGCTTCCCGGTGCGTTTTCTATAAATATTTTTATGATTTTGTTGTGATGAGCTTTCCTCTTTGATATCCCGACTTCATGAAGAACTAGATTGGCAGCTAGGTCTCATCATTTTACTGTTGAAATTATTAAGTATAAGCGTAAGTTCTACTTTGATCGTTTCTTCTTTCGCACTTCTCGTCTGTGGAACCCTCCTCTAGCCGCTTGCTTTCATACCCATTGTGTCTTGTTATACCACCTTACGCGGGGTGAAATAATAAAAGAAAAATAGTAAACGGCTATTACCATGACCATTATCTTGCTGGAATAAACTATCATCACCGAAAAAAATGGTAAGCGTAAAGTGGTACACATAGAATTACCAATGTCTGTGTATATCATAGCTGTTAAGTTATACCTTAGTTTCATTGGTGGTTCTTACAGAACTACTACAAGATAACAGCCTGCAACTGATTGGATTTATGGTTTTATGTAGTATCTACCACACAAGAACTCGACCATCTTCTAGAAAGAGCTGGAATCGTTTCAAGAGACGACACGGCGTCGTTCTTCCAGGTTTCAGTGGAGATGCTCTCATTCACAGGAGGGTACTGTAAGAGATGCTGTGATGTCAATAATAGTTATTCTGTTCGTCAATGATTACGAAACCCCATTAACTGCCAAGTACGCTACGTTGACTGATGGGTTGAGTGACTCCAGCTGAATAATTTGATGTAATGTTCTCCTTCGTTCTTGTCACTTGCTGACTCTGTAACGGTGTATATGTGTTCTGCTGGAATTCACAAGAACCACTGGTGAAACAAAGGTCTATCTTAACAGGTGTAATATACACGGAATCAAAGTGTAGTATCTGTTGTCCTCATCTCTAATGTCAATGGTAATATTAGCTGTTCCTTTATTAACTGAGCAGCCAATGCTACGTAATTTACGCTTTACTTCCCCCTATGGCCATACGGTTTGGGATCAAACTACTTATTTCTAATGTCAATAGTAATATTAAACATTTCCTTATAAGGAAATATTTGACATACCAAACAGCCAGCGCTACTTTCTGTTGAAATTTATAAAATCTTTCTCTCAAAATAATTTTTCAAGAAAATAGCTTTCTCAAGTTCAATTACAGATATTGCTATTTTCAGTGTTGATGGAGGTCTCCTTCCTAACTTTTTGCTTGAAGTAGTTTGTAATGTCAACATCTTGATTATATCAATGGAAATTGGAACTCAGCTCTCCAATTAAAAATCCCAAGCCTTTATCCGTTACATGACCTACATATCCAAGATTACAGCAGGTGGTATTCCCAAGCGATCACCCATGCATGTAGTGACGTACTTTAACTTCGGTGATCGTACGGAAATTGTCTTTTTAAATGACATGACATTGTTTTATTCCTAATGCTTGCTTACCTATTCACGAGGGATTCATACATAAGGTCTTAAATAGTTTCATTATGTGATTTAATGCAATGATCTCCTTCATTTTACGGTTAACATTCTTGTCACTTGCTGGCGATCAACTTCTTGACTTATTTGTGAGCACCTGCAATTTTCATGTCTAGATTCTGACTAAAATTCAAATTAATATAATCTTACTACTTTTGCCCAACAAAAAATAGATCAACAATAAATCCACGGCTAATGTCAAATTGTGTGTCCCATGTCATGCATGGCGCCAAACCCGTTCAGAAATATCTAAACTGTCATCTGTATATAACCACATTCTAAGATCAGTGATTAAATGGCTTTGAGCGAGTGACTCACAAAGAACTATACTAGATAGCACAAATTACCACAGCTGAGGACTCTCAACACAGCAACAACTAAACCGTATAGCACATGTAGCTCAAACAGAAAATGGCAAAAGATGTTGACATTCCAGACTACTTTAGAAAAAAGGTTGGGAAGGAAACTACCGCCAATACTGGAAAGAGATATACAAGCTTGAGAAACCTATTTTCATGAGAAAATGTTTTAAATTTTCACCGACAGTAGTACTTGGTCAATGAATAACGAATATTTCCTTATAAGGAAACGACTAATACTACCATTACATGTACGTATATCCATTCTCATTCTTGTAGTTTGTATCTTTCTTCTTATATCCACTTCACAATCCAATACGATTATATGTTGACAGAAACAATTGATTTGTCAAATGTAGACAGTGGTAGATGTTGTTTTCGGGTTTCTTCGGGTAAAAATCTCTGATAAGTCGACAAAGGAGTTTATTGGCGTCAATAAGGTTATACGTTGATTTGTTTTTGAGAAATTTAAGTAAGGGTTTCTAAGCTAAATAAAAAAAGGGTTTAATTTTCAATTAAATTAATCCTGTCTCAAAAGATTATATATATCTTCTATACTCGAAAATATCATTGAGATCTAAGATACGCTAGAGATTTTTCTTTGATCATTTCACCCCAAACAAGGCAATATAGCCGCTAGGACTCAAATGGTTACCGAGTGGAGATAATATGAGAAAAGCTACTATTAGGGAAAAAGGGGACCATAAAAGAATAAAAATTAAGAAGGCAGAAAATAACGATTGATATTACATTTAAATTTTTGAAAATTATAGTTGATTGGAAAGCAAGGGGGAGGAAGTAAGTTCCACAAACAAGAAGCGCGAGAACCATAGATGTTACGGTCACCTCTAACCCTTTAGATTGTAAAATGATGACATTTAGCCGCCAAACTAGAAAATGTGATTAACTACACCGAGTCTAAGTTCGATAGAGAAATATTCATCATAATATTTAGCATTGTAAGTATTTATAGAAAAGACATAGGAAAGCCACATTACGCCGGCGGTAAAGTGCCTGAAGCCAACATGCCAGGTCAGAACCAACAGCATTGCAGATTCTTCTTTGGATTTTATCAAATATATATATATATATATATATATATATATATATATATATATCCGTCCACTTTTCAGAGGGTATCAGCAATTTACTCTCCCTTTCTCACTCTCTCTCTCTCTCTCTCTCTCTCTCTCTCTCTCTCTCTCTCTCTCTCTCTCTCTCTGTATATATATATATATATATATATATATATATATATATATATATATAAATTAAGAAAGTAGCCGATTCCGCTACCCTGGTTTCAACCTTTCGGTATCTTCAGTCGATCTGGTCAATTGATTTCCTAATGCTTTTTTTTAACCAATGAGCTCTTTATTATTTAAAAATAAATAAATAAATGCACAATTGCATTAAATGCATACAATAGTCGAAAATGGCGTTTTCATTTTACATTTTTTGTTTTTGTTTTTTGTTTTGTTGAATAACACAATAAATCTATAATAATTTTCGTTGATATTACTTCAAGTTAAAGCATTTTCGCACGAGGTTCCTGTTGTTTATTGCAGTCAATTGAATAACAGTCAGCACCAAATCTTCAATACCTTTCTCATTACAGACAGCAAAATCGCAATTTTTGTAGAGTTTCACTTATTCCTTGAATTTCTAATTCACCTAATCCCAATTTGGCAAGGATCCAACTTTTCCATATTTCAATTTTCTCATTTCCCTAGAGATGTTCTGATATTTTCCCCCCAAATGATTGCCTTATTTTGCTTTTACTTTAAGTTCGCTAACAATTTCTTTTCTCTTATTTAAGAATATCAAATCCGGTTTACTTGTTTGCGTAGGATTGTCACCCCGCGGTTTCATCGGTTTGTAGCAGTGACTAGAGGCTGGTCCAGGGTTTTAGCCCGGGTCACGGCACTAACTGTAAAAGTTCACTTCCGTATCCTTTAGCCGTTTTCACTTGGTCTCTCATTCTTATACCATATTGCGTTTGGAAAACCTAAAAAGGATATACTTGACAAATGATTAGAGTTGCTAACTATCTGATACCATAAAACGGATATCCTTGAAAAATGATTAGAGTTGCTAACTATCTGATACCATAAAATGGATATCCTTGACAAATGATTAGAGTTGCTAACTATCTGATACCATAAAATGGATATCCTTGCCAAATGATTAGAGTTGCTAAATATCTGATACCATAAAATGGATATCCTTGCCAAATGATTAGAGTTGCTAAATATCTGATACCATAAAATGGATATCCTTGACAAATGATTAGAGTTGCTAACTATCTGATACAATAAAACGGATATCCTTGACAAATGATTAGAGTTGATATCTGATACCATAAAATGGATATCCTTGCCAAATGATTAGAGTTGCTAAATATCTGATACCATAAAATGGATATCCTTGACAAATGATTAGAGTTGCTAACTATCTGATACCATAAAATGGATATCCTTGACAAATGATTAGAGTTGATATCTGATACCACAAAATGGATATCCTTGACAAATGATTAGAGTTGCTAACTATCTGATACCATAAAATGGATATCCTTGCCAAATGATTAGAGTTGCTAAATATCTGATACCATAAAATGGATATCCTTGCCAAATGATTAGAGTTGCTAAATATCTGATACCATAAAATGGATATCCTTGACAAATGATTAGAGTTGCTAACTATCTGATACCATAAAACGGATATCCTTGACAAATGATTAGAGTTGATATCTGATACCATAAAATGGATATCCTTGCCAAATGATTAGAGTTGCTAAATATCTGATACCATAAAATGGATATCCTTGACAAATGATTAGAGTTGCTAACTATCTGATACAATAAAACGGATATCCTTGACAAATGATTAGAGTTGATATCTGATACCATAAAATGGATATCCTTGCCAAATGATTAGAGTTGCTAAATATCTGATACCATAAAATGGATATCCTTGACAAATGATTAGAGTTGCTAACTATCTGATACCATAAAATGGATATCCTTGACAAATGATTAGAGTTGATATCTGATACCATAAAATGGATATCCTTGACAAATGATTACAGTTGTTAACTATCTGATACCATAAAATGGATATCCTTGACAAATGATTAGAGTTGCTAAATATCTGATACCATAAAATGGATATCCTTGACAAATGATTAGAGTTGCTAACTATCTGATACAATAAAATGGATATCCTTGACAAATTATTAGTGTTGCTATCTGAAACCATAAAATGGATATCCTTGGCAAATGATTAGAGTTGCTATCTGATACCATAAAGTGGATATCCTTGATGTGGATATCATACTGATCATTAAAATTGTGACAGTGCTGTCAGTAGTACTAGTAAAATTTTACGTAAATAAAAAACTAGAGAATCAATGCTGTCATCTGTGCATGTGTGAGAAGAAAAATGATAGTGTTACAGAAGGTTTAATAAAAAAAAAAGGAAAAGAATGGAAATAAACAAGAATGCAAGTGTATTGTAAATGTATACAGCAAATGGAAAGCAAATATGTAACCTAATTGGTATGGACAATGGGGGGGGGGGGCGTCAGTGTGTCTAAAAGGTAATATTTTTTTTATTTTAGATTTGTTTAACCTGCACAAAATTCACTAAATGATTTTTTAATATGAGGGCAGGGGCTAAAAAATTCTGGTTTTTGGTTTAAAAGATTTTTTTGGTCCAGGAATGTCATAATTGCTAATTTCTCATATTGGATAAGTCTGCAAATGCGGGTATAATTTTTTTTTTTTTTTTTTTTACCCTTTTTAAAATTGTCCACCTTACGAGCGGATCCCTGCTATTTTTTCTTTTAAATTCCATATGTGGCTGATAAATTTGGCGGAGTATCTAAGCTATGTTAGCCTAAAAATTGACTTGTGATTGTATCATCTGCGCTTGAAAGGACCTTTCATGCAGCCTATATATGTTTTAATTTGACCATTTATATTTGTTACTTCTGTTTTATAAATAATAGATTCCGTTATGCAAGATCCTTGTAGTGGGCAGCTAATTTTATTTCTACAGTTGCATAAATTACATGTATTATTATATTACATGATACTGTTATTTTTGTCTTTTTATTACTGTATCTAAATTACTTGTGCAGCTGTAGCTTAATTTAATTGTATTTTATACTGAATTTGCCAGCCACGTGTGGAATTTAAAAGAAAAAAATAACGGGGACCCGGTCGTAGGGGGAACAATTTTAAAAAAGGTAAAAACATATAACAATTATACATGCAAACTGACATTCCCGGACCAAAAAAATATTTCGAATCAAAAATCAAAAATTTTAACCTCTTGCCCTCATATAAAAAAATTTATTTAGTAAATATGAAGCTGGTTAAAGAACTGAAAAAAAACAAAAAAACACCGTTACCCTTTAGACACGTTGACCCCCCCCCCACCATCCTCCATAAAAATTAAGTTACATATTTGCTTTCCCTCTTTACTCTATACATTTACAATACATTTGCATTAACGTTGCTTTTCTACTTCCCTTTCCAATTACACCCAATGCCATGTCTTTCAATCATCATACGCCTATTATTTTTTGAAAGATAATTATGTAGCGTTCTTTGTGGTTTCTTTTAAATAAAGCGTTAAAGTGGTCATTTTAAAGTATCACCCAAAGAGACCATCAGGTCGAAACCGTAGTCGCATATTTTAATTGACTTCCTGATTTTTAAACTTAAAAGCTCTACATGTTATTTCTATTTTTACTTATTTTTTTCTCCCGTCTATTGAGCACTTTTTAATACTAATGTTCCCTAGTCTGATTCAACTCTGACCATTAACCTTTATATATATATATATATATATATATATATATATATATATATATATATATATATATATGTATATATGTATGTATGTATGAGTATCATTGAAAGAAGTAGAACGAAAAAAGATAAATGATATGAACATCGATGTACAAAGAGGAATATGCCAAACACATTATTATAATTAAAAAAACGAAAATGGTAGACTACATGAAACTTCACCACAAATAACTTTTTTGTATGAATATTTTTCTATTTTTTTAAACAGAAAAAATGATGTCAACGAACACTCGTTGCCACTTTCGTGATGCCAACGAATACTCATTATCACTTTCGTAATACTCGTTGTAGTAGAGACTTTATAATCGCAGTTACAACTACAGTAACGCCTTTGAACAATACTGGCCTTAGACGCCTTTGAATAAGACAATGTTGCCTCATTTTTTTTAATATGCGAAGTACCTTGTTATCAAATATATCTGGCTCACACTATTGTTAATTCACTTTAAACATTTTAATCAGCGAAGTTATAGGATGCATCCATATTTGTGGAAACTAATTGCGTATTTGAAAAAGGGGGAGACATTAGCAAAAAAGAAAAGTGTAATTTGGATGGAGGTAGATACAGTAGAAATGAAATAAAATATATATTGATATCAATGCAAGAATTCAGTAGAAAATGCTTCATTACAGTACAACGCAAAAAACACACATTATTTACCAAGCATTGCTTGGAATTTGCACACATTTTAAATTATTTCTTTGTTAATTTGATATATTTTAAGTCTTTTATTTTTAAATAAATGTTTACTTTTTAATTTCTTTTCTGATGTTTGACCCTTTAAAAAATATTCATATATACTTGATAACGAGGTACTTTGCATATTAAATTGGACATTACTCCAAAAGCGATGTTCAAGATAAGGTCATCGAAAAAAGAAATGCGACGAAATTGTCTTACGACAAAAATTCTATACGACGAAGTTTCCTACGGTGAAAATTCCCGCGGAAAGTTTTCCTACGGCAAAATAATTACGGCGAATGATCCGGATGCGCTAATATATATACTAAATTTTTTTTTATAATGGCCATCGAAATTACTAAAGAAAAAGACACTACGAAGTTAGGACAGTTTCTTCGTAATATAAACCCAGATTTACTCATATACAACTGTAAAAAAAAATCCGAACCTAGTTCGAATTCTAGTCGAGTTCGTTGCATTCACACTCACACAAATACTCTTGACAAAGGCATGAATCAGATTTTTCTTCCTCAGCTATGTATTAAATAGTAGAAAAGACTGGGATATTTAGCCTTAGCTGGCAACCAGTCTAATACAAGGAAAATTTTGAATCGCTAAACTTGGATAGATGGGAGCCGTTAGTGCATGAACATATAGTCGTCCATGAGAACGAAAACTATCGCGAAATACCAACCCTTCCTCTATGAACGTAATGCCAATCACTTCACCACTTGGAACAATTCAGTTAAGCACCTCATCAGAAAACGTCATGGGCTATGGCTCAACTCAACTTAGATACAGGTTATTATATCTATTTGAACTAAGCATTCTTCGTGGTAAATCGAGATACAAAAGTAAAAAATATTTACGAAAGGTACAAATATCCTAAAGTAACTTGCTTTATTCCATAAAAATAATGCACGCCATAGCAAATCAAATAAATTAAAATGAAGTCTAATGGAAAAATTAGAGAGTAAAAAAGTCCGGACAAAGTAAACAGCACCTAATACTAGTCAGGTTTTGTATATTCGTCTTTATTTATTTGTCTTTTTTGAGAACTTATTTAAAGCTAAAGCTTTAGTTTGAGTCAACGTCCTTAAAAGAAACATTCTCAAAAGGATTATGGAGATCGACTTAGCGAATGAAAGTAGTGAAACATGATGGTTAGTATATGCCTCTGGTTTAATATCTTTTCATAGTAAGCACAAGGTAATTGCAAAAAAATGTATATTTCACTATATCGAATAAATATCGAAGAACAATATTAGTATATTTTTTGTAGTTTCAAGTCGCTTCCTAATCATTATTTATCATGATAAGCACAAGTCCGGGATGTACTTTATGGTGTAATTCGTTTGATTTGGTTTGTTTTACGGCACATCAATACCTCAATGGGTTATTTAATACCGACAAGATTTTTACAATAGATTCGTACAAATAGAATATATATTATTTATAAGGAAACAGTTTGTATGTCAGTTTGTAAAGAGGATTGTTGTCGTGAGTCTGCTTTCATTGATGTATTCTTTTCAGAAACACCGTTTCTAGAGGAATTGATTTTGACATTCTCATTTGGTTTATATTTTTAGGCAGAGTGCTACTGTTTTGGGAAATGATATTATATCATCCACTTTTACTTTCTCGAACAGCACATGCATATTTTTCATATTATATTATTTTCTCTTGAGGGAGCAGGATTTGAGCCCTCGGTTAATATAAGATTAATAGTATATGCTGTTTTACACGCTTAGCATATTGGTTGATCTTCTTTGTTTAGTAAGTACGAGTGGGTTATTTTCGTATGGCCAATGCGCATGCGGGCTAGTACCACTTCTTCCTTACGAGATTTTCTGGGTGCTAATTTCCATTCTCCTAGTTCGGGCTAGATTGCGAAGAGTTTGTTGTGTGGGTTATCGTCTCAGTACGGTTGCCTAGAAGATTGTTTTGTTCCACTACTGGGATTTCTGCTCCGTCTAATTTTAAACGTCATTGTGAAATTTTCTTAATTTGCAGAAATGTCGTCATTTGGTTTTCGTTTCGGAAAGCGTAAACCCATTTTCACTGACCCATTTTGTATTTTATTGAGACATTGTTGGTGTTGTCTTTCATATGACGAGATCTGTACATTATTAGAAAATCGTCTAAAGGAGCATCTCACTCATGGGCTTAGGCTTTTAGCTATGGAGTTAATTTTTATGCACTACAAGCGTCACCGAAAGAATGCTTCCTCGTGGAAACCCTTCTTCATCTTGCGGTTCCTTTGGCGTACTGCCTATCCAGACTTGAAACCTCCAGTCTTTCAGGAAATTCCATATGAACTGAATCAGCCTTCCTTTTTAAACCCAGTTCATGCAGATCTTTCAAGAAACCAAATTTCCATGTTGTATCGTACGCCTTTTCTAACTCTAAAATGACTGCCGTGAGATGTTCTTTGTTAATGAAGGCTTCCTTTACAAAGGTTTTGAAGCATACTAAGTAACCCATGGTACTATTTTTTCCTAAAAGCACATTGGTAATCACTAATTAGGCCAGTAAATTTCCAGGAACTAACTCAACCTGCTGCTGACCATTCTCTCCATAGTTTTACATAGGCAGCTCTTTAGTGCTATCGGCCTGTAACTTTCAGAGTTTGTGTCATCCTTTCCAGTTTTGGAATAGAGATGATGAATGATCGTCTCCAAATATATGACAAGTTGTCACTCGTCCGTATGTCCTTATACAATTTTACTAACAGTTGTAATGATTTGTTGAGCAACTGTTTTATAAATTGATAGTGACTATCATCTGTATTGTGGGTTTTCTTTAAAGATTCATTTAGTCCCTCTATAGTGAATGGTAAGTTATAGCTATTGATATTATTTGATTTAAAGTTTAACTTTTGTTTTTCCACTTTTTGTTTGAGTTTTAGAAATTTCTGGCTACCATTCTTGGCAGATGAGCTTTTAGAGATGGTTTTGTCTAATTGATCAGCAACATCCTTTTTGATGGTCATTTTATAGTTATTTATCGAGGGATGTTTTATAGCGTTAGTATGATGTTTACCAGCTATTTTCTTTATCCTATCACATAGGTTTGTTTTTGTGGTAGAATTAAGTCTTTTTTAAATTATTTTCCATGCTTTTCATTGAAGTTGCTGATATTGAAAGATTTTACCAAAGAGCCTTCAACATCTAATTTGTTACAAAGCTTTTCTTCTGAGTGTGATAGCTTCCTTACACACATCATTGAACCAAGGTTTTATGTTTTCTTTTGATACAGAACTTTTTGGAATTTATTGCTTTGCTATTGTTATATAGATCACCTTCAGTTTATCAGGACACATTGTTTTTAAATTCATCCCAGTTAGCTGCACCTAATTTCCAACAGATGATTTTTATTGTTATGTTGTGGATTTTGCAGAACAAATGGCAACTGTTTACTACCACGTGTTCACAACAACCTTACAATAAAAATCCATTATCGATTGATGGATCACATATAGATAAGTCTATTGCAGAATAGCTGCAAGTAAATGTTTTTTGTTAGTTCCAATTTTATCGTTGATATAATTCATTGTTGTTTAGAATTGTTTCTTCCTTCCCCTTTTGGTTTGTGTCTTTACAGCCCCATATGATGCTGTGACAGTTAAAGTCTCCTACTATCATAAAGGATGCTGGGAAATGACTTATAATTTCATGAATTTCGGCTTCATTTACTCATTGATTAGGCAGGATTTATACCGACCAAATGTTTATTGGCCTATGTAGGGTCACTTTAACAGCAGTCGCCTGTAAAGTATAAGTTATTTATCGAGATATGTTTTTATAGTCTTAGTATAATGTTTACCAGCTATTTTCTTTATCCCATCCCATAGAGGTTTGTCTTTGTGGTAGAATTAAGTCTTTTAAATTATTTCCCATGCTTTTCCTTAAAGTTGCTGAAATTGTAACAAATTAGATGTTGAAGACTGTTTTTGAAATCTTTCAAAGCTCTTCTTCTGAGCCTGATAGCTTCCTTGCATACATCATTGCACCAAAGTCTGTTACGTTTTTTGTTTTTTTTTGGTTTTGTTTTGTTTTTTTCCTATGTAGGGTCACTTTAACAGCAGTCGCCTGTAAAATACTTGTCAAATTTATTTTACTTTGAGGTAAATCATTCCTAACTACGACAGATGTATTGCCAGATGCCCAAAACCCAGTGTCATTTGTATGGTTCTATTACTGGTATTTTTTTAAATTCACTTTGTTACCTTGCTTAAGGAATGTTTTCTGAAGGTAAATAACTGTTATTAACAGAAGCAGTTCATTTATATTTGCCTTTATTCAACAGCAGTTCCATTGAATTATTTTATGCATGGCTGTTAAAACACTTTCGACCTTTAGCTTATGTGGTCTTGACTTCTTTTTTTTTTCAAAGTTTTCATTTTGGAGGTTTTAGTCATTTGAGGGTTCTAGCTTTCTCCCTCCATCGTTTCTAGTTCATCAAATCGGTTTTGTGCAGGAATTTGATCGTTGTATATTCCCGGGTTTTGTTTGACTGATCCTATTCTTTTGAGAGATAAGTATTTCACTCTGTCTTTCTTGGATTTTGGTGGACGGATAGGAGATTGCGGTAACCTTTATTTAATAGGAGGTTTGGTATGTTTGGTAGGAGTTGTTTGTGTTTGAGCTGCCGTTTTGCTATTTATTTTTATTTATTATTTCAGTTTTTTCATTGTCATTTTTTTGGTAGATCAGCCTGCACCATTTCCTTGGAATATAGAAATAGCTCAGGAAGTATTCTTTCAGTAGCCATCTAACTTGCTTACAACAAAATGTCCAAAATCTTCATCATTCTCAATACAGAGCTGTTGAAAAGGTCGGAAGTTATGCCCTGGATTTTATTTACTGCTGTGACACCAGTGCTCAGTGATCGGTGAAGTTGACTATTATTTTCTGCATCCAGATGTTGCTCGTAGATTACACCTGATATGAGGTTTGTTTTTGGGTTTTTTTTTTTTGAGAAACTAGTAAAGCAAATGATAATGATGATCTAGTATTGATGATGCACCCACCTGTTTCACAAGCACAAGAAGATTGGTTAGGATAATATCTTTCTCTTTAGAAATTTCTCAACAAAAGAGTAAAATAATAATTTCCTATTTGTACCAATTTCTAGTTATCTTGCAAATAACAGTTCTTGAACCAAACTAACTTTTCATAAGCAAGTATCAAAGATTCATTTCCTGGCAAAATTAAATCAATTAATTCTAAACTAAATTCTGTTGCCGTTAGCATAAATGCACAGTGCACCTTGAAGATTTTTCTGCCATTTCATCCACTCTTCTTTGGACTTTAATAATTTGTTTAAACTGTATGAAGTACCTCAATTAACATTGGAAAAAATAATCTCTTCTACAATTGTATGAGGCTTAACAGATTTAGCAAGGAAATGTTGTAGGGTGTTCGAAAAATGTCACAGAGCTGGTGTAAACCACTCACAAACATATTTCCAAGGAATTTTAGTTTCTCAAAATTTTCTTGAAATATACCAAATGTTTTCTACTTTATCAGAGTTTCAAATGTTCAAGAAGTCTTGAATGTGTCAATGCTTTTTGTGTCCTTAAGAAGATAAATTAGAAGTTCTTTAACAATTATTTTTCCATTTTCCAGAGAACCAGCTATACTTGGCTTCAAAAATGTTGTTTACATTGTAAAAACAGCGACTATTAAATCTGTACGTAAAAATTGAAAGGAATTTTGCGACAAAAGAAACATTAAAAAATCGCTTAAAAAGTAATGTGAAATATTTTTCAATATTGGCATCTCCTGGTTAAATCTTTTTCATATAGAGAAAAAGTCATTATTTATAAAAGTAAGTCCTTGGATAATTTAAAACCTTTTTAATAAATGTCAGTTGCAAAGAATCTATCCTAAATCGTAAAATTAAAATGCTCCCACAAAAAAATATATGACATTTTTTAATTTTGAAAAAAAAAAAAAAATGAACTGCTTTTCAGAATAGAATGAAGTTTTAATTTAAAAAATTAAAACTTCAAATATTTTTCATTATCTCATTTCAATTTAAAAGTTTTAGAATTCTTTTTTCTTTTCATATTGCATTGTATTGTATTAGGTTGGTGCAAAAATAATGTCGTTTTCTCACATAGTAAAATATGTGAGAAAACGACATTATTTTCACCGACCTAATAGTTCACAAGTTTTGTTTTGGATTCGCAAAGTTTGTAAAGTCTTTTTAATTTCTAACAAAATCAATGAGTCAGTGGCTTAGCCTTTGAATTTTAAATCTAGATCTTGTTTTGTTCACTACAGTATCTAAAACAGTGTTATTTACTAAAACATTATTTACTCGTCATGAAAGTTCAACAAAATTTCAAGGAAAATATTTTTATATAGAATTTTTAATTATTTTTAAATGTAGAAACATATCGACTATATTTTTATCTACGGAGAGCAATATATGACAAAAACTTCAGACAGTAGCCACTCCTTTATAAGTGATTAAGTAATGTATATACGAAAAGAAATTTTATCATGCTTGTCCACCCAAACCATTCTCATCTTTCATCGGTGTCAATGCTAGGTTTATACACCGATCCGGTATGGCAGCAAGAAAACAATAACCAAAAATTTTGACTAAGATCAGATTCCACAATAATACCATTCAAGTAAGGTCATACCATTCAATTAAGGTCATACCATTCAAGTAAGATCATACCATTCGGCTAAAAAAAAAACAAAAAAAAAACAACTTATATGTTTTTCGGGGGCGGGGTATGCATTTTACTGATAAGCGTAAATAATATTTGCTTCAAATCTAATTAATTAAACTAAGTAATATTCTTCAAATAACATTTAAGAAAAGTATATTTTATTATTAGTGGATTTTTTAAAGTGGTTATTTTGGGGGCTGACAGATTTGTCTATATGGACAAATCAGTACATTTTACAGATGAGAAAAAAATCAATCAGTTTAAGCTCAATTTGTATTTTTCTTTTTGAAACTAAATTTAATCTATTATCTTGGAATTAAAACCGTAATTAAAACTTCAAAGAAAATTTTTCATTTTTTAAAAATACATTTTAAAATTAGGTATGCCTGTTTTAGCCCTTCTTGCTAGATTTTTGCACGTTATTTGTTTTTGTAATACATAAATAAAAATAATTGATACATAAATAAAAATATATATATCGCAACTCTGGCCCATGTTGACTTCAGACTGACGCTATGGTTTTTCTTGCATACTATTAGATAAGGTGTTGCCAGACAATGTTGACTTCAGACTGACGTTATGGTTTTTCTTGCATGCTATTAGATAAGATGTTGCCAGACAATATTGACTTCAGACTGACGCTATAGTTTTTCTTGCATACTATTAGATAAGATGTTGCCAGACAATGTTGACTTCAGACTGACGTTATGGTTTTTCTTGCATGCTATTAGATAAGGTGTTGCCAGACAATGTTGACTTCAGACTGACGCTATGGTTTTTCTTGCATGCTATTAGATAAGATGTTGCCAGACAATGTTGACTTCAGACTGACGCTATGGTTTTTCTTGCGTGATATTAGATAAGATGTTGCCAGACAATGTTGACTTCAGACTGATGTTATGGTTTTTCTTGCATGCTATTAGATAAGATGTTGCCAGACAATGTTGACTTCAGACTGACGCTAAGGTTTTTCTTGCATGCTATTAGATAAGATGTTGCCAGACAATGTTGACTTCAGACTGACGCTATGGTTTTTCTTGCGTGATATTAGATAAGATGTTGCCAGACAATGTTGACTTCAGACTGACGCTATAGTTTTTCTTGCGTGATATTAGATAAGATGTTGCCAGACAATGTTGACTTCAGACTGACGCTATAGTTTTTCTTGCGTGATATTAGATAAGATGTTGCCAGACAATGTTGACTTCAGACTGACGCTATAGTTTTTCTTGCGTGATATTAGATAAGATGTTGCCAGACAATGTTGACTTCAGACTGACGCTATGGTTTTTCTTGCGTGATATTAGATAAGATGTTGCCAGACAATGTTGACTTCAGACTGACGCTATAGTTTTTCTTGCGTGATATTAGATAAGATGTTGCCAGACAATGTTGACTTCAGACTGACGCTATGGTTTTTCTTGCATGCTATTAGATAAGATGTTGCCAGACAATGTTGACTTCAGACTGACGCTATAGTTTTTCTTGCGTGATATTAGATAAGATGTTGCCAGACAATGTTGACTTCAGACTGACGCTATGGTTTTTCTTGCATGCTATTAGATAAGGTGTTGCCAGACAATGTTGACTTCAGACTGACGCTATGGTTTTTCTTGCATGCTATTAGATAAGATGTTGCCAGACAATGTTGACTTCAGACTGACGCTATGGTTTTTCTTGCGTGATATTAGATAAGATGTTGCCAGACAATGTTGACTTCAGACTGACGTTATGGTTTTTCTTGCATACTATTAGATAAGATGTTGCCAGACAATGTTGACTTCAGACTGACGCTATAGTTTTTCTTGCGTGATATTAGATAAGATGTTGCCAGACAATGTTGACTTCAGACTGACGCTATGGTTTTTCTTGCATGCTATTAGATAAGGTGTTGCCAGACAATGTTGACTTCAGACTGACGCTATGGTTTTTCTTGCATGCTATTAGATAAGGTGTTGCCAGACAATGTTGACTTCAGACTGACGCTATGGTTTTTCTTGCATGCTATTAGATAAGATGTTGCCAGACAATGTTGACTTCAGACTGACGCTATAGTTTTTCTTGCGTGATATTAGATAAGATGTTGCCAGACAATGTTGACTTCAGACTGACGCTATGGTTTTTCTTGCATGCTATTAGATAAGATGTTGCCAGACAATGTTGACTTCAGACTGACGCTATGGTTTTTCTTGTATGCTATTAGATAAGGTGTTGCCAGACAATGTTGACTTCAGACTGACGCTATGGTTTTTCTTGCGTGATATTAGATAAGATGTTGCCAGACAATGTTGACTTCAGACTGACGCTTTGGTTTTTCTTGCATGCTATTAGATAAGATGTTGCCAGACAATGTTGACTTCAGACTGACGCTATGGTTTTTCTTGCGTGATATTAGATAAGATGTTGCCAGACAATGTTGACTTCAGACTGACGTTATGGTTTTTCTTGCATACTATTAGATAAGATGTTGCCAGACAATGTTGACTTCAGACTGACGCTATAGTTTTTCTTGCGTGATATTAGATAAGATGTTGCCAGACAATGTTGACTTCAGACTGACGCTATGGTTTTTCTTGCATGCTATTAGATAAGGTGTTGCCAGACAATGTTGACTTCAGACTGACGCTATGGTTTTTCTTGCATGCTATTAGATAAGGTGTTGCCAGACAATGTTGACTTCAGACTGACGCTATGGTTTTTCTTGCATGCTATTAGATAAGATGTTGCCAGACAATGTTGACTTCAGACTGACGCTATAGTTTTTCTTGCGTGATATTAGATAAGATGTTGCCAGACAATGTTGACTTCAGACTGACGCTATGGTTTTTCTTGCATGCTATTAGATAAGATGTTGCCAGACAATGTTGACTTCAGACTGACGCTATGGTTTTTCTTGCATGCTATTAGATAAGGTGTTGCCAGACAATGTTGACTTCAGACTGACGCTATGGTTTTTCTTGCGTGATATTAGATAAGATGTTGCCAGACAATGTTGACTTCAGACTGACGCTTTGGTTTTTCTTGCATACTATTAGATAAGATGTTGCCAGACAATGTTGACTTCAGACTGACGCTATGGTTTTTTCTTGCATGCTATTAGATAAGGTGTTGCCAGACAATGTTGACTTCAGACTGACGCTATAGTTTTTCTTGCGTGATATTAGATAAGATGTTGCCAGACAATGTTGACTTCAGACTGACGCTTTGGTTTTTCTTGCATACTATTAGATATGTTGCCAGACGAACATCCCTAGCGATATCACTACACCTACCAACTTACAGTTCTAAACGCCGGGTGCCTTATCTGTCCTCTGTAGATGTCAGAAAAAAAGAATTTCCTACATTTAACTTCGGACAGCAAAATGAATTAAAATCATGTGTTCTTTATAATTTTTATGTTAATTTTGTTCTTTGTGTTTCTTCAGTGAAAATGACTTTTAATTTTGTAAAAAAACGAAATAATTATTACTTGGTTTTAAATGCTGCTCTGCCACCTAATGTCAGCCTCTTTTTTCTCAACTGTCACACTCTTGATCCATAATTGAGGCTGTACCACCCACATTGAAAATATCAGTGCTAGATTTGTATTATAAAATGTGTGTATATGGTCGTGTACATTCGTTTGGGTGCACGCATGAGCCTTAAATCCATCCTTTACTCATATAGCTAGTATCTACAAATTAATTTCGGTCATTCGCAAAACTTAAAATTAGTTACTAGTTATTGTTACGATGGAAACAAACTTGGTAGCTTCAAAAGACAATGATCACGACAAAAATAACGATTGTGACAAGTAACAGAAAACATAATCTGTAATATTTTCAATGACTGTATCATTAAATGTTTTTCCAAGTTTTAGAATCTTCACTATATTTTTCACATGTCTTATAACTGTCAAGTGTTTGGTGACAAATCTTTCCAGCTAATTCTAACACTGACTTGAGTCATCATCCAAACGAGATTGCAAATAATCACTTTCAAATTATTGTAGACAGCAGCTGCGTAGTTTTTTGTTTTCTTTTGTTTTTTGGCGGGTGGGGTCTTCCAAATGAAATACGTCAATTAATGAGACGTGCAATGTCGGAATCAAGTGGAATTCAAAGATACGTTCATCACTAAAGGAGCTGACAAAATGCTCTGTGTGCTGTACTGCTCCAGCTATCCTCTACCTTTACAAGAACCAGATAAGGCCGAAAATGGAGTACTGCTGCCTTATGTGGATGGGGGCCACCAGTTCTTCATTTTTCACTCTCGATAGCGTCCAAAAGCGTACGCACGTCCTTGTGAGTGATTTTCCACTTTGCAACTCCTTTCTCACAGACGAGACGTCGCAAGCCTCCCACTACTTCATCGTCATTACCATGGTGAGTGTTCAGATGAACTACACATCTTAGTTTCACCAGTGTTAAACTTCACGCTACTTTCGTTGTAGCGAACCACCCACATTTCCTTCATATCCCCCTGGTCAGATGTAAGTTTCACTCAAGCAGCTTCTTCCCACGAACCGTTGCCCTGTGGAACCGACTCCCAAGAGGATGCTTACAATCTTAACCTGTTCAAGCCTAGAGTTAACCGTTATCTTCCGCACATATCCGCATAAGCTGTGCCTCTTACTCTGTAACCCTCGAGTGGCTCATGGGCATTGTACAGGATAAACACCACTATAAAAAAAAATATATGAAACTGTATCAGTTTTTTTTTTTTTTTCATCATCTCTGCTTCATTGCCTGAAAACGGAAAATAACCAGTGTGTCATGTGTTTTCCTAACCGCCGCCATTTTTAGTTTTATTTATTTTCCTTAATACAGGATAAATGAACACTGATTTAATATCTATGCGTACATATAGAAGGATGTATTGTACCCAGCAGAGAAAGTCAGATAATCAAGGCACAGCTTCGTTGGGTAGGGCACATATGTCGGATGGAAGCCTCAAGAATTCCCAAAGCAATCTTCTTCAGTGAATTAGAGAACAGCAACAGACCACAAGGCAGACCGAAACTGAGGTACGAGGACATTGTTAAACACAATCTCAAGAGATGTGGCATCGGCCTTGATAGCTGGGAAAGTACTACCAAAGCCCGTACTATCCAAGCCTGTGCAACCTGGAGGCAAAGAGGACGTCGATGTCTTTGAGAACAGATGTAACATTCTCCTCAATGAGAAACGTGCCAAGAGGAAGACCAACAGTACCACTCAGAGCCCCACTTTATCAATGCAGCATCTGCAATAGGGCTTGCGGCTCTGGAATTGAACTCTATTCTCTCATCTTCGGCATAGCCTCGTCTAAGTTCCTCTCCGCCCGAAGGCAGAGAGTTCGACCAGCTCAGCTGGAGACGAATCTCCGACTAATTATCAAGGCAATGTACTATTTATTATACTGTACGTGTTTATATACACTGAGGTGAAGATGTCATTGGTTTATCAAGGCTTGTAAAAATGTCAGAAAGTTCATGAATGTGTGGGTTGAAAGGTCAACAAAATCATATGGAAAGCACAAAGGGTCCTAATTCAAAGTTTGGTGAAAAGTGAGGTGAATAATATTCAATATTTTTTAAAATGAATATTGGATGGATTGTAATTAGATTGTAATGGTATAAGATGGACATACGTGCGGTGGATCTTCAAAGACATGGATTTAACCGTTTTCTTTTGATTTTTCAATGTATTTGTTTTTGTTATATGTAGGATAAAAATTGTGGTCGAATTTATTTCTTTGTATTACTAGTACAATTTTTAACTTGTTATTTATGAAGCCCCGTTTGTGTTCACGCGTTTTTCTTTTAATTTCTGCATGTTTCTTCAATGTATTGTGAGGAACAGTTTAGGCAATATATTTTTAGATGCCTGCTTCTGAATTATTATTACGGATGTTTTTAGTTCTGATGACGGTTTTGGAAGTGGTTGTGACTATTTGGAGTTTGCTTAGATGAGATAGGTTGTTCTGGATAGTGAATGTTATGGAGTTGCTAGATAGTGTCATGCATTTGTTTTTGTTTAATTTATCATTGTGAATAAGGTTGTTGTTATTGTTGCGGTCGTGTATTTTTTGTGCCTTTCTCTTTGCGTTGTTTTTCTTCTTTTTTTTTTGTTTTTCTTTTTTTTAGCAGTTCACCCCCAAGCAAGGCAGGAATGCCACTAGCACGCAAGGGGTTACAGAGAATTGGGAACAAGAGTAAAGATGCGTTTTTGAGGAAATGGTACAGAGAAGGACGGAGAACAAGCTCAGGGTGTCAGATGTCGATTGACATTACACTTGAATATTTGAAGATTATAGTCATCGGGGAAGCAAGTAAGGGGAAGGGAGTTCCACAGACGGGAAGTGCGGGAGAAGAAACTGTTTGAGAAGAAGAGACGGTTACATTTAACCGTTTTGATACTGCAAGGGTGGAACCGAGAGGACAGTCTGGTAGCTCGTTTAAATTCATGTAATTCGGGAACCAGCGAAAGTAGATCGTCGGAACAGTTGCCGTGAAAATACTTGTAGAAGAGACAGAAGGAAGCCACGGCACGTCCGTGGGAAAGCGATTATAGACTAGATGCTAGATCAAGACTTATCATCTTGCATATTCGTCTCTGAATTTTGTCAAAGACCTCGAGACGTACAGCGGTAGCACAAGGCCATATATGACGGCAATATTTCGTGCAAGGACGGATGGTTGATTTGAAGAATGGACTCAGGCGAGAAAAACTTTCAGGCACGACAAAGAGAGCCAACTTTGTGGATGAAGTTAAAAGGATATTGGAAGTTTTTGAATGTGTTTTCTATGTGTGTTTATTCTTTGGGTATATATTGGGTGCTGCAAATTCTTAATGTTTTAAGTATAAACCTATAATTATACTAAATTTAATTTTATAGTAGTGGTTTGAGTAGAAATTGACCCGGTTGTTTTGTTGGTAGCTTTTCTGTGAACGTCAAAGTTGAGTTCACTATGGTTTCTGTGTAACATATCTAGGAAGAGTTCAAAGGTGAAGTTTATTGTATGTTCATCATCTGTAAACTTTGTGTTTTATGAATCTGAAATAAGAAGAGTTTGGTGTCAGAATGTTTTTGAAAGGGCCACTTTCTAGAAACCCTAAAAATATACAGGTGAGAACGCCGCTGTGAGGAGATAACCATCGGTAAGAAAAATTTTTGTCTATAAAAGCGGTTACCGAAAGTGAAGAAACAGTGTTTGGTGATTAGCTGGCATATATTTATGATTTTATGTGTGGGAATAGGTAATTTTATTTTTGTTTTTATTATACACAAACGTCCCTATAGAGAAATGCCTAAATCTACTAAAACACACTTAACAAAATATATAGACGACTCCCTGTTAATATATATCCATAAAACACTAATTGAACAGATCTTGTCAATCAACTTAACAGCGTTGAACCTACAATAGACTTTATCTTTGAACCTGAAGCCAATTACATTCTTACCTACCAACTCCATAACATCCACTACCCAGAACAACTTATCCCATCTAACAACATCCAAATAGTCACAACCAGTTCCAAAACCATCAACTTCAAAATCAGAACTAAAAACACCCATAACAATAATAATTCAGAAACATATATAAAATAAATTTTCTAGGTCATGTGTCCTTGAGGCCTGTGGATAGAAGCGTGGGTTGAATCCAGTGACTTGACCCCGAGTTGTGAGTTCAATACCTGGCTACAGCTGAGATGAACAAAAACTTAGAGAGTTGAGTTAAAGAGAGATAACTGATACTGAGTCATCCGAAAATGTATGGCATGTAGAACTAGAACAATCTACACCGGTGGACGAAATAAAGGGTTCAGTCCAAAATTCCAATCACCTGAAGAAGGCTGGAGCGTACAATGGCCGAAACCTTGTGAATATGTCAACGAACATAAGGTGTAAATGCTACATAAATTATTATTACTAGTTGTATGACAGTTTCTCCCTCTAAGTCAGTCATAGCCGTTAAAACTCATTATCTGGTAACACTAAACCTGTCTGGAATATACGATTGATTTCTTTGAATCCGTACAATAACTTGTTTTTATATTAAACTTGCTTTTATATTAACTATTATTTCCTATTTAACGTTGTGTATACTAAGTATACAATAAACAGGAAATAAAAAAAGCTTCTTCAAAATTATTGATTATGTGCTCTCTACCAGAAACTGTAAATAAGGTACTCTCAGTGCAGTGTAAACTACAGTTGGGCCCTGTGGGTGGTGAAGAAATACGAATGTGCCAGAACAGGACTTTGAAAAATGAACATGCATACTACGCACACACACGCACACAAACACAAACACACACACACACACACACACACACACACATATATATATATATATATATATATATATGGCTAATATTAGTGGTAAATATACACATACATATGCAATATATATATACATAGATGCATACACATACATATATATTTTTTGAATAAAAAATTCCAAGAAGATAGAATCCAGGTAGAACTCAATGTCCAGGACAGAGTAAGGATATCATAAAAAGGCTTAAGCACTAATATTCCATGGTAGTGTTTAAGCCTTTTTATTATATATATATATAATATATATATATATATATATATATATATATATATATATATATATATATATATATATATATATATATATATATATAAGCCTTTTTATTATATATATATACATATATATTTAAGCCTTTTTATTATATATATATATATATATATATATATATATATATATATATATATATATATATATATATATATGGGGGTGTTTTAAGGCATATCAACCCAAATGGGTTATTTAATGCCGACAAAATTTTCATTGCTAGTAATATTTTGTTTTGTCAAAAATCTATTTCTGGTGATAATTTTATTTTTCAAAAATGTGTTGCTGTAATAATTTGTAATAGTAATGTAATAGTTTCGGGGTTAACTACTTACCCATAGTTGGGACCCTAGCAGGTGCTACCACCCGGGTCAGGGAACACCAGCAATTAAGAGGTGTTTCCACGCTTCTCAAAACCTCCTTATCAGAGGCCTTGCTGCTGGATGTAGTTTATCGTCTTACCCAGAACGGTATGTGGATGTGTGTGTATAGTAGTAGTAGTAGTAGTAGTAGTAGTAAGCAAATATATCTGTTGTAAGCATATATGCCTCTGTTTTAGTCGTTGTTATAACTTTCCGTCCTTTTCCCCATTTGGTATGCACTGTACTTGATCGGTCATGTAACCTTTAACGATCAAACATCGGAGCGCTGTCTTTACAAAGCGATAGTTTTTTGTTAAAATTCCAGAGAGGGTAGATACGTTCCTGACATGTAGGCAAATACAGACTTTGACAACATGATGTATCGTACATACACCCTTTGGTAACATTCGCAAGATTTCCTTTTCATAGTTGGGGAGAAGGCATTTCTAAACTTTCTTAACATCTTTTAGTAAAAACAAACCTTCATTTACATTCTGATGACTTCTCCTAAGCCATCTTTTTTTATTATGATTATTATTATTATTATTATTATTATTATTATTATTATTACACAAAATCATTGACGGTAATCTTCCAATATTTTGCAACAATTAGAGAAAAGAAAACAACTTTAACAACAATTGTATAATATTGTGTTTTTAATTTATTTTTATTTTCTTAAATCACGCTCTCCTCTAACTATATTATTATTATTATTATTATTATAAATGTTAGCTTATATATCTGCTTTCAAAGCCAACAACATATATTCGGTTTGGTTAATTTGTTTCTACGGCTTATCCAACCATTGCAGGTTATTTAAAGCCAGAAAATATTTTAGACTGTAAGGTTATTTTTTGAGATAATAATGATTTTTTACTAATTAACCCATAGATGAGGGAGAAGAGGTAGATTCGTATATTTGCGAGTAAGTTAATATAAAAAAACTTAACTTCCTTAACTTCGGTGATCGTATGGGAATTAGTGTTTGAACGTGATTTGTCTACAAGTCATGCCACTCGCATATCCACGCTTACAGCCCCTGGTATTCTCAAACAGTAAGCCATCAAGATACTAACCAGACTCGACGTTGCTTAACTTCGGTGATTGTACGGGAATTAATGTTTGAACGTGATGTGTCTATAAGCCATAACACCCGCATATCCTTGTGTTTGAACGTGATGTAGCCGTAAGACCCATGTATGTGTTGAATTTTAATTACCATTTTACTAATGGATTTTAGCATAAGTGTATATTGCGTATTTGCTTAATCAAAAGAACAAGTAAATGTAACAGAAAACAATGGTGGATATTTATTAAGCTTAGTGTATCATCACCATATTAAGTCACCAACAGAGTGTATCAAGCCTACTCATGTAGCCTTTGTGATAACAGCTTGTTTAGCATTATTCTACAACAGACTCACCAAGGAAAGACAGTCTATAACGGACGATAACAATGTACTACCAAGTCTACCTTTATCGTTCGCTATGTATAATATCAGGAGGCGCGCTTGATATCTACTTCGATTGTTGAATCGGAGATCCGAGTTCGAATTCCAGTTGAGATCATTACATTCACTTACATGCAAATACCCTTGGAAAAGGCATGAATCCATCTGTTCTCTCCCTGGGTAAATACTAAGACAGACTGGGTCTTATAACCTTGGTTGGAAAACTCAGAATTCAGACCAGCCTGGAAAGTGTTGAACCCAGTCAGGTAATCTTGCCCGGGAAACAACACTGCTACTATAGCTGCAGTAAACGTGATGTCTCTACGGCCCTAATGGGTTACGGGACTAGTGATCTTGATGTGTAATATTCTTAGTACCAGGAAGAGACAGCTGAAGTTTCTTAGGCACATAATGAGGAAAGAGAGCTTGTAAAATTTGATACACACGGGACAGATTGAAGGCAAAAGGGACAGAAACAGAACGCATGACCTACCTAGCGAACATGAGTAAATAGATGGTGGATCAAGGTTTAGGTGAGATAAGAAAAAGACAAAATTTATTAAAAGATACAAAGGATAGGAAATTGTGGAGTGCCATGATCGCTAACGTTCAGAAGCGATACGTCACATAGAAGAAGAAGAAGAAGAAGAAGAAGAAGAAGAAGAAGAAGAATGAGCTTGAATAAATGGATGGCGGAACAAGGTTTAGGAGAGAGAACAAAAAGACAAAATTTATTCAGAGCTGCAAAGGACAGGATATTGTGGAGAGCCATGACCGCCTACGTACTGAAGGAACACGGCACATAAAAGAAGATAGCCTTTAAATAGTTGTTTCATCAATATGGATCACTGAATTGAAATGTCATTAAGTAAGTATATCGTTGAACTAAAAGTGGTGACAATAGTTCCTGAATTTAAAATATATTCCTACCATAAATATTTTTTCACTTTTTACAAATGCATAAATATTCAGCTACTCACAAAGTAGCGATATAAATATTCACAATTTTAAACAGCGAATCTTTCAACTCACCGACTGCAAATGCTAATATGACCACAAGTCAACTTTCGTGATGACATTTCATATTATATTTTATTTCCGTACACTGTACAAGTAATAAATATTTAGTTATTGATATTTTTTTCTTTCTAAGTTTATGACCTCTTCTATTTATTCTCCAGCCTATTATGATAACTTCCTTCACCCTTGCTAAACAACTAATTCTTCTATTTAGTCTACTAATACCACAACACCAGAGGGATAGCCTCGATCCAAAACGAAACTGACAATCGCCCCAGTATTTTACGAACTTTTTTCTGCTTGATGACCTGAATTCAAACCCTGGTGAACTTGTCTCCAAACTACCTACCAAAATATACGACATCCAATAGAAAGACTGCACTGCGATACTATCACCAACTCCACATAAAACTCTAACAGGAAGCCAAAACAACACATCATCAGATTTTGTTCTTAATATAGGCAGGTACTCGAAATATTTGTTCTGCTTGATTTCTACTGAACCAAATTTTGCATCCTAAACTTGGTTCAACATTCTTGTTTTCAGATATTTCTACTTTTATAGAAGTGTATACAGTATATGTGATCGTAAACTTTGTGATAATTAAAGGACCTATCAGTGTTTCTTTTGTTGATTAGCTCGTGGTTGTAATGGTATGATCAGTGGCGTAGCTAAGTGGGGGGGGGGCTAGGGGCGAACCGCCCTAGGTGCCAGCACAGGAGTGGTGACACAATGTCACCCCCAACAAAATTTTTCAACCAGGCTAAGGTGCCAAAAATAGTCTGAAAACAGTGGTGGAGACAGGGTTTCGCAGGCGGACATATGACCCGACAGAAACAATTTATGACCCCCCCAGTTTTGTCCCCACCCCCGTCAGAAATTTTCTAATAAATTATCGGCAAATTTGTGAGTAGGAAAAATAGCAATGTTTTCAGCTTTCATGTGTTTCAGTTGCTACAATCTTAGTTACTAACAAGAGACATTGTTGTAACATTTTATCGGATGATATTGTGTTTTAACTCTGCATCATTAATAACAACAAAGCGAAATACGAAGCCAAAAGTGCAACAATTTCAGTCTTGCCTGTGTATCAATTCGCTGAGATACAATTTTCCATTGAGTGAGCGATATACTTTTGAATATATCTACTAGTGTTGGGACGATTAATCGGAATCGGAATCGATAATCGGTAAAATCGGAACTTTTGGGGGTATCGGAAACGGTTTTCCGATTCCAAAAACGATTCTTTTAAATTTTTAACTTAATTTTCCATTATTGGTACTAATGATAAATATTTATTGTTTTTAAATTATCACTAAAACTATTAGGTTGGTGCAAAAATAATTTCGTTTTCTCACATAGTAACATATGTTAGAAAACGAAATTATTTTTGCACCAACCTTTTAAAATCATAATAACATCAAAATACGATGTAATTTTATTTTACTTGTATAAAGAAAAACAAAAAAATAAACTTTGCATAAATTCTCTAGGTACCCTTTAAAAGAATGCAGTTGATTTACAATGTTCCGAAAAATGCTTAAAAATTAAATAGAACATTTTTGTCAAGAAAAATACTTTCAAACATCTTTGATAATTTAATGGTACCCAGAAAATGATGCAACGGAAAATTGGACATCGAAAAATTAGCAACAGCAAATTACGTCAACCATGAGCCTGTCGAAACTGTCGGATCTGGCTGTGCTGTCCATTGAAAACAAGCTTACAAGACAAACAGATTTTGACGATGTCATTGACCAGTTTGCCACAATGAAAACAAGAAAACATTCATTCTAAGACCATAGTATCGAATTTCATTCTTTTGTGTATTGCCGTGTTTTGTATTTAGTTGTTCTGAAAGAACAGTTGCACTTGAAAAAAATCTTTTGATTTGAACTGATTATTTTGTGGTATTGAATTTTGTCTTGGATCATACATGTAAACAGTAACGTACTGGTCAGTAGAGTAAAGTAGAGTTAGAGAATGTATGAAAATTTAGCTACAGCTAACCATACAGCATAGGGTGAATCGGGGTCATTGGGGTGACATTTGAGCAGACCGCCCCGGGTGACGTTTACTCTAGTCACGCCACTGTGTATGATTATATGATTACATATTGATTCCTATTATGTTAACTATCCGAACACATTTTTTGAAATGATCCAGTCTTTCCTAACAAATCGTGAAATGAAAGTTATCCCGAACGGTCTAGATCCTTTCGTACTAATCCATCCCTGTTTTTAATTTTCATTAATGACTTTTACGTTGATGACACAATCATTTACTCCTGCCTCAATAGTAAGGCTGATCAATCCGACGAGTTTATAATGACAGCCGATGTCCAAAACGGCCTCAACTCCGTTGTTAACTGGGACAAAAGATGGCATGTTAATTTTAACGCCTCCGAAACTAAACTTCTCTCCATTAATTATTTCAGAGTCTCCTCTCACTCTTCCATCAGCATGGCTGATGCTAACCTCCAGAAAAAGTAACTTGTTGCGCCTTCTCGGACTAACGTTCCCAGCTAACACGAAATGGAAAGATCATATTGAAACCCCTGCTAGGTCAGCTGCTAAGAAAATTGGTTCAATGTGCCATGCTAGACAATTGTTAATGTGTCTGTTCCTAAATATTCCACAACCAGCAAGTCCCTGTGTCTTAGTGGCTTTTCTGCCTTGCATGGAGTATCTTTAGTTGAAGGCATAGATTTGCATTCAAAATATTTAGATTTTGGCATTAAATAATCTATAGAGATTGATATGCCGCTGAACAAAACGTTTAAAGATTTATCGTCTTCTCATTTGAGGTACTGTTTTTCGAAATATATATTTGAACATTTTGGTTACTAAAAGTAAAAACCGAGAAAAAACTATTATGGGTATTAAAAGTAGAAACCGACCTATTATGTGTACTAAAATCAGAAAATAATACTTCTTCCCTTCTCTGACTATAATTTCAAAAACCCAGTAACCTTCTACACTGTGGTATTTTCTTTTACAGAATTTTGTTTCGTCTATTTCGATCACTGTCACTTCTTACACAATTACTTCAATTTCCATCTTGAATCCTACTGCTTTCCTACTGTCCCCTTGCCGATACACGAAATACTAGACCATGTGGCCGAGTGGCTAGAATATTCGCTTTCTGACCATGAGGTCCGGATTCGAATCTCACCAAGATTATTTGTCAGAAAGGTAACTTATTGGCGTTATCGGTCTGGAGGAGTACATGAAAATCATACCACGCTTTGTGAGTGAAACTGGATAGATGGAATCCTTAGGGGTTGTCGATAGCTGTGCTAGCATGAAGTCACAAGTCATCGTAACCGAGCGTTTGTGCGCTGGCCTGGTTCAGATTGTTTTACACGCTAGATCACACGCTCCCTCCCCAAAACTGTAACTAAGGTCTGCTCAGCATAGTTGCAGTATAAACTATAGGTTAGCTCTGTGGGTGTTGAACAAACACAAATATACCAGAGTGAGCGTCTACAATATGGATTGGCTAGTCGCCCTAATAGACGGGTATCCTCGAATTATATGGCCAGCTATTACAGCTATTATACACACACACACACACACACACACACACACACACACACACATCTATCTATCTATATATATATATATTCATTGAATAATATAGACATATGTCTATTTTATAATAATGCTTTCTTGTTCTCTAATTATCTTCTCGTTAAGCTGAACTACGAAAGGCGCCGTAGTTATTGTCCAACAAGTTCTTTCGATGTTTATTTTTGTTTTTTTTAATGTCACCAGAGATTTTTAAAATGCAACCTGGCGTTAAATGTTAGTTAACTGAAATGCATTTTAAAACATTGCTACTACACTCGTAATAAATTTTGTTCAGTGTTGGTTGGCTTACAAAAAAACATCGTAGCTACAACGGTTAATTTTAAAATAATTATAACAGAAGACGTTCACGCGGATGTACAAAAACGTCAAAACCGACATTATTTTTGCATCAACCTAATATATTAAAATAATTGGACTTAGTCCATTTTATAATATATATATATATATATATATATATATATATATATATATATATATATATATATATATATTAATTTGTATGGATATGAGTTTGTGAGCCTAGGTTTCACGCTTTTGCGGCGTGTGTGTAGGTGATGTATTACTGGTTGGACAAGTTATGAATTTAAAAAATCTAACAATTGAGAACCACGAAAACATTTTGTATTCAAGAATTGGACAATAAAACAAAGTTTAAAAAATAATCAGACGAGTTCTGGCAATTAAAAAAATAGATTAAGTGAACCTTTTATTTTTTTTTTAGAATTTATCCCAGAAAATATGACAGCATGTCAGATAGTCCACGTGGCTTTCGTATAGGAATTGGTATTAAGGAAAATCTTTAATCAATAAATTTAAATTTATACGATCAGAAGTTACAAATATATTTATGCAAGATTTAAAAAACTGTGTCTATTTAACAAATCGTCTAGAATTTAAATCGTTAAAATTGGTTCGAAGTGTTTAACGATGAAAATTTGATTAAAATATTTATTTTTCATTAAAATTTACAAAAGAAATTTGCAAATTTCTGTCTTTATTGAATGATGAATTCTTGTACATTGGGTTTACGTTCAAAGTTAAGATGGTATTCAGAACATTTGAGAGATTTGAAAATTGCAGATTATTTTCTATTGTTAAGATTAAAAATGAATGAATGTTTGGTAATATAATGCTCCAAATGTTATGTATAGATACAAAGACAATGAAAAATAAATGCATATATGTACTTATTGAATCTAGAAGTATAGATACATACAAGATAAATTATTTAAATATGTAACGTAAGCGCGTAGATATAAGCTAAGAATTTATAGAGAGAAAACTACAGGTATTTTAAACATATTCACAAACATAGAAATGTGTTCTCAAATGTCGTTCATTTTTTAAATACTTTCCACGCAAACGAATGCTCTCGTTCTAACTTCGTTCAAATGAGATAAAATTAGCCATATAACTATTCTCTCTATCTCTCTCAGTCTCACTCTTTTACTCTCTGTCTCTGTTTTTTCTCTTTTTCTCTCTCTTTCTGTCTAACTCACTCTCTCTCTCTCTCTTTCTCCCTCTCTTTCTCTCACTCACACCCCCTCTCTCTCTTTCTCTTTCTGGCTCTCTCACTATCTCTCTTTCTCTCTATCACTCTGTCTCATTCTATCTCTATTTCTCTCACACACTGTCTCTTTTTCTCTCTCTCTCTCTTTCTCGCTCTTTTTTTCTCTTCCCCTCTTTCTATCTTTCTTTCCCTCTCTTTCTCTCTGATTCTCTCTCTTTCCATCTCTTTATCGCACACTCTCTCTTTCTCTCTCTCACTTTCTCTCTTTCTATCTTTCTCTCTATCACGTTCTCTTTCTCCCTCTGCATTTATCTTTCTTTTAATATGTCTCTTTCTCTAGCTTTGCTTATATCAGTTTTAACTGACGGCGTCACTAAACCAAGATGTTTGGTATCTGCTAGCCATTTGTTAGAAATAATATTAATAAATCAAAATTGTTATTTTTATTTCTCTCTGTTTACTAGTAGTATTTCAACTTCTGCCTGATATAAAATATGTCAGTACGTATGAAAACAATTTGTTCTTTACTTACGACATACAGGCACAGACATACATATTTGCATACAAAACAAAGCCCGTCGTCAGAGTGTTTTCAGGCAGAGGGTTTATGAGTTAGAATCTGCACACTGATATTAGGTAACACTGTTTTCACGGGAGAGAAAAAACATCTTTTTCTGGGTGGTGGCCGATGTCAAGAAAAGAAATGTATCAATCACGATATATACAGGCATAAAATATCTAAATAAATACCCAGATCTAGACATACGAAATGTTTGCACAATTTTTAGTTAACTTTTGTCACTTTCATTTTTAATGGAAATCTTTTATTCTATATTGTATACATTTCTTGGCAACATTTGTTGGCTAGATTTGCATGACTACATTTCTTGGCAACATTTGTTGGCTAGATTTGCATGACTACATTTCTTGGCAACATTTGTTGGCTAGATTTGCATGACTGCATTTGTTGGTTACATTTTCATGACTGCATTTGTTGGTTACATTTGTTGACTGCATTTGTTGACTAAATTTGCACGACTGCATTTGTTGGCTACATTTCCATGACTATATTTATTGTCTACATTTGCATGTCTAAATTTGTTGACGACATTTGGATGACTGAATTTGTTGACGACATTTGGATGAGTGAATTTGTTGACGACATTTGGATGACTGAATTTGTTGACGACATTTGGATGACTGAATTTGTTGACGACATTTGCATGCCTATATTTGCATGACTGCATTCATATATACGGCTACACACATATATATTAAGTAAAGTTTAGTAAATAAAGAAAATGAAAGTGTGAAATGACAAGATGTATGTAACATACATTTTAACTTATTTTAATTATCTATATGTATATATATGCGTGCGTTCGTGCGTAAATAGGTGTAAATATTTAAATATTTAGTCACTTTTATCTATATTTCTTACTGTGCGTAGAATAAATATACATTAATTTATTTCAAAACATGAAATATATATCTAACATAATTAATATCTGTTTGTCTTTCTATATGCAAGTATATATAAACTTTCTAAAATTTAAAAGCCTTCATAAACCAATGACATCCTCGCCTTTGTATATAAACACATGCAGCAAAATAAAGCATGCATTGCCTTGATAAAGTCCCTCAGAAGACGAAACGCGTCGGCTAAGAAAAAATTTCCTCTTTTCTTGTTTCATTAATATATATATATATATATATACACTTTATCCCATAAATATAGCACAATTTAAAACTATATTTCGACGGGGATATATATATATATATATATATATATATATATATATATATATATATATATATATATATATATATATACAGAAATATAGCTTTAAAGTGTGCTATATTTATGGGATAAAGTGCTCAGTATCAGAGATAGAGCGTATGCAAATATAAATATAAAAGTGATCGCTTATATTTATATTTATATATATTATGTCTATTTTTATAATAATCTTTTCTAGTTCTCTAATCAATTTCTTGAAATTAAGATGAAATATGAAATTCATCAAGGAAGGCACCGTAGTTTTTTTCTTATCCAAGTACTTTCGATCTCTTTCATGTATTTATTTATAAATCTGAAGGTTATATTGGAAAATATCGTAAAAATAAATATGAATAAATATAACCACAGTACCTTTTTTGCTGTCTTTAATCATGAAACAAGAATGCTTATACGGGATTACGAAAGGATTTTATTGAAAATAAATAAATACATGTCTAAATTGTTTAATAAGACACAATTAAATGAAAATATTCTGCCAACATATATATATATATATATATATATATATATATATATATATATACATATATATGGGAAAAGATATATAATTTTTTTATATATTATATATCATATTGTTTTAACTAACAACTCTCTCACAAGTAAAATTGAAAATAATTTATCTAAGCTAAACAAAAATGTGTCACAAGTACGTCTATGACAATAAAAGACTTAATTGATACAAAACAAAGTTATAAATTAAAACTTCAAGGAGGAATTTATATCTATCACCTATAATGATTGCCACAAGGAATATACAGGAGAAACCTCGAAAAATTTAAATAAAAGATTATATGAACACAAAAACTATCTTTCATAAAACAGTACACTCAATGCATTAATTGCCGAGAATAACTATTATTTTAAAATACTAATTTAATTAAAATGAACGCAAAGCCGAAAATGTATAGAAAGTGCTGTAATCGCTAGGCCTTCCACAGTAAATTTACGTCCAGGCCCTTACAACATTTTATCTTTTCTGTCAAATCTTCTATTATCACAATGTGGAATATTTAATAACAAAAAAGTGATACAAAACTTAAATAAAAAAATAAATAAATAAACGCTACTAAACGATATAACTAAAACACATATTTTTTAATTTAAAATTTCTGTCTTCTCTCCTTCGTGTTCATGCGTAGTCGCATCAACGTAAACATTTCTTTTTAGCTCGATGATCTTCTAAGGAACGAAACGCGTCACACAAAATCTTTTTCCACTTTGTTATAGTTTTTCCAAAGATATTATGTCTGTTTGTATATGTGTTAGTATACCTGTGTTAGTATACCTGTATTAGTATACCTGTGTATGTGTATGTGTGTGTGTGTACATAGGTATAAATATTCAAATATTTAATCATTTTTATCTGCATTTTTCCTGTGTATAAAGCCAAAAATAAACATTCATTTACGTAAAAAAAGACAAATGTCTTCAATATTTCTACAAATCTGACTCATGTTTTTTGTGTGTATAATAAATATTTGCATAAATCAATGCTTTTATTTTTTTTATATAATGTTTCTGTAAATTTCTCTTAGGTTGTTTCTATGTTAGTCTGTGCATTGATATAAGACGTTCCGGTATGTCAACATTTATTTATAACGACACAGGGAGAAAATATGAATAGAGAAAAAAACAAATATGAATTAACAGGTGATTAAAGGCAATAACTAACGAGTTAAAAGTGTGTACACGTTTCTTATTCATATTTTGCGTATTTCAGATGAAAAAAAAAGCAATGTTATCATTAAATAAATAAATTTAAAATAATTAAAAAGAAAGAGAAAACTATAAAGTTATATAATACGAAACTAACCGTTTATCCCCGATTCATTTATAATAAGTTGTCTATACCAGTAAAGGTAAGAGATATCTCAGTTGTTGTCGCAGTCAATGTGTATAACAATCTGCTACCTCTGCTTTTTCTCCTCAGAAAAAAAACAAAAACTCCCACCATTACTTTTTTCTTCTTTTCACTCCCTCCATTGTTTAATTCATTTTTTTTTATTATTATTATTTCTTTCACTCCGCATCTTTTCATTCACTCTTCTTTCTATCTTTATTTGTATTTAAGCTTTCTTACTCTCTCTCTCTCTGTTATTTACCCCACAAACTCTCTCCACTTTTTTTATAATTAAGTCTCAACAGATTACATTTGTCCATACTGTCACTTCAGAACTTAACACACTGTTTTACCGCATTCATTCACTCATTTACTTACTACATTTTCAAATTGTTTGTCATCTGAGACGATTGCTACTTTATCACTTATACAACTTAGAATTGCTACTGGAACTGGACAATAAAAACGAACAAATAAATAATTAATGAAGTAATTTTTCGAATGCTGATTCTTAAAGCAGGTAACGAGGCAACTCAGAGAGGACTAAAAATCCTACTAGGATTCATCTTTGGCGGCCACAATCTTAACAGCATAAAACACGCTGATAGCTACTAGGTTGGCATCTCAGTCCCACCTCTTTCACCGTCGAAACGGTTAAGTGCAGCCGTCTCTTCTACTCCAATAGTTTCATGTCTTGCACTTCCCGTCTACGGAACTCCCTTCCTCTTACTTACTTCCCTGATAGCTATAATCTCCAACTATTCAAATGCAATGTCAATCGACATCTCCAGATGCCTTGATCTATTCTGTGTCCTTCTCTTCGTCCTTTCCTCTCTCACGCCTCTTTTACTCTTGCTCCCACTCTCTGTAACCCCTTGCGTGTTAGTGGCACCCCCGCCTTGTTTGGAGCGAAAAGCTTAAAAAAGATGACGAAAATGAAATTACAAAACCTCCTACGGAAGGTAGCGAAAGAGAGCTAGAAGAAGGGACTAAGCATAAACTACAAGAAGACAGAATGCATGGTCATCAACAAAAAGATGAGCCCGAAATACCATTCCGCCATATAGTTTGAAAGCACTGCTCTACGCCATCAACTATATTTCTTATACTGATTAACATTACTACGTTAAATTATAATTTTTCGTATGATTAATGAAGCAACGTGCAAAGTTAAGCAACGTCAAACCTGGTCAGTACCTAAATAGATGACCACTTGGGAATACCCCGTTTTATATCCACATTATGGTTCCTCAGATTCTTATTAAATGTGAATTCATCTCTTTTCCCCTGGGCTATGGGTTAATTAGTAAGATTGTATCACTAAATCATTATTATATAAAAAAAATTCTTAGAATCTAAAAATATTTTCTAGACACAAAATGAGGGACCAGTTTATATATAGATTGTAATAAAAAAACTGATCCCCAATTTTATATCCACATTATGGTTCCTCAGATTCTTATTAAATGTGAATCCATCTCTTTTCCCCTGGGCTATGGGTTAATTAGTAAGACTTGTATCACTAAATCATTATTATCTCTAAAAAGAATAAATTATTACAATTTCTATTTCTTACTACACTGCTTAGCTTTTAGAAGGCATCTTTTGCTATTCCAATGTGTCTTCAGATTTCACTGCCACATTTTTCATCCTCTGTTAAAAGACTTCCCAGATATTTAAATCTCTGTACATGCTTGATTTTGACATCTCTAATTTGTAGTTTGCATCTATGGTTGTCCCTTTTGCTGACAACCAGATATACTTTATTCCAGTTTCCAATTTCTTAATATTTTGTTTAGCTTTTGGAAGATAACTTTTGCTATTCCAATGCGCTTTCAGATTTCACTGCCGCATTTCCATCCTCTGTTAAAACATATCTTCCGAGATATTTAAATTTCCTCACTTGTTTGATTTTGGTATCTCCTATTTGCACGAACTTTAAAACAAATGACTTGCACGTAGCGTATTTGTTATCGGCATGGAAATGAAGATTGTGCCGTGTTCAAATTCAAGCTGCAAACATTGCATTCACTTTCGAATTTGTTTCTTTCTCCTCAGCTAAGCGGAGTAATAGCAGTTAATAACAATTGAACTCTCTCTCTCTCTCTCTCTCTCTCTCTCTCTCTCTTTCTCTCTGTGTGTGCCTTGGAGGGTTCAAAACCGGTTGAGTGTTTGGCTAACAGCTCTATCCCATAAATACCTACTTGCTATAAAAACCAAAGCAGCAAAACCTTGCATGCTAATTATATGATCCTAGCCTCCACGGCGTGTGTATTAGATTTATGATATCGATTTGCGTTATAAAATATCGTCTCAAATAAATATTGGATTTATATTATCTATAATATCTTTTTTTTTAATTTGTAATTATTTTATAATTCGGTCGAGCTGTCTCGAACAGTCAAGAGTCTATCATGCTAACAATCACATTCCTGCATCAAGGTCGGAAGGCCATTAGGTTGGCATTCTGTGTCATAACATAGCTGGTCAATGTTGATGGTTGCTTGGCGATATGTTGCTCCATAATTGTGTCCCGAGCGGTAGATCACTCGCAAGTTCAATGTCCTGAAAAGTGCATTCGCGTAAGATTGTATTCCTTGTCAAAACTGTATCACATGGAGTACACACATATAGTTGTGGCAAGGAATACAACCGAAAAATTAATCTTTCCTTAGAATTGATGGAGGGACATTGAAATGTATTCGTTAACCCCTGTGGTGGAATCAAGTCAAGGAAATATTATTATTTTATTATTCGGTCGAGCTGTCTTGGACATTCATGAGTCTATTATGTTAACCATCCCGGTCCTGCATCAGGGTCGGGAGGTCATTAGGTTGACATTCTGTGTCATATCATAGCTGATGAATATAGGTGGTTACTGGGCCACCAACTCATTTCGCTCTTTGGCTAAGTGTCCAAAGCGTAGATCACTCACGTGTTCTTGTTTTGCTCGCCAGCAGCATCCTGCAAAGTGCATTCTGCCTTCACGTAAGATTGTAAAAATACCAGGCATGGGTTCAGAGACTTGTAATTTAGTTGGCTGTTGTCTTCAAGAGATGTTAAGTATAGCGCTCTTAGCATCCGGGGGTAGGTTCATTCAAGCTTAGACACTAGGGTTTTAATTAATGTCCGGTTAGTGCTATCATATATTAACACAGTGTGCTCCAAAGAATCTCTGTTTGTTTGATAGATTAGATTTCCAGATTAATTCAAGGCAGCCCAAGCCTTAGCTATGTGAATTTTCATATTCTTTTCTGTAGAATTTGTCTCACTTCCTAAGGTATGTAAAGGATTCGATAGATTTATTGATTCACCTGAGATTGTATTGAGAACTTCAACCAGCAAGTTTGTAATACACATCTAAAAAGTTATGACATGAAGGAAGGAAGTGTATACTCGTATTTTATGCATATACATGTGTATTTAACCTGTATCGTTGCTAGAAGTAACCGTAAGTTCTATGCTAAAGTTTCTTCCACTCGCACTTCTCGCTTACGAAACCTTTCAGTCAAGTTTGATCTTCAAAAATTTAAATGCAATGTCAATCGTTATCTTCTTCCGTCTTTTAATGTGCTCTCCTTAATACAGTTTTTCTTTTTCTCATATTCTTTCACACTCAGTAACTCCTTGTGTCTTAGTGACTTTATTGCCTTGTGTTGGTTTCAATCTTTTGGAATGACTACAAAATACTTTCCCTTCCTCATTTTGTAGTTAGACATGCTCAAACGCATGCTGTTATTTTTCCCTAGCCAATAAAATAGGTCGGTTCTTGGTTTTATCTTACTTAGTCCCGATCTGTCTTGAAGTCAGAATGCTTTGTTCACTTGTCCAAACTTGCTTTTTTGTGTCAACCCCAATTCTTAATCTGTGAACTTTTGCTATATTACTGTTGCTTTGCCTTATTACTGTTAATATATATATTGTTTGCTTACTTTGTATTATTTTTTGCCATGTCCTTTTCATTTCTTTTTCTTTTTCTTGTTATTATTTATTGCAAACTTTGTCAATTCTGTTTGCTAGACAGTTCTGATATTTTGTATTTGACCATGGCAACTAACTCCACACCTTGCTTGGGGTGAAATGATTTAAATGAATAACATTTTGCACGCTAGCAAAACTATCCCTTTTTACACGTTAATGTCAATTTATATGATTTTGTAGCTATGCAATAGTGAGCATGCTAAACGAAATATGTACACTGACAGCATGTACGAGAGGGGCTGCTTGACACCTAGGTGAGTTCCATTGCACAACTTTAGATGATCAAGATTTGAAAAGCACGATATGTATTCTAGTTTTCAGTTGAAGGTTGTAGGAAAGAACACCAGTTAGCTCATGAAAGTTAAAGAACTAACTTGAATTCTGAAGTGCGACAATTTTTTCCAGAAATATACTTGCAAGAACGCCTAACTTACAAAGTTTCCCTAGTTCGGGGGTGATTTAAAACAGCCGAAAAAAATCATGCTCGATTCTGAAAGTTTTAAAAACGTGAGAAAAAGAAAAACCGTATTAAGAAAAGAGAGAGCAATAAAAGAAGAGGAATTAAAAAGACAGAAGATAACGATTGACATCGAATTTAAATTTTTGAAGATCAAACTTGACTGGAAAGATCCGCGAGGGAGAAGTGCGAGTGAAGAAACTGTTAGCATAGAACTTACGGTTACAACTAGCAATTATATTGATCGAGACATGTAAATACACATATATATGCATAAAGTACGAATATGCACTTACTTCCTTCATGTCACAAATTTTAGATTTTTTGTAATTATTTTTCAGTGTTAAATAACGTTTTATATTCAAAGAAAAAAATTTTAACACTTTTGTTTGGCTGAAAGGGACATTTTTAATCTAAAATTGATCTCCGGTGACCTCCAGTGACATTGAATGTATGTATTCTCTTTCTCATTTTGCTATCCTGCTTAAGTTACCCCTACATAGTAATTTACCTTTAAATAATTTAATTGGCCATAATTGAATGGTTGGAAATTTTAACGCTTACAGGATATATGAAAGGTAAGTGGGACAGAGAAAAACAATACATAAACTTGTGTACACGGGTGGCAGAACAGGGTTTAAGAGAAATTACAAAAAGACAAAATGTACTAAGTGCTACAAAGGATAGAAAAATGTGGAGAGCCATGACCATCAACATCATGAAGGGCCATGACGCATACAATATGAAAGAAGAATCTAATTGACTCCAATATAGAGCAAATTCATTTTACTTTCAGTGAATTGAATCTGACGTTATCCATCTGACTAAAATATTTCAAAACATTTTCTTACATTATAATAAACCTGATATCCAAGTTCCTTTTACTTGAAATTGTTTTATTTGCATAAGAATGGCAAGATGCAATCTGTTGCTAACTCTTTATGAACGCAAATAACTTTCAAGTTTATGTTATTGTAAGCCAATAACCCATATAAAAACTTTGCAACTTTCCGATTGGTCATGTCAAAACACACAAACACACACACTAAATAAAACTAGGTATGAATAACAGTTTATTTCAAATATATATATATATATATATATATATATATATATATATATATATGCAAATATACTCTGTATTCACCTGAGATAGCTTTTATTGAGAGCTTCAACCAGCAAGTTTGTAATACACATCTAAAAAGTTATGACATGAAGAAAGTATCCTCTGAAGAAAATTATATTTTTCAGTTGGTTGTTTCATCAGATAGGAAGTGTTAAAGGTTTATAATTAGATCTGCATTTCAAATACAATAAATATATTCAAGCTTTCATTATATATCATAAGCGATATAAACTTATGAGAAAATTTACGAGAAAGCGATACGCCTTCAGAGAAAATATTAAAACACTGCGACACTGGAAGTATAATCTATAAAAAGAAAACAGCATCATATCTTTTTCCCCCGGCTTCTAATAATAAATAAGTGAATACATTTCCTTTTTGCTCACTGCAAATCAGGTTTGTTTCATATTAGAAAAACGTTCAAATTTAGAACAGTTTCAGGAATAATGTATTATTCAGATTCTATTTTTGAACAATTCTAAATCTCTGACTAATGTCAACCAAAAAGTGCCTATGCTAACATATTTTTCTTATCTTTTAAGATTTTCCAGAAAGAGAACCGTCCATAAACAAACAGAGAACTGTTTACTTTGTATTCCAATGATCATTTTTGTGTGCATGGATGTGTCTTCGAATGTCTCAGTGCTAAAATCAAGCTTTCCCACTCGATCTAATTTGGTCCCAAAAAGACAATTTTAACATCAACATGCAAGATAATTGATCAAAAATTATTACGGATACTAGTGAGGCTATTGATAATGTTTACGACCGGAAGAGGGTTCCGCAAGCGAGATGTCCGAGAAAAAAAATCTGCTATCTTAGAACTTACGGTTACATCTATCCGATGCAACCGTAAATTGATGAAACCTTTTACAGTCTAGCTAAATTAATGAAGTCTAGGTACGTAGCGAAGAGTTCACCTGAACAATTACATTCAAACGCTCAGAAACAAATGTTTATTTATTCTTAGTATGAATTTTAGCTCTGTTATTTTACATCGAATAATGTTTTATTACCACCAGAGCTCACTGTACGCAATTATATATATATATATATATATATATATATATATATATATATATATGAATATTTGTTTTGTTTACATTTCTAATAGTAAATAATATATATATATATATATATATATATATATATATATATATATATATATATATATATATATATATATTCCTTTACAGCTAGAAATAAATAAATAAAGAAATAAAGAAATATATATATATATATATATATATATATAGATAGATAGATAGATAGATAGATAGATAGATAGATATGTATATTTTGGCAGCATATTTCCATTCTCATTGAATAATATAGACATATTATGCCTATTTATTTTCATAATAATACTTTTTACTTAGCTTCTTAATATTAAGTTAAAATTCATTAAGGAAGGCGCCGTAGTTTTTTTCCTACTCAAGTACTTTCTATCTCATCCGAGACCATCCTCAGGGCTTAATTGCAACGATAAACTTATTGTAACTGTGATCGTTGTAACTGTGATTTTTGTAAACAGTAAGTTAGAACGGTTAATTTTAAAATAATTATAACTGAACTCGTTCATGCATGTTTACAAAAATCACCATTACAACGATCACATTTACAATAAGTTTATCTTCGCAATTAAGCCCTGAGGATGATCTCGAAGGAGATCAAAAGTACTTGGGTTAACATAGACCACATCGCCTTCCTCGATGAATTTCAACTTAACAAGAAATTAACGAAACATGCTTGAATGCGCATATATATATATATATATATATATATATATATATATATATATATATATATATAAAAGAAAAACAGACCACTTTAAGGTACCATTATAATAATTTATTTCGCCAGAGTCCTATTAAAAGGACGCCGAATCATCTGATAGCACTTCCAACAACGAAATGAAACGAAAAATAAGATTAAAATTGATGGGTAGTGTAAGTTTTTATAATTTAACAGGGGGTGTGAGAGGGATAGTTAAAGAGACATGGTAGAGTATAGGGAGGGGTTAATTTCATATCTCTCTCAAGTGTACTTTATATTGAGGTAGGAGGAGTGACCAGACCTTGACCTATTTAGATGGTTAACTTAACGGAAATGATATATAGAAATGGGAGGGGAGTAGGGAGAAAAGAAAAGGGAAAAATAAAAAAAGAAAGAGTAGACAGAAAACAGTAATACAGATATATACAAATGAGTGTTACAGCAAGGATATATATATATATATATATATATATATATATATATATATATATATATATATATTATAAATTAATTGATTTAAAATATGTTTTTTTTCGCTACCCAATTCTAACCATGTTTCAAAAATGGAAGCTGAAAGCTTCGAATTCAATTTTGTAATGAAATTAAAGACATTAGTTCTATTTCATCCTCAAGCGAATTTTGGAGTAACTTTTAAAATTACTGGGTTTTAAAGACACAGCAAAAATTCATAATTCCAAGAATACAGAAAAATCCAATTCAACCAGGCAAGGGGTGTTTTCGTGTTCATTATCGCTGTATTTAAATGTATCAGTTATTAGTTACGTTTTGGTAGGGGTAGGGATTATTTTTCAATGAAATCTGACATCCATTAAATGCATGTCGTCTGTATTTTTTTTTTTAATTTATTGTTAACGACAAAAATTCTTACGGCATTTTTTCTATTTGTATATTTAAAGATTTTTGGTGGGTGTTTAGGTTAGAATACGTTTAATTTAACTACTATTTGAAAAATATTTTCATTTTTAATTTTTAATATGGTATATTTGTTTTAAGAACAAGTAAATGTATTAGAATCCCTTAAAGTATGTAGAACTATTTTCATATTACTAGGTCACAATTTATAATATTAATGCTCTGTAAATTTACATTGAGTACTGTTTTGTAAAAAATGAAAAATATCTATAAGAACACCGGATTATATATCTTACTGTTCATTCTTTTTATATATATATATATATATGTATGTATGTATGTATATATCTCTCTATATATATAGTTGGATTGATGTTAAATATGTTAACTCTTAGCGCTTTCCAATAAGTACCGCGTATATATAATATATAAATAATATATATAAAAATTCATATATATATATATATATATATATATATATATATATATATATATATATATATATATATATATATATATATATATATATATATATATATATATACACACATTTTACATATATGTATATATATGTGTGTGTGTTTTATTACGTGAATGTTATTTTTAGTGGATACCCATATTTGAGTAAATGCGTCATTCATTTATTATTATAAGATAAAGAATAAATAAAGAAACGTTTATCAATCTAGCATGTTTCACTTTTATTAAAGTTTCGTCAGAGAACGAGATATGGAGGAAAAGAGGAAATTCTTATATATATATATATATATATATATATATATATATATATATATATATATATATATATATATACTTTTGTGTTGTTTTATTTTCATTGGTTAATCATGTTTCACGTGCATTCGTATATGATATATTAGCATAATTTATGGCATAATTCAAGGAGGGACGACACATCCTTTCGACATTCCAAGAAATTAACGGATTCCAAGTCTAACCGAAAAGCCGTAAATATTGTAAGTGTATAATAATCCTAGTTTGTCTGTGTGAGATGATAATGTACATTCGTAAGTCTTTGTATGGGAGTGTCCAGTATACATTATATTTGTTGGTTTTTGACACACACATACATACACACAGTCCCTTTTAGTCGATACGTACACTTGAGTAGACGGTCATTTTATACTAACCACCATATTAACTTATTTTCGTCTACCGGCCTGGTCAACGATGCACTACGTAGTTGAGTCTTTCTAAAGCACGTCGGATCTAACAATGTTTTCTCCTGACAATGAGGACGCAGGTTCGAATCCTGCCATAGAACTCATGTTTTATTTTAATAAGACTTCTCGAATATTCAGGCCGGTAAACGAAAATAAATAAAGATGTTATTTAATAAATAAACGAAGCATCCACTCAAACACAAGTAACTACTAAAAATAACGTTTAAGTACTACTACTACTACTAATAATAATAATTATATATATATATATATATATATATATATATATATATATACACACACATATATATATATATATATATGTGTGTGTGTGTGTGTGTGTGTGTGTGTGTGTGTGTGTGTGTGTGTGTGTGTGTGTGTGTGTGTTATAAAATCACTACAAAAATAGCCATTTTGTTTCAACATTTCTGGTGTCTTATCAAGTAATGATGTTGAATGTAGAATAAAGGGTTTTAAAAGGTTCAAATCAATTAACCACTCCTCGCAAGGGGAACGCTGTTACATAAGCTGGAATGACCAATCAAAATACAAGTATACGAGAATTCAAAAAACTTGACAACGAACTAAGGGTATAATAACTATTTAATGCCTTAATGTTGGGGTTAGACTAAAATAGAATTTATTCTAACTAATAAATATTAAATTACACGATAAAATTTGAAATTAAAAATTACCCATTTTAACATTTAAATTTAATCTATATTAAGTTTAAAATTATAAAATTACTGAGGAAAAAAGAAAAAATACATATGTTATATATTTTGTTTTTATTGAAATTAAGTTGGAATAAACATTAATATCAAATGTTGCTCCGAACTTCATGATGGCAATACATTTGAATTCTAAATATAGGCAGGGGAGGATAACATCTTGCAAAAGACAATACATACACAATCAGGTTATAATACATAAGCACGCAGACGTATTTAGATATATACACACACAAAAAAAGTGACGAGACAGGAAATATTTGCACGACCCTTTAAAAAAAACAAAAAAAAACATATATACACAATGAAAGTTGCATCCAAGTTACCATACACACAGACACGGATAAAGACACGTACATACACACACATAAACCCCTTTATTCTACATTTAATATCATCACTTGATAAAACACCAGAAGTGTTGAAACAAAATGGCCATTTTTGTAGTGATTTTATAAAATATTTATGTTATAATTTTCCAATAAATAATTATATTCGCTCTACTCTGTGTTGAGCACTCTTTTAAGAATAGTAATTGTTGGTTATTGGAATTTATTCCGTATACACCAATCCTATACTTATATATATATATATATATATATATATATATATATATATATATATATATATATATATATATATATATATATATATTCAAACAGGTTTGGTTAAATAATTTAGACATGCTATGTCTGTTATTATTTAATTAAATTATTTAACCAAACCTGTTTGAATGAAAATTTGCTGCCTAGATACACAAATATATGTGTGTACACACACACACACACACATATATATATATATATATATATATATATATATATATAAGCAGCAAAAATTCATTAAACAAATTTTGCGAAAATTGTTCGACAATTATCAATTTAATTTTTCTTGTATTTTTTTAATTTTTGAATAAACGCTTGCACACCCGTATCGAAATTGTGGATACACTGACATAGTTCATGTTTTTGGTGGAATATCTTCGACTGTCTCAGTCATTATCAATAATTGTGTGTTTTCAGTATAGTAGACAAGATTTTGTTGGCTACATCCTGATATTTTTTAGAGGGAATTGGGAACGCTGAAATTCAAATCGAAATATGCATATATTTTATAAGTGACTGTTTCACATATCTTGACTTCATTGGAAAAGTAGGAATCAAATATTTCATATATTATATATTTTTATTATTAAAAGATCTTTTAAACCTACATTTGCTTTATAACTCTATGCCAGGTCATAATCTTTGACCTAGGGAAAACGAAAGATGTGATTTTTTTTTTTTTTTTTTTGCTATTGCCTCTTAATTAATCAAAAGAAAGCTATTAATAAAAAGAATTTAAATCGACATGTTGTGCTTGTTAAAACTATTTTGGGGATTTCTTGGACAGATGATGCACCAGAGAGTTGTTTTATTTATTCTTTAGTTCCTTTCTTTATTATACCCAAAGCTCTCCAACCACAATAGGATGTCCATATCGGTTTGCATCTGTTTTATCCCGTAGTGATGACAAATTTTCTAACCTGTCATGACCGTTTTTGTATCCATTGGGTGTGAGTACTGAGTTTCCTGAGATAAGGTGATCAATAGTTACAAGATATTGGTCGCAGAACTTACATTTTGGACCCTGTAGTGGACCCCCTTGAGTGGGTGGGCGATGTGAAATGGCCTGAGTGCCCCAAATCAGTAGAGGTCACAAGAGGTCCACTAACATTTTTAAATTAAAGTGAAATGCGACAAGTGAAACAAAATTAACATGGTCGAAGTGTCCTATTCGATCCTATTTTGGAGCGGCCAACGGCAGCTAAGACAGTCTTTACCATTATGCAAGATATTAGCTTGGTAGTTGCATATAAGCAGGCTCTGTGCAGCAAGAATGAGCCCTTCAGTCTCACCCTGAAATCCTGATCTCCTTAGCCACTCGTGAGTTGAGATTTGATCTACATTAACATTTCTGCGTCGAATTGTATATATATTTCATGTCACATGTGTTTTTGTAGATTCCCTGTGTATATGCGATATTATGGTATGTGTTGGATTGAATGTCAATGAATGAGTTCTTGTGGTGTATGTGTAAATTGTAACGAATGAATGGGTCGAGAACCAGATTAACTAGGTGTAGCATAGTGGCGATCAATCTCACCTATTTCTTTTTGGCCTTGTGTCACAGGTAATGTAATACTTTACAATAAAAACATTTGTTTGTCGAAGAAGGATCTGGGCTTTGGCTACGCCTTTCTTCAATTTACCTTTGGCCAAGCTTTTTTGCTTCTTATTTCACTTCTTTGTGATTTCGTGACAGTTGTATCGACTTCCAATGCTATTTTCAAGATTTAACCTGAACTGATTTAACCTCTTGCATATTTTTGGGCTTCTTTTCATACATAATAAATCTTGTTACTTTTTTCATCCTTCATTATGCGATGTAACATCCAATCTTTTATAGTTATTAGGTTGGTGCAAAAAAAATAGGTCAAAAACCGTCATTATTTTTGCACCAACCTAATATTTAAATGGAAATCTCTTGCATATTTATAGGATTCTATTGATGCAGAATAAAGCTTTATAGTTTTTCATCCTTCATTATGCGATGTAACATCCAATCTGTTATAGTTATTAGGTTGGTGCAAAAATAATGACGGTTTTTGACGTTAAAAAATAGGTCAAAAACCGTCATTATTTTTGCACCAACCTAATATTCAAATGGAAATCTCTTGCATATTTATAGGATTCTATTGATGCAGAATAAAGGTTTATACTTTTTCATTCTCTATTATCTTGTAGAGCTGCAAGCTACTCATTAAAATTGCATTGATGAAATTTTATAAGACAATTCCAGTTGACTCATACCCCCCTATTAAATAAGTATGTGTTGACTCATACCCCTGTTAAATAAGTATGTAACACCTTGGGAGATGCATTCTAGTGTTGTTGTTGGCTCTAACATCATTTCATTAAATAGTGTTGCGATGGAAACACTATTTAAAAAAATAAAAGAAAATATTAAGCCAGAATCTCTGTCGCCATATTTATCACAACTTTTCAGCTGTTGTATCCTTCGGCCTTTTTCAGGTGGTTGGAATGTTGAACTGAACCCTTTATTTCACTCATTGGGGTAAACTGTTCTAGTTCCACATGCCATGTCTAATGGATGTCAGTTATCAGTTATCTTCTGTTAATTCCACTCTCAAAGTTCTCCACCGCCTTAACCAGAGATTGAACTCACACTATTTGGGCCCTGTCACTCGATCTAACTAAAGCCTTTATCCACTGTACCATGTGCCCTTGAGAACATCTGTGTATGAATTTCTGGGTATTATAAACCTAATGTCTTCAGCAATCATTTTTTATCAGTGCTGATATTGCAAATTTTTATATTTTTACCAGAGCTCATATTGCAATTTTTGTTGTTATTACCGCTTCTCTCCTTGTTAGTGGTTCCCATATTATATTCATTTCAATGCTTGGTTGGCTCAGTAGATTTTTGTGACATAGCATATGTGCTGATTCCTTAAGTTTACGAATTTTCCAATGATGTTCTTTGTCTATGATCTCAACCTGATCCCACAAAGGGCAGTGATCTCCCTTTTCTCTCCATATGTGGCCAGCCACACCTGATTTTTCCACTTCCCCTCAGCTTTCTGATGTTCTTGAAGCCTTACCTTAAGGGAGCGGCTATCTCCCATTTATATTTCTTTCCGCAGCTGCACAGGATAGCGTACACACAGTCTTTAGTCCATGTTATGGGGGTGTTATTCGGGAGAGATATCTGCGAAGTGTCGTCAAGCTTTTGAAGGTTGTCCTGATGTTATATGGACCGCAGATCCTTTGTATTTTCTCTGATAACCCCTTCACATAAGGCAGGCAGACTGTTTTCTGAGTGTTGTTGTCCTTCTCTTGTACCCGACTATCCCAGTTTTTGGGGGCTGCTGCCATGTACCAAGGGTAGTTGTTACGTTGTAGGGTACTACTTATACTGACCAATTCTTTATCTAACGTCTCTAGGTCACCACTTATGACTTTTGATCGGTGTTGTAAGCAGCGGATGATCCCTTTCTTTACTCTGTATGGATGTTGGGAGTTGAAATTGAGGTACTGTCCGGTGAATGTCAGCTTACGGTATACGGATGTCTTGAACCCATCCTCTGTTCGAGATATTAGAATGGGAATGTGTTGTTACTCTCTTTCGCCATCGTGAAATGTATCGAAGGTCTTATTGAGTTCAAGTCCCAACAGGAGTGACAGGGCCCAAAGAGTGTGAGTTCAATACTTGGTTAAGGCGGTGGAGAACGTTGAGATGGGAATTAACAGGAGATTGAAAACTGACATCCATTAGACATGGCACGTGGAACTAGAACCCCAGTGAACGAAATAAAGGGTCCAGTTCGACATTCCAACCACCTGAAGAAGGCCGGAGCGTACAACGGCCGAAACGTTGTGATAAATATGGCAACAAAAATGAGGACAATAGTCCGAATAATGTAAATAGTGTACATAATACCTCATCTCAGAAATATAGACAGATACTGAAGGGCCGAAACGTTGTAATAAATATGGCAACAAAGGTGAAGACAATAGTCCGAATAATGTAAACAGTATACATAATAATACCTCATCTCAGAAAATAGACAGATAGTTAAGCCAGAAGTTTGGAATTTTGTCAATTCCTGGTGATTTCAGTTTGTGAAACTTGGTTAATGCTGGTTTTAATTTTGCCATTGCTGTTTTGGTATGTTTACCTTTTTTTTCTATAGGTCTTTTAACCATTTACCATTCTCATCGTAACATCTGTCATCTCTATTTATGTAATTCTAGGATATGCTTATTTCTCTTTTCAACCTGTTTTCTCTTTTGTTTGGCTTCCTATTTTTCTGTAAAATTTATTTGCATCTGTTTCAAATGTCTTTTTTTATCTATAGAATTTTTCGCGTTTCTCGAACCTAAGGAATTGCTGCGCATTTGCTTGAAATTTATCTCTCAATTCTGCTTTCAACTGGGCATTTGTTCTTTAACCACCAATTGATATTTTCTCTTAACTTTAGATATTTTTTTTTAATCTCATTGCTTTCTATAATTATTACTTTTATATTTGTTTCGACGTTTAACTTCCATCTTGGTTTACTTTTTGTTGATCTACGTTTTTTCTTTCACTATTTTATTCCACACATTGTCTAAAGACCTTTTGCAGTTGCATATAGCAATAGGTTTAGTTCAGTCAAATTAGGTTTTATTGCATTAGATATTTCTCTTAAAACGAAATTATGTTTAAAATTATGCTTATTTCTGATTTTTCAAAAAAGGCTCTTTTACAGACATGTCAATGCCGTCTACTTTCACTAGCTCTTAAGTTACTTCTTCTTTCAAAGTTCCAATAGTATCTACATATTCTTCTTCGGATTCTTTGGTTTAATAATCTTACTGTTATTCCCTCATTCTCAACTTCATTCGATTCGTTTGTAAATAGGATGTCGGAACTTACATCAGACAAAATGGTATTTTCATCTTCAACTATCAGTTTTCATCTATACTTCGCTTATTTCCTAAATATTACTCTCTTCTCTATTTTGTTGGAATTTAGGGTGGTAGCACATGTTAGGGTCTCAATTACAAGCAAATAGTAAACTAACAAATAAAGCCAAAAGACTATGAAAGTATAAAAATATATTTTTATATTTAAAAAATTACCAACAATAACTATTTGTAGCAGAATTACCAACAATGCTTATTTATTTCAGAATTACCAACAATAAGTATTTATAACTGAATTACCAACAATACGTATTTATAGCAGAATTACCAATAATACGTATTTATAGCAGAATTACCAATAATACTTAATAGAATTACCAACTATACTTATATATATAAGAATTACCAACAATACGTATTTATATCGGAATTACCAAAAATACGTATTTATAGCAGAATTACAAATAATACTTAGTAAAATGACCAACAATACTTATTTATATCAGAATTACCAACAATACGTATTTATATAGGGAATTACCAATAATACGTATTTATAGCAGAATTACCAATAATACTTAATAGAATTACCAACAATACTTATTTATATAAGAATTACCAACAATACGTATGTATATCGGAATTACCAACAATACCAATTTATATCGGAATTACCAACAATAAGTATTTATAACAGAATTACCAATAATATGTATTTATATCGGAATTACCAACAATTAGTATTTATAGCAGAATTACCAATAATACTTAGTAGAATTACCAATAATACCCATTTTTCTATAGTTGAAGCCCTAAGTTTGTCTTGAACATATTTAGATTCCGGCGTTAAATAACCCGTAGAGGTGTTGATATACCGCTAAATAAAAACAACCAATCTTGTATGATGTTGCATTCCACTCTTAATTTAATTTTATCATTTCAGCGTCCGTGAGGTACTTTAATTTCATGATATATCATCTGACATTTTACTAACTTTTGGTTGTCTCAATATTTTTTTCTTCTCCTTATTTCTTTCATGTCATATTTGTGTGCTTACGGCCACTTCACGTTGAAACACCGGTTCCCGCACGATCTCCCGAAGTTAAGCAACGTCGAGCCTGGTCAGTGCCTAAATGGTTGACAGCTTAGGAATACCGGATGCTGTAAACTTGGATGTGCTGGTGATATAATAGATAATGGCTCGGAATTGTTAATCGGAGAGCCGTGTTCCAATTCCATTTGGGTTCATTATATTTACAAATACCCTTGGGAAAAGTATGTATCCACCCCACCTCTAGTCAGATACGAGTTAATTAGTAAGACTTGTGTGGCTAAAACCATTATTATCTCCAAAAATAAAAATTGTGTATAAAGTATTTAAATTTTTGAATTATATAACCCATAGAGGTGTTGATATGCTGCTAAACAACACCAACCAACCAACCACATTTGTCCTTTATCTTCTAAATATTATTTTCTCTTAACTTTGCGTACTTTACCAGATCCTAGTTCATTATTCTTATGAAATTCCTCCAAAATAGATATTTGTGCTCACATTACTTTTATATTTGTCTCAATGTTTAACTTCCATCTTGGTTTATTATTTGATGACCTACGATTCTTCTTTTTCTGGTTTGTTCCACACTTTGTCCGAAAACGTTCTGCACCTGAATGTAGTAACTGGTTAAGTCTTTGGTAATGCTTTTTTCATGTTATTTAGTGTAAAGTAGAAACGATTGGTAGCGTCTGTACTTTGAAAGCTGAGGAGCAAAATCACCTTTCAAAGTACAAATTATACAAATCGCTGGTTATCTTTATTCTCCTATATGGATGTGAAACGTGGACACTGTTGGCAGAAACAGAGAGAAGGATCCAAACGTTTGAGAACAAATGCATGAGAAAATTCCTTGACATTTTCTATTGGGAACATAAAACCATGTCATATTCGTATTGTGATACAACAGTGAGCGCGTCCTTCAGTGTGGAATCATTTCGAGGTGAAAAAAATTAGTCACTGAATCCAAATGAATCGTTTGTACGGAAAAGGATTGAAAGCTTTGTGAGCCACAAGGAAACTCTTCACGCCACTGTCAAACGGAGAAAAATGGCGTAGTTTGAACACATTACAAGACATGACAGCCTGTGCTGTGCAAGATAATCATGTAAAGCACCGTGGAAAGTGGTCGTAGGAGAGGACGTCAACGCAAAAACTGGTTGGATAATGTCAAACATTGGACAAGGATGACTGTACCAGAATTGCTGATGGCTTCCGTTGGTAGACCGTTGTGGGGGAGATTTAGTGTGGCTTCTGCATTCGGACCCCCCCCCCCCAACAAACACACACACACGATTACAAAAGTCAAGGGGATGATGATGATGATGATGATGATGATGAACGATTCGTCATTTCTTTACATTTTCCCTAACCCATTTACTTTTTTGATTTCGTTTGACCTCTGATGATGCTAGACATGAAGGGACAAAATTAAGGGTGAATTTGTTTTAGTGACATGTCTGTTTGGATTCGGTAGCTAATTTTTTTTCGAAATGTTTCCACCCTGAAAGACGCGCTCACTGTTGTATCACAGTACGAGTATGACATGGTTTTGTGTTTTATATTCTTTTATATGTCTTCATAAGTGTCTCACTATTGATGCACACGAACAAGAAAACCCATCTATGGTTGAGCGGTCGAATCTATAAAGTTGTTACTGACAGGTTGTGCTACTCCCTACCAGTTATTGTTTACGTTCACTTATTATTATTATTATTATTATTATTATTATTATTATTGTTGTTGTTGTTGTTGTTGTTGTTTTCTGTGGTGAAAGATATTTTATTTAATGTTTCGCGATGTTTCTTTTTTATAATATTAGTTTGGTGCAAAAATAATGTCGTTTTCTCACATATGTTACTATGTGAGAAAACGACATTATTTTTGCACCAACCTAATATAACTATTTTGAGTTTTTGAAATAATACAATATAATAATATAATGTAATAATATAATATAATCACATAATATATTATAATAGCATAATATAATAATATATAACATAATAATATAATAATATAATATAATATATATATAATATAATATAAAATAATATAATTTAATGATATAATATGATATAATTTTTTGTAATGATAACTTTGAGTATTTTTAGTTTTTGAAACAAAAACATTAGCAATAATTTCCCAACCATGTCATTAACAAGCAAATAAAATTAGCTTCAAGGAATTTTAGTAAAAATAGGACAAGCAATCATTCTAATATAAACGGAGATAAAAATCTCATTAAAATGATAATTTTCTCATATCATTTAGGTTTCTCAGTATAAAAAACATAAAAGCAAAAAGCTTAAAGAATGTAGCCTAATTATTAGCAGTAACTTGGGGCCGCAAAAATCATCCCATGTGACAATAATTAATATTGAAGATTACTTCTGTTTTTCTTGTTCCTTAATAATAATTCTTTTTCTAATTCTTTTCAACCAGTAACTCCTTGCGTCTTTACTGCGTTGCTTGGGTGAATTCGAGTTTAAAAATTGTTATTTCTTTTCTTACGAATATCTAATCTATTATCCCTAATTATTGTGAACATTCTATTAACTAAATTGTTTATACATTGACATGAATAATTGTAGCGCATTTATATTTTAGCGTAACAATTTTACGGACGAGGACGTGTTTTTAAATTTCTAGAAAAAGCATTTTGAATCGTAAGATTATTTTTGTTTGCTTTTAACTATTGGTTCAGTATAGTCGATCTCTTCTATTATTTATCTTTCCACACATTTTTAACAACAATAATAAAAATGATATGTATTTGATGATAATTTATACTTTTATTCTTTTCTTATTTTATTGATTGGTTTCTATTATTTATCATTTAAACAGAAATTATGTTAATAGTAATAATAATAATAAATGGTAGATATGACAACGCACTGTTTACTCCGATATCCAGTGTAAAATATGTATGCGTCTTCATGTGTTTATGTATGCATATTTCTATGTGTGTGTGTATATATATATATATATATATATATATATATATATATATATATATATATATATATATATATATATATATATATATATGGTGTTGGGGCCTATGTTCGCCTTTCTTTCCTCTCAGAGCAAAGGCCTGAACAAAAATAAACCTTGGTTTCTTCTAAACCACCAACTCTCGAGAGAAGGGCCACTCTAAACCTTTCTTATGTCTTCGTTGGTTTGCCTCACGCTGTGCTACTGCCAGAAATAAGAGTCGTACTGAAGAGATTAAAGTCCATGACAATAACACATACAATCCACGTACTTTTCTAATTTGTAATTTTAAGAATTTGTAAAGAAAGCATTTTGAGTCGTAATGTTTATTTCGTTCTGTTTATTTTTTATTAATGAGTTTTTTTTATATACGATTTCTTCCGTGTCATTCAAACAATTTTAACAACTACAATAATAAAAATGGTCTTATATATATTTGACAATAATCTTATATCATTTATTTATTATATATACACATATTGTTTTCATATTTATTGATTGATTTCTATTATTCATCATTTAAACATAAATTATGATAATAAGTGGTCCATTTGACAACGAAATCTTTATAAAATAAGTGGTCCATTTGACAACGAAATCTTTATAAAATAAGTGGTCCATTTGACAACGATGCCCAGTATAAAATATATGTATGGTGTGTGTATTTAAATTTTTAAATTTTATTAATTTTAACTAGGTTAAATGATCTAATTTTATGTTAATATTACTTTTATTTCAACAATTAGTATAACCTCCAGAGATTTTAATAATTTAGTAATTCTACTGTGCCCTAGCAGAGGTTTAGAGCCTTATTACGCGACTTTCCTAGAGTTGGTACCTCATGTGCTGTGAACGGGTTAATAGGAGTACATAGGTTCTCCTATCGCCCGGCCAGTACTCATTCCAAGCTTATTGAACAGGAGTAGAGGTTTGTCCCTTGTTTCCTCTTTAGAATATGGTTTACCGGTTCTTTCTTCCATGGCCATAATGATTTAACCCTCTTAATTTTAGGGGATCTAACTGATCATCCGCTGCGACTTTTCATTATGAGGGTACCGAGTTGGCAGTTTCTTGGATGCTACTCCCGAGCGGTAGTAAGGAGACCCGAACTCATTGGTGGCGCTTAGAGAGGCTGCTCTGATCAACTCTCACATATCTATTGGTGTATTTGTAGTGCCATGTCGCACATGTATAGATGTTCCTGCATGTACTTCTGGTAGGAAACCCAGAGGGTACAATATGCTTTAGTGTTAGTCACTTTCCAGACCGTTTGTATTGCTATAGACAATAGATAGTGATAATTATTTTGACTTTTTCTCCTTAAAACATAATCTTTTTATGACAGGTACTATGAAAAGAAATGCGAATAAACCCATAAACATAAAGAACCTACCCTACTTCAACCTTTCTTTCTCTAATATTCGTAGTATTCGTATCAATTTATGTAATGTAGATTTTTCTCTTGAAACAGTCTCCAGATATCTTTTCACTTTGTGAAACAAATTTAATTTCTTCTATCGTTACCAATGAATATTTTGTTCCAAGCTATCTTCCTCTTTGGTGAAAAGATTTTAGAATATATATAAATTGGCCTTTGCGTTTATATGTAAGAAAATCTTCCAGTTGCAAGGAAATTGTCTCTTGATTACCGAGATGATTCTTTCATGTACTTTCGACTTTCTTTATTGCACTCTGTTAACTATCTCATTTTCCTTTATCGTTCTCCTTCTTTTATGACTGATAACATAGACAACATTTCTGACAATATAGAAAACTCTCTCTCTCCCACCCACCCCCTCTCTCTCTCTCTCTCTCTCTCTCTCTCCATTCATTTGTAAACATTTTGCTCATCATGATAAGTAGCTTAATCATTCTAATACTACTGATGTTGCTGATATTCTGACTTTCAATTTTTCCCGTTGCTCAGTCTCTCGGTCGTTTCCCTAATAAATCTGATCAATATTTTTCTTTACTTAATTTGTTCCTTACCTCCTCTCTTAGATCTTGTCGAGCATCGCACTTTTGTTCTCTTGGCAATTTGGATCACGCTGTAGTATCTACTGATATTTCTTTTGAGTCGATTATAAGACAAAATCTCCTATTCACAAGAATTATTTCTGTTATACCAGCATCCCGACTGGGATTCATTTTATGACTCTCTTCGCTGATATTCTTATCCTTCCTATTGAGGATTCTGCTACAAAGGATTCTTGGTGGGTTAAAGCATCGATGCTTTCGTACCTTTTAGGAGATACCTGGTGAAATCACAATATTCTCCTTGGTTCGCACCTGCCTCTTTAGCCGCTATAGCCCACATTAATCACTTTTTCTGACTGTATCAGTGTGATAGTTCCTGTTATAGTGACCTATCTACATTAGAATGAACTTTTCCTCCTTCATAAATACTAACCTGCGAGACTTCCTAAGCGGGGAGTTGAGACGCAGTGTAACCTGAGAGTTTCGGACGGACACTTCTATCTGCTGACCAATAACACTCTTATTTGTATATATGTTCTGTTATTTCAATACACTTGTTCAACCTACCTTCTTTCGGGTCTTTCATTCTGGTCCCTAACATACCACAACAGCTCCGAACACAACAGACACTTCTTTGTGTTTGTTCGTAATAATTGTAAACATGCCCTCAAATAGGCCAAGTTTTTGTTTGCTGATAGAATGAGGTACTATATAGCCTATAAAAAATTTCTTGACTACTGGTGACTTTGTAACAATGTGAAAATGTGCTATTTTATATCCCTCCTCTCTTAACTCAATAAGGGATATTAAGATCTTCTGCTAATAAAGTAGAATGTTTTGCTCGTAAATTCTTTTCAAATTCTACTCTTAACTCATTTACCTGGCTTTCCACTTAGAACTGGGTCTCTGCTGTGTGATATGCATATAACTCCGTCCATGGTTTGTGCTATCATTTCTTAAATGGATACAAATTATGTGGACTTGATGGTATCCCTGTAATAGTAATAAAGAAATATGCTCCTTAACTGGTTTCTGTTCTCTCTAAACTTTACAATAAATACCTTGCTGAATTTTGCTTTCCTACTTGTTGGAAATCCTCTCCTGTAATTCCAGACTTTAAGAACTCATGCGTCTGATCCTTCTAACTATCGATCTGTTAGCTTTCTACCTATTTTTGGCAAACTATTAGAATCTTTAATAAATGGTGAATTTTTCGTTTTTCTTGGTCAACTACTGATTTATTAATGATTATTGATGAAAAAGTCTGTCAAGCATTAGATAAGAATGGTGAAGCTTGAACTGTTGCTTTGGATATCTTGAAGCTACTTGTCAGAATTTGGCATGCTGGTCTTTTTTACAACGTGAAGGGTTATCGTATTTATGGAGGAATCTCTGAACTGATTCAAACTTTCTTATCAATCGCAAAATTAAAGTTGTCTTGAATGGTCACTCTTCTAGATCTTTTTTCGTTAATAGGTCTCTATGTTTGGACCTACGTTGTTTCTAATTTTCATCAATAACCTTCTTGATGTCATCAAACTCGGTATATATGTTGATGTCAAAAACATTTACTCCTGTCTTAATAGTAAGTTTTACTGACTCGATAAGATCAAATTGACAGCTAATCTAAAAAGATTACCTATAATTTGTTGTGAACTAGGGTAAAGAATAGCTTGTTAATTTTAACGCCTCCAAATTGAAAAAATTGCTCTCTTTTAATCATCCTAGAGAACAATTTTTGCCTTCCATAAGTATGGCATATGCTAACCTCCAGAAGAGTGACTCTTTGCGCCTTTCGGGGTTAACGTGTTCCGTTGACATAAAGTGTAAAGATTATATTGAATCAATTGCTAGGTCTCTTGCTAGGAAATTTGGTTCACTTTGGCGAGTTAGACAATTTTTCTCGCCAGAATCTGTCTTATTTATATGTCTATCATTTGTCCATGCTTGTAATATTGCTACCATATATGGTCTGGTCCTTCTGAGATGTATTTAGAGATAAAATATATATTTGATAAAATCCAAAGGAGATAACGATTGATATTGCATTGAAAATTTTGAATAATGCAAAAAGCTGGAAGAGATTTCTGCAAACTAGAATTACAGGAAAAGAAACTGTTATCATAGAACTTACTGTTACATCTACACTTTTCAACTGTAACATGATGGGACCTTGCCAACAGTCTCGTACTTTGCTTATATTCATAAAGTCTACGTACAAAAGAGGGGCGCTTATCAGAACAAATACCATGAACCGGTGGTGGCAAAGTCGACATGCCAGGTCAAGATCACTAACATTGCAGACTTCTTAATAACATCGGCCTTGAAAGATTACCCCAGTATACGAAACCGTTGAAAAGTGACTGAAAACAATGCCACAAGCCTTATGAGTGAAATTGGGTAGGCGGAACTGTTCGGAAACCTTTGATGTCTGTGCTAACACAAAGTCACAAGTCATCGTTACCGATGCTGGCGCTGTTCAAACTGTTAATCATGATAGATTATACGTTCATGTCTGGAAATGGTAACTAAGGTCTGCTCAGTATAGTCGCAGTATAAACCACAAGTGGGCTCTGTGGATGACGAAGAAACATAAATGTACCTAAGCAGATTTCTAGAACTGTTTCCAAAATTCTTTTTTTTTTTTTTGCGTCATCGCCCACTTTCACATAGAAAATATTCAACCGCCACCGGTATAATAAATATTCAAAAACATGCCAAAATTGTTTGGTAAATGTTTGTTACTGGTTCGTAAACTGACTTTATTTAGAAAAAAATACCAAAGGAAGGTAACAAATAACCCTGGCTTCATGCGGCAGTTGCTACTCCTAATACCGTTTTAAAGAACAAATGAAATCAAACATGACCATTGATATAATAATTATGTAGAAAATACCAAAATATTCCTTGTTTACGGGGATATTTATAACTTATATAGGAATGTGACCAAGTTATTCCCATTTACTCACCAGTTTTTTGTTGGGATTTTATACTGGTTCTTAGCATATCTCCTTTGAAATCATTTCGCGTAGCAAATGTTTTAATACACAAAATCCTATATCTCTCACCAAATTTTCTAATCGCTCACTATATTCTATTCATTTTCTCATCGGCCAACCGACAGTTGAAATCGTCCACCAGTGGACGATTTCGCCCAATATAAGAAATCATTGTCTAACCCAAATACAAATCAAGCCTATGCAAATGTATGCGTTATGTGCGTGCGAACGCATACACAAATAAATATAATATGGTGTTCTTGTTAGAAACAGTGATTTGTACATAACCTATTTTAATCATATATATGATGAGAACATTTAAACTATTCGTTCTTTTTTAAACTACTTTCTCTCTTAGACACACACACACATAAACACATCCAAAAAGTCAATAGGTTTAATGTGATTGCTTAATTGTAGCAATTCAGGAAGTTGGTGATCATGCCTCTCCACAATTTCCTTTTCTTTGTAGCTCCTAATAAATTTTGTCTTTTTGCTATCTCTCCCAAAACTTGTTTCGCCATCCATTTACTCAAGCTCACTCTTCTTATATATGTTGTATCCCTTCAGAACGAAGGCGATCATGTCTTTCTACAATTTCCTGCCTTTTGTAGCTCGAAAAATTTCTCTTTTTTCTTTCTACTAAAACTTTTGTTTACATTTTCTCTAAAGCGTGGTCGTTCCAAACATCTCCTGTCCACAGTATTCTCAGCATCCTTCTGTATAACCACTTTTTTGTTCCTACAAATCTCTTCGTCATCTGTGCACCTTTGTTTATTTCTCTTACTTCAAGTCTCTTTTTCATCTCTAAGGAGATTGTCCAGCATTCACTGCCATATAGGAAGACTGATATTACATAACAGTTCAGTACTCTTTTCTTTGTTTCTTTTACTTCAAGTCTGTTCTTCATTTTTAAAGAGATAGGAGGATTGATATTACATAACAGTACACTTCTCTTTCCTTTTTTTCAGTCGCTTCAAGTCTCTTCTTCATTTGTGGAGATATTGTCCAGCATACACTGCCATATGGGAGGACTGATATTATGTAACAGTTCAGTACACTTTTTGTTTCTATGGCTTTAGTTCTCTTTTTCATCTATGAGGAGATTCTCCAGCATTCACTGCCATATAGAAAGACTGATATTACATAACAGCTCCGTACACTTTTGTTTGTTTCTCTTATTTCAAGTCTATTCTCATCTGTGAGATTGTTCAGCATTCACTGCCATATAGGAGGACTGATATTACATAACAGTTCAGTACTCTTTTCTTTGTTTCTCTTCTTCAAGTTTCTTCATCTGTCAGGAGATTGTCCAGCATTTACTGCCATATAGGAGTAACATTACATATTTGTTCAGTACACTTTTTTGTTTCTCTTGTTTCAAGTCACTTCTTCATCTGCGATGAGATTTTCCAGCATTCACTGCCATATAGGAGGACTGATATTACATAACAGTTCAGTACTCTTTTCTTTGTTTCTCTTGCTTCAAATCTCTTCTTCATCTCTGAGGAGATTGTCCAGCATTCACTGCCATATAGGAGGACTGATATTACATAGCAGTTCAGTAGACTTTTCTTTGTTTCTCTTGTATCAAGTCTCTGCTTCATCTGTGAGGAGACTGTCCAGCATTCACTGCCATATAGGAGGACTGATATTACATAACAGTTCAGTACACTTTTCTTTGTTTCTCTTGTATCAAGTCTCTTCTTCATCCGTAAGAAGATTGTCCAGTATTCACTGCCATATATGACTGATATTACATAACAGTTCAGTACTTTTTTCTTTGTTTCTCTTCAAGTTTCTTCATCTGTCAGGAGATTGTCCAGAATTTACTGCCATATAGGAGTAACATTACATATTTGTTCAGTACACTTTTTTGTTTCTCTTGTTTCAAGTCATTTCTTCATCTGCGAGGAGATTTTCCAGCATTCACTGCCATGTAAGAGGAATGATATTACATAATATTTCAGTACTCTTTTCTTTGTTTCCATCAAATTTGCTTGTTTCTTGAATTGATGTGGCATTTTATTCCCCACTTTTCTACTTTTTAATTCAATTTTTCATAAGCTTGCATAATAAAATTTACTGTAACGATTATTATTATTATTATTATTACTACCGATTTTATAAGTTTATTATTAGTATTTATAGATATTAAATGTAAATTTCTATTATTGTTAATTAAAATTAATTGGTCCTTTTAGTATCCTAGAACAATGTTAAAAATATTTATCATATTAACTAATATTATTAATTGCTTTATAATATTACTAAATATTATATAAAAAAAATCAGCACTCTTCCTTTTTTACGGTGATATTCACACTAAACAAGACACCAAGAGCCACTCTGGCTAAAGAGTTAGTGAGTAGGAGGGTACAATTTATGGGGATATGTGGAGAACATAGCGGTTGACACAAGACTTGAACATGTTATTGTAGTGATCGGGAGAGCATCCTCTTGAGAGTTAGTCCCACACATGATCGGTTCGTGGGAAGAAGCTGCACATGTGGAACTTAAAACACACCAATGGAATATGGAGGAAATGGGGGTGGTTCACTACAATATGTGCGGAATGGTGGGTCTTAGCCATGAAGGTTAGAACTGGTGGAACTAAGGAATGTAGTTCATCTGAACACTTTTCATGGAAATAGCAATAGAGTAGAAAGAGGCTTACGATGTTTCATCTGTAGAAAGGGGTTGTAGGGTGGAAAATAATTCACCACTCACAGGGACATGGAAACACTTTTGGACTCTATCTAGACTGGAAAGTGAAGACTGGGTAGCTCCTGCCCATATATGGCAACAATACTCCATTTTGGGACTGATCTGGCTCTTGTAAAGCAGTGGTTCATGAGAAGAAATTGCCTACATCTCTACAATTTATGTGTCATGGCGAGTGTTAGCCATTAAGGTTAGAACTGGTGGAACTAAGGAATGTAGTTCATCTGAACACTTTTCATGGAAATAGCAATAGAGTAGCAAGAGGCTTACGACGTTTTTTTCTAGTATACTTTTTGTTCTAGCATACCTATGGACGATAATATGTATGTCCCCACTCACATAAATACAGTAGTAAATACTGTATGTTGGTCTATAGTTGAAGTGTCCAGCTGTGCTGGTCAAACTCTCAGACTCTGGGCAGAGAGGATCCCCAGATGAAGCTATGTCGAAAGACAGAGTTTCATCTCGGGAAACAGCTACCCGACCCCGTTTTATACGGGGTCTACGAGGAATTTTTGAGGCAAGCCTACGGGCTCGGATACCCCACATTAAATTCGGCCTTGTGCCATATCTGACCGCATGTGGAGGTTGGTAGATATCCTACATTCGGAGATTCATTGTGGAATTCACTTGACTCACTTCTAGCGGTTGCCTACTTCTACGTGCCTCTGGAGAATCTTATCTGTGTGTTCTAAGTATTATCGTTCATTACCAACCTTCGTTTGATTATTCTATTCAGTAACATTCCCTGGATTACATTTTGGCGACGAGGATTTGACAAAATAATAATATTTTGTCGTCAAGGATCAATCAAAATACATTTTGGCGTCAAGGATTGACCAAAATACATTTTAGTAACGAAGATTTGCCCAAATCAGAATACGTCACTAGTACGAGATTTTGGTGCCAAGAAATTGGCCAAAAATCAAAAAATCATTCACCAGCACAACTTTGGCGAACAAAGATATCGCCAAAATCGCTTAAAATTCACCAAGTCTTCAATGGGAAAAAATCAAAATGGAATACTTTAAAATGATACTACTTGAAGTGGTCAAACATCAAGACGAACAGCAAAAAATAGTACGAATAAAAATTCGAAAAACTCATGGAAATGTTGGTAGAAATGTTCACTAATAATAAGAATGGATATTCTGAATACGCTATCGTAAATGCGATTCAGGAATTTCACTATCTACCAGAAAAAAGAGTAAATTTTTTCGTCGTATTTCCGTAGATACGAAGATTTGTATAAGACTGATTGTACAAACTGGTCCGACGATAAAAAGGCCAGACTTTTGCTAAGAAAACTAAGCACTATCGAACAGACTAAGTTCGTAAACTAATATATTACCAAAGAATTGACCTAGCATTTAAACAAACGGTTACTTTGCTTTCGGAAGTTTTCAGTCCGAAAACGTCTTTGTTCCATCAAAGATGGATATGTATGAATTTAGTGAAAAACGAAGATGACGACTTCACGACGTTCGCGAGCATTGTGGACGAAAATTGGGAAAAATTCAAATTGGCGTAACTAAGCCATGACAATTTTTAATGCTTGATATTTTTGCAAGGGTTGGTGTCTACAAAAGAGGCTGAAATCCAATTTTACGTTGCAAAACTTAACAGAAAATTGTCAGAAATCTATAAATGTTCATCGAAATTCTAAATATACTGAGATAAGCGGCGTGTCGCTCTTTAAAAAAAAAGTGCGTAAAAAGCATATAGTGAAGAAGGAAAAAGAACATCACTCCTAAACCCTGTTACTCTTGTGGAGAATTGGTATAAGGATTGCCCTTACAAAAAGAAACAATGCTTTTGGTGTGGAAAAAAAGGACATTAAAAAACTACTGTAGAGTAAAATTTAAAAAACGAGTAATATACGAGGGTCATTCAATAAATAAAGTGAATTTTTCGGTATAAGGACTTCTAATACAGATAGAAGCTTACTTTTTTATATATATATATATTTTTTTTACTTCTTTTTCACATGGATTTAATTTATTTTGCAGATTAAAAAAAACTTTGAGAGTTTTGGCGATTAACAAAGATGGCCGACCAAGAAGCATGCTCCAGGATTGAACAGCAGCCAGTTATCAAGTTTTTGGTTGCTGAAGGGTGCAAACCAGTTGAAATTCATAGGAGAATGTCAACTGTGTATAGGGCCACATGTTTCAGCCAAAAAGATGTCTTGAAGAAGGACGGAGCAGTGTTGAGGATGAAGACAGGTCTGGGAGGCCTACAGAAGTGAGGTCTCCTGAGGTGATCGAATCAGTCAATGACCTCATTCAGTCTGACACAAGAACTGCTGTGAACTGTTGAGGCAGGTGAAGAAAGACATAAAGAACAAATGCAGGAGTCATCAGTCAGAAGGAGTTATCTTGCATCATAACAACGCAAGGCCTCACGCAGCAGCCCAAACGGTGCAGACCATCAACGAGCTGGGCTGGGAACTGCTCCCTCATCCCCCTTACAGCCCAGACCTTGCCCCTTCAGACTTTCACCTGTTTGGTCCCTTGAAAGCGTTCACGAGAGGCACGAAGTTTAAAAGTGACGATGAAGTCAAAAGTGTTGTGAGCGACTAGCTGAGACATCAGTCAAAAGATTTTTACGCTGTGGGGATACGGAAGCTTGTGCACAGATGGCAAAAGTGTGACAGTGCTGGGAGACTACGTTGGAAAAAACACTAAGCTTCTATCTGTATTAGAAGTCCTTATTAAAAAAAAAATCACCTTATTTATTGAATGACTCTCGTACATTAAAATTACTAATGTGAATAAATCCATAAGAAAATTTGTGCATGTAAAAATCCTGAACAAAAATATCAGACTGCAACTTGATGTGAGTATAATAAATGTTTATACACGGATAAAATTGAGTAAACCAACGTTAATGGTTACCAAATAAAATCTCTCGTAGTGTTACAGGACAGAAAATAAAATTCGAAGGCGAATTTATGACAAATGTAACGTTAAAAGATAAAACCTTGAAGTTAAGACGTTTTGTCATGAAAAACACGAATAACCTGTTTGGAACAGATTGTATAGAACAGTTCAATTTATGGAAGAGTCCGATCAATTCGCTCTGCCAAAAAATGAAAGGTTTTACTAACGAAGCAGAAAGTTTAAAAGAAAAATTAAAAGCTAAATTCCCAAACATATTTTCTGGTGGGTTAGGCAGGTGCAAGAAAATGAAAGCTAAATTCGAGCTAAAAGAAAACATACAGCCAGTTTTCAAAAAGAAATGTACCATTTGCATCGCTAAAACAAATTGATGTCCAACTTGATAGATTCGAAACAATCGGTATTTTATCGAAGGTGGAATAAAGCGGTTGTGCTTCGCCAACCGTTTATATAAAGAAAAAGTCGAGATACGTGTCTGCGCGGATTTTTTCAAGGGCTTAAACCATACCCTCAAAAGTTATCATTACCCACTTCCGGGACTGGAAGAGGTTTTTGCGCAGCTTAGTGGGGGTCGGATATTTTCCAAAATCGACCTAAGTGACACGTATTTTCAGATTTCAGTAGACGATTACTGGCCATAAATACACATCGTGGGATATACAAATTTAACCGTTTTCGGCATAAAGGTCGCTCCAGTGACTTTTCAGCAATTAATGGACACAATGCTGAGTGCACTGGACTTTGCAGTTGCGTATCTTTACGATATTTCCTGAAAAGTGAAAACTTTGAAGAACACAAGAAAAATATTTCCGAAGTTTTCAGAAAAATTCAGGACTATGCATTCAAACTGAAGGACAAAAAGTGTGAATTCTTTATGGACAAAATTAAATATTTATGTCAGATAATTGATAAAAAGGACAGGAAACAAGACCAGCACTTGCCTGTGCTATAAAGGACATGCCTGCTCCTGTAAATGACAGTACCCTACAAAGATTCCTGGGTTTACTATAATGTATTTGGACCAAATATGCATTGCTTGCGAGCTCCGTTGAATGACCTTTTGTAGAAAGACGCTAAATGGTCTTTGACGACAGAATTCCAGAAAGCAGTTGAGAACATTTTTAAAAATACTAACGTCAGACTTGTTCTTGACACACTATGATCCAAATAAAAACAAATCGCATCAAGTGACTCTAGTGCGTACGGTATAGGAGCCTGCATTGTGCATAAACTAAAAGACGGCTTGATTAAGCCGATTGCACACACATTCAGGACGCTTCTTCCAGCTGAGAAACATTATAATGAAAATGAAAGTCTAGGATTTTGTCTTTGCTCTGAAAAAATTTCATAGATTCATTCACGGGAAAAGGTTTACTCTACAAGCAGATCACAAAACGTGGTTAGCTATTTATTGGTCCAAAAACGGATTACCGACTCAAACGGCTAATAGGTTACAATGGGGAACCATTTTATTAAATTGCGACTTTAAAATGGAATTCTTAGCATCGTGTGAATTAAGTCATGCGGATGGGTTGTCTAGACTTATTCTAACGAATAATGAACTTTTAGAAGTTACGGTCATTGCTTCTCTACAATCGGAGGTAGAAATAAAAAATTTAAAAAAAGTACTATGCAATATTGTGCGGAACTACTTGTGACAATGGAAGATCTAAAAAGTAAACCGTTGGAGGACAAATTTATTACTGAAACGAAGAAAAAATTTAAAGACTAAAGCAGATTCTGGAGTATACTCAATGTGCGATGACATTCTCATGTACAGTGAAAGAGTAGTGGTACCTTTGGCACTACAAAAGAGAATCTTGAAAGAATTTCATGCAGCACATCTTGATATATCCAGAATGAAAAGCTTGAAAAGTTACGTATACTGGTGTAGCATGGATAAAGACATTGAATGTCTGGTGAAGTCATTCAAAGGCTGTGCTTTGGAAGCTAAAGCACCACCAATTAAGTTCAAACCATAACCAGAAACTGACCGTATGATGACTTTGCTCGTCCACTTAATGGGACGTATTATCTAATTTTCGTAGACATTTTTGCGAAGTAGCTAGATATAACAAACCAACCGCGCAAATAGTAATTCAGTTTCTACACGATCTTTTCTCGAGGTTTTACCAGATTACCAGATTTGGTTGTGTCGAATAACGGCACACAATTTACATCGAAAGAATTTAAGGAATTTTGCAAAATGTTTATGGTAGAGTACATAAAAATTGCCTCTTACCATACTAGAAGAATGGTCAGGCAGAGCGTTTTGTGTATACCTTCAAAAAGGTTCTAAAAAAGCCAACGGTGGATCCACTGGTGCTGTATTACAGCAATTTTTACAGGTGTATAGGCTTACACCGAATAGAAACGTGCCTTCGTCCATGACTCCGACAGAAATTATGTTTGCACGAAAAATACGATCAATTTTTGACAAACTTATATTCAATAAGAAAAAACATGATCATGCCGTACAAAAAATGAAAAAAAATTAATAAAATTGGTCAAAAGGTTTTTTACCGTATGTAGCAGTCAAATAAAACATTAGGATATCTGAAATGTCGTCCGAAGAATTGGCAGAATGGTGTATCTAGTAAAAGGTCTCCTGAAATGGTGCACAAGAGGTACTATAATCAAATAAAAAGTAGGTATTCAATTGAAGAGAACACTATTCTAGACGAGGTTGAACCTGTGGAGGTTATTTTTGATACTTTCAATGTACCCATCTCCGGAGAAAGCTCTGGAGATAGAAGTCCGAAAAAGACGGAGTAAAAAAAACATGGGATACGGAAAGAATCAAAGTCACCCCCACAAAAAAAAAATTGATTCTGTACAGAGTAATTCCAAAAAGGGGTCGTTGTAGCATACTTACGGACGATAATGGGTATGTCCCCACTCATATAAATACAGTAGTAAATACTGTGTTGGTCAGCAGTTGGAGATTCGTCTCCAGCTGTGTTAGTCATACTCTCTGCCTGGAGGCAGAGAGGATCCCCAGACGAGACTATGTCGAAGGGCAGAGTCTCGTCTCGGGAAACAGCTGTCTGACCCCCTTTTTTATACAGGGTCTAATGAGAATTTTTGGCCGAGCCCACGAGCTCAGATACCCAACATTAAATTCGGCTTTGTGCCACATCTGACCGCGTGGGGCAGTTGGTGGATATCCTATGTTGGAGATTCGTCTCCAGCTGTACAAGTCAAACTTTCTGCCAGGAGACAGAGAGGATACCTAGAAGACTTTATGTCGAAGGGCAGAGTCTCATCTCGGGAAAAAGCTACCCGACCCCGTTTTATACAGAGTCTACAGGGAATTTTTGAGGCGGGCCTACGGGCTCGGATACCCCACATTAAACTCGGCCTTGTGCCATATCTGACCGCATGTGGAGGTTGATAGGTATTCTGCAGTTGAAGATTCATTGTGGAATTCGCTTAACTCACTTCTAGCAGTTGATTAATTCTACGCGCTGCTGGCGAATCTTATATGTGTTGTTCTTGTTTTAAGTATTCATTACCAACCTTCGTTTGATTATTCTATTCAGTAATATTCCCCAGGTTACAATATATACTAAAAGGTTTGTTTTTGGATGACAATAATAGGAAATTTTATTTAATAACTAAAAATGCTAATAATAAACTTATAAAACCTGTTAGTTGTTAATTTTGTATTCTAGCTTATGAAAATTATTCCACATCTAAAGAAAGAAGCAAAACAAACTCAAAATGAAATTACTTCATTTAAAGTTTGTACAAAGAGTAGTTTAAAAGAAAAACGGAATTACTAGTAAGAGCAACCAGAAACAAGTTCAACAGCAAAGGTTTAAAAAACGTTAATCAACAGAAAACACCGACCGTATAAAATAGTATAAACAATAAATCATATAAGCGAACGCAGTAGAAAAATATAAAACCACAGACATAGGCACAGTTATTCAATAGGAATTGCGCATGTGGTTTTGCTAATATGATACAATCAGGATAAATATAAACTCTCTTTGTAATAGTAAAACTGAAAATTCTTTATGACAATTTATTTCAGACGAATTCCCACCTATGCTAAAAGACGATGCCTTGTTGTCAACAAAGGAATAAAAAATATTTCAAGCAATAGATGCATATAAATATTTTATTTAAGCTCGAAAAAATTACATTGTAGCTGCGAACATTTTAGGAAAATCGTGAAGAGAGTGGAACAATGAGCGATCCATAGAAAGTTGGATCATCAAAAATAAAGAGTTAAGAAGACATTTGATTTTGATTTAAGAAGTCAGTTGATCCCCTGAGATGACCTTTTTAAACTCAGGTGTGAAAATGCAAATATTAAACCATACATCTTTAGTTGGCATAACAATGTCATCTTTTTAACTCTTAATTAAATTTTAATGTTAATAATGTCTATACAGGAAGTGCAAAAAAAAAGTTCTCGTGCCGGCTCATTTCCCAAAGTGTGAAATTTTTGTTTCTTTGGAAAGGCTCCTTTATAGAGCGGGGGATTTTCCAGCAGCTCCTCGTAAATGCAATATTTTTTGTGGGTATAGAATTAACGCTGTATGTGAGGGCAATTTGATATGGTGTAATAATTAACAAGTTTGTCGCGCTAAATCAATTACGACTAAATAGTGAATCCCACCCTCTCTGGTACTCCACACTTTCATACTTGTGCCACATGTAAGCTAACCTTAGAAAATCTTTTCAGGCACTTCGACGTCGTGTAATGGTTAACGGGCTTGTCTCGCTAAATCAATTACAACTGATTAGTGAATTCGACCTCGCTGGTACTCCACACTTTCAGCCTTGTGCTACATCTAAGTTAACCTTAGAAAATCTTTTGAGGCACTTCGACGTAGTGTAATGGTTAACTAGTTTGTCTCGCTAGATTATGATTGAATAATGAGTTCTAACCTCACTGAGTGCTCCATACCTTCGATCTTGTGTCACATTTAAACTGTTAGAAAATCTTTTGGGCATTTCATCGTGGTATGATGGTTAACTAGCCTGTCTTGCTAGATCATTTACGAGTGAATACTGAATTCGGCTTTCTTCCACATCTAAGCTACTCTGAGAAAGTCTTTTGGTGTTCTTCGATGTTTTGTAATGGTTAGCAAGCTTTTCTTGCTAGATCAATTACGACTGAACAGCAAGTTCAAGCCTCACTTGGTGCCTCATACTTTCGGCTTTGTACCACATCTAAGCTACTTTTAGAAACTCACCATTAACGGTGTACGTAGTCCTTTGGATAGCTTTAAAGTTGGACTATGGCACTTCAAATAAAACCATTTTCCGGTCAGCATGGGCTCGGAATTTGGGACAAGAGATATATTTTAACAAGTGAAATATTTTTCGTTGTGTTTACTGTTAACCAAATGAAGCATAACGTGAAAAGATTTTAATCACCACCATCATTTCTATTTATCAACATGGCTGACGCTCAACTTCCGATGACTAACTCTTTACGCTTCCTTGATCTTACGTTTTCCACTGATATGAAGTACAGTGACTATATTGAATCAATTGCTACTTCTACTTCTAGGAAAGTTAGTTCACTATGTCGTGTCACTCTGATTTTTCTTGTCAGAATCCATTTTGCACATTTATAAATCTTCCATTCGTCCGTGCATTGAATACTGCTACCATATCTGGCCAACTGCTTCTGTTGTATATCACGAGATTCTTGATAAAATCCAAAGATGGATCTGTAATGTAATCGATCCTGACCTGTCATCCCGACTTCAGTCACTTTCTCACCGACGAGACATAGCTTCCCTCTGTCTTTTCTACAAATATTTTCATGGCAACTGCTCTGATGAGTCTTTTTCGCCTAGTGACTCGAATACATGAATTTAAGGGTGTTACTAAATTACCAACTAGGTTTCATCGTTTTACTGTTGAACTAAATACATGCGACCGCCATTTCTATTCTAATAGTTTCTTTTCAGTACTTCTCACCTGTGGGACTCTCTTCTGATTTCTTTCTTCCTCGACATCTACAATCTTCAAAAATGCAATGTCAATCGCCATCTTCTACCTTCATGAACCCTGCGGTTCTACAGAAGAATACCATGGACCGGACATGTGAGCAACGACAATGTTTTAGAGGAAATGTAAAAAAAAAAGAAAAACATAGAAAAAACATAAATCGGGAAGCGACTGTCAAGTAGATTAAGGAAAGAGGGCTCAGGAAATTTAATACTCAAAGTACATACAGAAGGCAAAGGAGACAGAGAAAAGCAATGCTGAGAATATCATGCGCTGAACATGTGAGCAACGACGAAAATGTTATAGAAAATGGAAACAAAAAGAATATTTCTACTTAACATCATTTGAAATTTCTCAGCCCGGATTTCGCCATTCTTATCTAAATCATGATAGACTATTTCTGCAGTTATCGTCATTACATCTGCAGTTGACTAGAGAAACGAAAGCCATATTACTTGTCTGAAAAAAAAGACCCTGTTGTGCGAGATGCCTAACCAATTCATCATTGATTAGGGCCTCTAGAAGATTACCAAAAAGAGTCAGAAGGCCAATAAGCCGATACTTAGAAGATTAGGACTGTCCACCCGAGTTCTTAAAATCTATATCAACAGATGAAGATTTTCAGGAGGAGGCAGCGAGACATTCAGAGAGAACAGAACCCTGGCAATTACAGGCATGACACAAGGAACACGTGATTTGTGGGGATCCAGGTTAGGGATGAGAACAGAAATCATAGAAGCGGTTATACGCATATCCTTCAAAATGGAATCTAAGTGAGAAGTTAGGCATAGATAGATAGATAGATAGATAGATAGATAGATAGATAGATATGAATTAAAAGATAGGAATTGAATGAGATAGATAGATAGATAGATAGATAGATAGATAGATAGATAGATAGATAGATAGATAGATAGATAGATAGGAATTAAAAGATAGGAATTGAATGAGATAGATAGATAGATAGATAGATAGATAGATAGATATGAATTAAAAGATAGGAATTGAATGAGATAGATAGATAGATAGATAGATAGATAGATAGATAGATAGATAGATAGATATGAATTAAAAGATAGGAATTGAATGAGATAGATAGATAGATAGATATATAGATAGATAGATAGATAGATAGATAGATAGATAGATAGATAGATAGATAGATAGATAGAGACTGAGAGAGCTATAAATAGACACAGATAGATATGAACAGATTGAGATAGACTCAGATATGAATAACCACAGATAGATAGATAGATAGATAGATAGATAGATAGATAGATAGATAGTCAGACAGGCAGACAGACATATATCCCCGTAAGCACGCAAACAGTATATAATCCTCCTAACATTTTCCCACGGTATATTCTCTTACTTTCTCACAGTATCAGATTTTTTTTTTTTAAATCTTTAACTTTGCTGCAAAATTGTTTGTTTTCTGGGTTATGGGGGTAACTCTTTCTTTTCTGTCCAACTTATTTTAATGACAATCGAACAATATCAATATTCGTAATTACTGCTATAATCTAAACTGTATGTAATTACTATCAGCTTTGAACTGTTTTTTTTTTCATTCATGCATATATGTTATCATTCAATATACTACTGAAAATACAGAGAAACACACACACACAAACGCACGCACCCACAAACGGTAGAGAGAATGTATAATATTAACATTTTTTATAATTGCGCGAGAAAATGTATTTAATTCATGTACACTTATTTTAAACATCTTTAGTGATAAATATTATTTATGTAAGAAACAATTTTTCGCTACAGTTAGATTTGATGTTTTTTTCTGCGTACCTATTTGAATAAAATCTGAAAATTACACGAGATAATTCACAAGTTTTAATTAATAATAGAATATTAAATGTTGGATATATAAAAATATATTCTTCTGTCTCTGTCTTCAATTTTTTTCCCATCTCCATCTTTCTCTCCCCAAATTACTGTATGTACAAATACGTTGATATGCTACATTTGATTTTTAAATACTAACTACGTGTAAGATATTCTAACTTTCAGAATTTTCTTTCTATACGTTTTACATTAACATAATGAATTCCTCCTAGAGTCCATTTCAGAAAACAAAAACAAAAAAAACTCAAGCTTTTTCAAACCAGCTTGACTGTAGAATAAATACATCTATGTTGTATTTATATTCCAATACTTTAAAACTAATAAAATAAAAAAAGAATTAGATTTGTCCACTTCTTGACATGCTCCTTACCTTTGGCTTTTGAATGTGTACACACGACTCAAATGTTTCCGAAACGATAAAAGAAATAAAACACAATCAAAATTTCAAATTTTATGATTGTTTGTCAATATGAGTAGTTATTATTGTCATGTTTCTCTATTGGTATGTATTTCATATGTTAGTACGAAAGTATAGTATGTACACTCTACATATTTGTATCCAGGTTAGGTGCGTACTACCCCCGAAGCTCTCAACCGTGCGAAGGCTGATTAGGGGCCCCGGGCAGTACTTTATGGCCCTTGTTATCTTATTAACATTTACCTTTTTCTACTCACATAGGATACAAATTAAACTAAGCACAACTGTCTATTAAAGGATGAAATTTTTTTGCAGATTTTCACGTCATTCTGAAGTCTTTTTTTTTTCGCCCAAAACCCGCGAATTTGTTTTACTCATGCTAAGTTTTGAAAAAAAAACACTCAATATAAAATCCACTATTTTTTTATCTATAATGTTGAATGTGTTAAAATTATTCTACTTTTTAACAAGAAAAATCTCAAGTTGGTGTTAAAAATTGCCGCAAAACAGTGTTGATTTATTTAAGATGGAATTATGTATTTATGACAAGTCTGTAATTTGTGCTTAGATACATCGTATTTACTTTCAATTCTTCTAGTTGAATTGTTCATCTGTATTGCATATGATTCATTATTGTACATAATTAGGTTACAAGAAAAATGTTTTTATATGAATATTACCTTATAAAAATTGAGATGTAGTAGAGTAGGTGGGGGCTATATCGTAGATTGGGGTGGATGTATCATATATTCGCGGGAAGAGAACGAGACCCTTACTCCGGCCCTGTATTTTTTTTTTTCTTTTTTCTTTTTAGTTTTTTGTTTTGTTTTTTTTTTGTTATAGTTTCATGCATTCGGTTACGCGTATGTATGTATTCATTGTTTTGTTTGTTTGTTTATTTTTTTATTTATATTATTAATTGATCTTAAGCGCTACAGATGATTTAGAACTATGAAGTTTCTATTTGCACGTGCTGCTGCTGCTGCTGCGAGTATTTGCATTATATAGGAAAGTCGTTTAAAGAAACTGATTTCTTTTTGCATGCACATTTCAGAAAGAATAGCTGTGCAAAATTTGTGACAAGGCATGTTATATGTATGTATACGTTTATATCGTATTGTTATGCGTATCCGTGTATGTACTCACCGTGTGCTGTTTGTGTTGAGAGGGTGTGTGCGTGTATTTTATCGTGTTTTCAAGATTGAAAACATTTCAAAAGGAGTGTAACATAACATCGATTGTTGACTCATACCTTATTGTGTATGTATGTGTGCCTAAAAAGTGTGTACACGAAGGAATCGAAATTGCACACAATATTAATAATGTGAATTTTTATGCACGCCTGTGTCTTTGCGTTATAACTACCTAAACAGCAACAATATTGTTTTACTACTTTCAGCTTCCATAAGAATGTAGCTTACTCACTCACCTGACAGGTAATTCTGGATACTGAGGACAACATAAATTAGTTCATGACTTCTTTCTTTCCAGTTAAAGCGAACTAAAATCGCTCCTTTATTTCTTTCGTTCTTGTTTTGTTTTGTTTTTTCCGATCTCTTTTTTTTTTTTTTCTTGACCGCTCTCTCCTATTCTCGTCTTCAAAATCGGCTCAACTTTTCGTCTAGTCTCTTGCCGAAAACACGGGCCGAAAAGATGAACTTCTCTCCACAACACTCAACTCCTACTAGGTATTAGGTTGTTTTTAAGACAGTAGTGACGCGGAAAAAAATAAAACACGGGTGGAAGATTGAGACACGCCTTTCTCTTGACAACTAACCTAGATCCATACAACCGTATAAGCATTTATCAAACTATAATGTGGCTGAGCCACACGTACCGACAAGAAATATGTTCATACTTTAGATATATACATGTACAAACAGAAACTAAGATTCAAAAACAAATGAATTATTAAGCCTAATTTACTTGAACCCAAGCCTCCATCTGTAAAACACCCGGAGACGATGCAGTCATTAACATTGATAGATTAATAAATAAAAAATAAAATAGCGTTAAGTTGCATATAATTACCGCGATTTCTCAAATTTTCTTGGCTTAAGGCTTTAAGATTCTTTTTTTTTTCAGTCAGAGAATTTAAATATTCAGCTGAAAATTCTGCTTTGGATAAAAAGAGGTAAGACTGTAAACTACGTCATAAGTAATAAATCCATTAAACGTACCATATAAAACAGGCACAATATAATAAAGACAATGGTATAATGCAACTGTTCAAACGCCATATAAAAAGTGGTATGAGTACAAACCAAAGACGGCCTGAGAAAATAAAAAGAATTATTATAAGACATTCAAGCCTATACCGACCACAACATCTAAGCAAGAAAATCTTGTCTATGTACAAATAATAATAAATTTGTGAGATGGAAAACATGTTTGTGCAAAAGTAACACAGGATAGTCTAAAAATAGAAGATGACAAGACTTGAGGATTGAGAAATCTTCAAAACATGAAGATGTTGTCGTGTTCACAGTTCTTGGTGCAATAGAAACCATGCTCCAATCCCTAGGATTGAGATTGGGCTAAAATTAGAAACACTAGAATTGAGTTTGGGCTAAAAATAGAAACACTAGAATTGAGATTGGGCTATAAATAGAAACACTAGAATTGAGTCTGGGGTAAAAATAGAAATGCTAGAATTGAGATTGGGCTAAAAATAGACACCCTAGAATTGAGATTGGGCTAAAAATAGAAACACTAGAATTGAGACTGGGCTAAAAATAGAAACACTAGAATTGAAATTGGGTTAAAAATAGAAACACTAGAATTGAGATTGGGTTAAAAATAGAACATTAGAATTGAGATTGGGCTAAAAATAGAAACACGAGAATTGACAAAAATATAGATAACTCTCAAAAATGGCTCCTATAGGAAATCATGTATCTATCCCCAGACAATGAAGATACAAAATCGAATGAAGTACAGACCATTCACTTGCCTACAAAAAATATACATCTTACCTTCTATCAGCCAAAGTGCTTATAGTGCCATCGTCAAAAATCGCTTGTAACCAGCAGAACAAAAATGATGTAAGAGATTAAGAAGACGAAGACCATCGACTTTTGTAAATAGTATAAGTTATAATATAAGGGGTCAAATCGTAGACAAAGAACTTCTTAGCAGTATGCGCTGTTTTCTTCTATCTCTCTTGCCTTCAATATAGAATGTGCGATGGATAAATTGTCGTCTAAATGACGCAAAAAATGAAAATAATACTGACATCTCATTTTAATAAATATTTTGACCAAAATATCTTGAAATACTAAAGAGTAAATTTATTCAATAAAATCACCATTGGCTCCAACCACGGCCCCCAGATGACTTCAGAATCTTATGCAATTCTTATAGACGGTCTCCTTGTATAAAATGGTGAATGATGCTATAATTATTGCCTTCAGTTCAGTTTTGGTGGTCTCTCACTCAACTGCGCTCTACACTTAATTATCAAGGGTGTTACAGTCTTGGAGGGGTAGGTGGCCATAGGGTAATGTGGTCGCAGAAACTGTTTGACAGCCATGACTGGGTTCTCATACTTGTGTGGCATGGTGCAGAGTCCTCTTGCCAAACATAGAGTTTTCTAGAAGCCACCCACTTGACTCAGAGCAGCACTACCTCTTCAAGACACTTGATGTAGGCCTCCGTGTTGTGTCTGAGGCCCTCTTGGAAGATGAACGGAGGCATAACATTGCCATCACCTTCGTAATCACTAATTAGACTCATCCAATTCTTTCCGAATCCTCAGATCGACACCGAAACACTCTGAAATGTTCATATTGGAGCTCCTGGCGTGAATGTCAATCGATACAGCATGTCGATTACAAATTTCTGACTGAGTGAATTGCGTCATTGTGCAGTTTTTCTCACAAACGGTGCCCAACTGACCCTACTATACTGTGCAGTTGACAAAAATCATATCAAAACAAATAACGTGCGAAATTAAAAATATAAAATGGCGACAATTTACCTATCACACCCTGTATTATGTGTATTATATTTTCCAAGCCCCCTTTCCTTATTATGTGCCTTGGAAATTTCAACTGTCTCTTTCCGACGTTAAATATAAGAGTCTTTTTTGTTGCTCACATGTTCCCTCAGTGGTATTCTCAGCATCCTCCTGTAGCACCATATTTCTATCGATTCACGTTTTTTATTCAACCGCGAGATTTTCCAACATTCACTGCCTTATTTAAAAAAAAAAACAGTTACTGAATTTCTTTTTTCTAGGTTTTCAGAGAAGACGTTTAGCGATCTTGACATCATTTGTCGTAAGAAACACTGAAAAACCCTTTGAATTATTCAATTAGAAAGAAGAAAGGTTTTGTGTCAGCCCCACTATGTCTTCCCAACTGAGCACTGGTGAAACGAAAAGATCATTCAGGTCATCAGTAATGGTACCATCATTCATACTCTAGTTTCCATCTTCAAAGTCCATAGAAGTACCATCAAGAGAACGGTGAATAAGTTTTAAAAAAGAGGGAACAGTAGCGAGGAACTGGGTCAAGAGGTCGTAACAAGAAGCGGGATCATCATTTCAACCTAGAGCTAAAGAGTCCAATTAGAAAAGATCCAACTCAATTCATAAGACGTTTAGCACATGAGGAAGGAGTTTCAGCTATGACAATCCAAAGAAATGTGAAAAAAGACTTGAAAATGAAATCGTACGTGAAACGTGTGATGTATCTTGTTACTATAGGATGGGAAGTTAAAAGGTTAGAGAGGGCGAAGATCATCTTGAATAAGTTGGAAAATGATCCTGGAATAATATATATATATTTGAACTTTATTTCAATCATCCATGAGCTTCCGATCCTTAGCTATGATTAACTAATAATGAACATGTCATTTTCGTTTATTAAGCTTGGAGAGTAATTATACATTCTTATTGCTCAAAGTCCAGTAGTGTTATAAAATCCTCGGAAAATTCCAGTAAAATATTTTTAATCATTTCTAAGATACAACGGTTCCGAGCTTAATCTAACAAATGGACAATTTTGCTTTTACACGATTTGGACAATTTTGCTGTTATACCCGGTACACACACACACACATATATACGTGTGTGTGTGTGTATAACGACAGCAGCTTGCAAGAAGATGAATAATGACAGGATCAAGAGAAAATATAATAATCTGAATGGAACTGAAAATTCAAAGAAAAACACATTAAGAGATGCCCTAGTGACAGTGTCGTACATGATCATCTGAAAAAAATAAAAAGTGTATGACAGATGAAATTCTCGTGATTATGAAAAAAGACACAGCAAATAGTGCCAAGGAATTGTACAGAATATAGGATATTAAGTGCAGACACTAGAAACAAATTCAAGCAGGCAAAAGATGAATGTTAGCATAATAGATGATATGACAGGTATGCATAAAAGAATGAAAGAAACAAGAGCACAAAATATGTGCTGTTCGATAGGATGCATAAAGTTGGAAAAGGGAACGTTCATAATAGAGAAAAATACTGCTGTGTAGAAAGACGACCGAACTTCGCTACACTAAATAAGTGAACATAGACTCTTACATTCACGTCAGCTCGTAGGACAAAGAGTCACAAAGTGGGTTGCAAAGTGGGCCGTACGCATTGCCACACTAACTACGGAATTCGCTATTATTGTATTATTAATCCGTGTGATTAAATGGTTTCTTCACTAATCTTTTTTCCAGTTTTTTTCCTTGGAATATTATTAACAAGTACTAATCCACTTCTTCTCCTCCCAGCTATGGGTAAATAGCAGGACAGACTGGATTCTATAGCCTTGGATGGCAACTGGTCTACCGCAGAAAGAAATGGTAACCTACTGTGGGAAAAATAATCTGCCTCGTCAGTCATGTATGGAAAGATACAAGATCGCCTAAGCGTGTATCATGGATGGCACAAACTGATTGACTACGAGCATTATAAGAAATACGTGCATTATAAGAAATACGAGCATTATAAGAAATACAGGCATTATAATAAATACGGGCATTATAAAAAATACGTGCATTATAAGAAATACGAGCATTATAAGAAATACAGGCATTATAATAAATACGGGCATTATAAAAAATACGTGCATTATAAGAAATACGAGCATTATAAGAAATACAGGCATTATGATAAATACGAGCATTATAAGAAATACAGGCATTATAATAAATACGGGCATTATAAGAAATACGTGCATTATAAGAAATACGAGCATTATAAGAAATACAGGCATTATGATAAATATGAGCATTATAAGAAATACAGGCATTATAATAAATACGGGCATTATAAGAAATACGTGCATTATAAGAAATACGAGCATTATAAGAAATACAGGCATTATAATAAATACGAGCATTATAAGAAATACAGGCATTATAAGAAATACGGGCATTATAAGAAATACGTGCATTATAAGAAATACAGGCATTATAATAAATACGAGCATTATAAGAAATACAGGCATTATAATAAATACGGGCATTATAAGAAATACGTGCATTATAAGAAATACGAGCATTATAAGAAATACAGGCATTATAATAAATACGAGCATTATAAGAAATACAGGCATTATAATAAATACGGGCATTATAAGAAATACGTGCATTATAAGAAATACGAGCATTATAAGAAATACAGGCATTATAATAAATACGAGCATTATAAGAAATACAGGCATTATAATAAATACGGGCATTATAAGAAATACGTGCATTATAAGAAATACGAGCATTATAAGAAATACAGGCATTATAATAAATACGAGCATTATAAGAAATACAGGCATTATAATAAATACGGGCATTATAAGAAATACGTGCATTATAAGAAATACGAGCATTATAAGAAATACAGGCATTATAATAAATACGAGCATTATAAGAAATACAGGCATTATAATAAATACGGGCATTATAAGAAATACGTGCATTATAAGAAATACGAGCATTATAAGAAATACAGGCATTATAATAAATACGAGCATTATAAGAAATACAGGCATTATAAGAAATACGGGCATTATAATAAATACGAGCATTATAAGAAATACAGGCATTATAATAAATACGGGCATTATAAGAAATACAGGCATTATAATAAATACGAGCATTATAAGAAATACAGGCATTATAATAAATACGGGCATTATAAGAAATACGTGCATTATAAGAAATACGAGCATTATAAGAAATACAGGCATTATAATAAATACGAGCATTATAAGAAATACAGGCATTATAATAAATACGGGCATTATAAGAAATACGTGCATTATAAGAAATACGAGCATTATAAGAAATACAGGCATTATAATAAATACGAGCATTATAAGAAATACAGGCATTATAAGAAATACGGGCATTATAAGAAATACGTGCATTATAAGAAATACAGGCATTATAATAAATACGAGCATTATAAGAAATACAGGCATTATAATAAATACGGGCATTATAAGAAATACGTGCATTATAAGAAATACGAGCATTATAAGAAATACAGGCATTATAATAAATACGAGCATTATAAGAAATACAGGCATTATAATAAATACGGGCATTATAAGAAATACGTGCATTATAAGAAATACGAGCATTATAAGAAATACAGGCATTATAATAAATACGAGCATTATAAGAAATACAGGCATTATAATAAATACGGGCATTATAAGAAATACGTGCATTATAAGAAATACGAGCATTATAAGAAATACAGGCATTATAATAAATACGAGCATTATAAGAAATACAGGCATTATAATAAATACGGGCATTATAATAAATACGTGCATTATAAGAAATACGAGCATTATAAGAAATACAGGCATTATAATAAATACGAGCATTATAAGAAATACAGGCATTATAATAAATACGGGCATTATAAGAAATACGTGCATTATAAGAAATACGAGCATTATAAGAAATACAGGCATTATAATAAATACGAGCATTATAAGAAATACAGGCATTATAATAAATACGGGCATTATAAGAAATACGTGCATTATAAGAAATACGAGCATTATAAGAAATACAGGCATTATAATAAATACGAGCATTATAAGAAATACAGGCATTATAATAAATACGGGCATTATAAGAAATACGTGCATTATAAGAAATACGAGCATTATAAGAAATACAGGCATTATAATAAATACGAGCATTATAAGAAATACAGGCATTATAATAAATACGGGCATTATAAGAAATACGTGCATTATAAGAAATACGAGCATTATAAGAAATACAGGCATTATAATAAATACGAGCATTATAAGAAATACAGGCATTATAATAAATACGGGCATTATAAGAAATACGTGCATTATAAGAAATACAGGCATTATAATAAATACGAGCATTATAAGAAATACAGGCATTATAATAAATACGGGCATTATAAGAAATACGTGCATTATAAGAAATACGAGCATTATAAGAAATACAGGCATTATAATAAATACGAGCATTATAAGAAATACAGGCATTATAATAAATACGGGCATTATAAGAAATACGTGCATTATAAGAAATACGAGCATTATAAGAAATACAGGCATTATAATAAATACGAGCATTATAAGAAATACAGGCATTATAATAAATACGGGCATTATAAGAAATACGTGCATTATAAGAAATACGAGCATTATAAGAAATACAGGCATTATAATAAATACGAGCATTATAAGAAATACAGGCATTATAATAAATACGAGCATTATAAGAAATACAGGCATTATAATAAATACGAGCATTATAAAATACGTGCATTATAAGAAATACGTCAAAGATAGAATGAATATATCAGAACTCTTCCGTAACAAAAACAGGAAAACCTAGAAAGGAAAAAAATGGAAGGGCCTAAAACAAAATCTTAGGTAATATCGGCATTGTCCAAGATGAAAAAGAACAAAATAGCATTGGAGTGTAATATCAATGCTGTCAGCCATAGATGATTTGAAGACGAACTAGATTACAGAAATAGTAAATACAATATACGACAGTGGCAACATAAATCCATCTTCGTAACACTGCCTAAGAAACTAGGTGCAAATGAATGCGAGGTCTATGAGACAATCAGCTTAATGAACTACATTACTTAGCTTATTATCCAGATTCTGATGAAAAGAACACGTAGCAGAACTAGAACGGAAATAAGACAAGAATTGTGTGGCTTCCTTATAGACAATGGAACAAGAAATGCATTATTTATGATCAGAATGATATCGGAGAGAACAATACAAATGCTGAAGGATGTATACCTATGTTGCATAGACTAGGTACAAGTATTTGATCAGGTATAACACAAACATCTATCTGAATTCTGAGGCAAACTTAATATTAGAAAAATTCAGAATATTTACCGGAACCAAACTGCCTGAATAGGATAAACCAACGAATTGATAAAGTACAGAAAAATAGTACAAAAAAAAAACGATTTGTCTTCTCGTCATATTTATTTAACTTTCATAACAAGACGATCCTCAGAGAACTAAAAGTCCTACCAGGATTTATTCTCAGTGGAAACAAATTCAACAACATAAGATATGCAGATGACTCCGTGTTGATGGCAGACATACAGTAGGAACTACAAATGCAATAAATGAAAGTGGGAAGAAAGGGGAGATCCGAAAGAGCATTGGGATAGCGAAAGAAACCTTCCAAAAGCTAAGCAAAGTATTAAGGAAAAGGAACATTTCGTTAGAAAGAAAAAAAAGTTGCTGGGCTACTATGTAATATCAATCCTCCTATATGACCGTGAATGCTAAACAATTTCCTCCTGAAGAGGAGACTTGAAGCAATAGAGATATGGAGCTACAGAAGGATACTGAGAATTCCATAGACAAAATATGTAAGGAGCGAAGAAAATTGAAACAAAAAGAACGCTTCTATTTACATTCAGAAAGAGACATTTGAAATTTCTGGGATACATAATGAGGAAAGAGAGCTTGGAGAATCTGACACTAACAGGACAGATTGAATGCAAGAGGGGCAGTGGCAATCAGCGAGTAACTTACCTGATAGATGATAGATCAGGGAGCGGGAGGGATAGGAAAAATATCGACATAGAGTTACAAAGGATAGGAAATTGTAGAACGCTATGATCCCCTGCGTTGTGAAAGGACGGGACGTAAAAGAAAAGTTTGTAAAGACCAATAACATTATGATTGACATAGATACCGAAATAAAAGTCCTAAACCAGGACAAGGCCTACGAACACAAGCATGTGTCAAAGAAAAGAAAAGAATTTAAGAAGAATAAGAGTAGTACTACACAACTCGATGCTCCTAATCGGATTATGGCTAAAAATTCGCTAGCAATAACAGCTTCAATATTATCAACCGGTCTATAGCTGAAATAAAGAAAATGGATTTCAAGTTAAAAAAAAAACATATAATAATAATGACTTGCCATAACATGCACCATCCCAAGGCGAATGTTAACATTTTTATATTGCTAGAATTAATGGCAGTAAGGGCTTAATCCAACTTCAGGTGACCTACAAAACAATAATTAAATTCTAACTAAAACACAACTTCATTGTGAAGTAAATAAATAAATAAAAATATTCAACTAAATGCAACTAAAATCATAAAAAATGAAAGCTAAAACACAAGGGTTAAACAATTAAAAAAAAAACTGAGAAAAAAAAGCCATATATGGCCAATATGTATACATAAGTAAGGATGCTGATGTAGATACAAACAAAAAAAAAACATAGCGAGTGAAGAGGGTCAGGCTAAAAGCAGAGACGGGTCATTTATAATGGCTGCACGTGACCAAAGTCAATTCACAGGTAAACATAATTAAAAAAAAAAAACTTGGTACATACAGAATATGTAGATTGTTGAAACTGTTGAACACATAGTGTCTGACTGTCCAATCTTAACATCAAAGGAATACAAAGATCTACATAAGATAGGTAAGTATATGCACAATAACATATGCCAGTTCTCCCCCATATGGATAAATGGTATGAACATATCCTAGAATCATTCATAGAAGGTTATGAGCTATTCTTTGTAACTTTCACTCATAGTGACAAGCTAATAGATAAAAGCTAAGTGACTTGACATTGTGATTAAAAATAATAAAAAAAATAAACATTTTTTCATAGATATAGCAGGAGAGTATCATGAATGTAAAGTAAATATAAACACTGTAAATGTTAAGTAGCACTTAACATCAGGATTTGAATTTGGGCAAACAGAATGCATATATTTATTCTCTTGCTTTACTCCAGGGGTCTCATTCGATATCAGAGAGCTAAAAACAACCTTCGAAAAGTCTATGGGAAAGAATGGATGAAACAGAAAAGTAAAAGAAAATGATGATGATGATAATAATAATAATAATAAAGATAATGATGATGATAATAATGATAATGATAATTGTTATGGTCCGGTTCCTTGTACCACGGTGAAAGTCCAAGGCCGGTTTAACGTGGGATCTCCGAGCCCGTGGGATCTCCGAGCCCGTTCAGCCCGGTTCAGGGTCGGTTTACCTCCCGGAAAGAGAATCCGCCCTTCAGCGTAGCCTCGTTCGGGTTACTCCCCGCCTGAAGGCAGAGAATTCAACCGAAGAGCCGGTCAAGAGTTGAGCGACTGACGATATTCATTTCCCCCCGCCCCACTGGGGCAACATGTGACACAAGCAGTGGCGTATCTAGGGGGCGAACGGGAGCAAACGGGGGCGAACCGCCCCGGGTGCCAGCATAGGAGGGGTGACACGATGTCACCCCCAACAAAATTTTTCAACCATACTAAGGTGCCAAAAATAATCTGAAAACAGTGGTGGAGACACAGGGTTTCACAGGCGGGATAACCCCACAGAAATAATTTATCTTGGTTACTAACAAGAGACATTGTTGTAACATTTTATCGGATGATATGGTGTTTTAACTCTGCATCATTAATAACAACAAAGCGAAATACGAAGCCAAAAGTGCAACAATTTCAGTCTTGCCTGTGTATCAATTCGCTGAGATACAATTTTCCATTGAGTGAGCGATATACTTGTGAATATATCTACTAGTGTTGGGACGATTAATCGGAATCGGAATCCAGAATCGGAAAAATCGGAACTTTTTGGGGTATCGGAAACGGTTTTCCGATTCCAAAAACGATTCTTTTAAATTTTTAACTTAATTTTCCATTATTGGTACTAATAATAAATATTTATTGTTTTAAAATTATCACTAAAACTAAAATCATAATAACATCAAAATACGATGTAAATTTATTTTATTTGTATAAAGAAAAACAAAAAAATAAACTTTGCATAAATTCTCTAGGTAACCTTTAAAAGAATGCAGTTGATTTACAATGTTCCGAAAAATGCTTAAAAATCAAATAGAACATTTTTGTCAAGAAGAAAATACTTTCAAACATCTTTGATAATTTAATGGTACCCAGAAAATGATGCAACGGAAAATTGGACACCGGAAAATTAGCAACAGAAAATTACGTCAACCATGAGCCAGTCGAAACTGTCGGATCTGGCTGTGCTGTCCACTGAAAACAAGCTTAAACGACAAACAGATTTTGACGATGTCATTGACCAGTTTGCCACAATGAAAACAAGAAAACATTCATTCTAAGACCATAGTATCGAATTTCATTCTTTTGTGTATTGCCGTGTTTTGTATTTAGTTGTTCTGAAAGTGAACAGTTGCACTTGAAAAAAATCTTTTGATTTGAACTGATTATTTTGTGGTATTGAATTTTGTCTTGGATTATACATGTAAACAGTACGTACCGGTCAGTAGAGTAAAGTAGAGGTAGAGCATGTATGAAAATTTAGCTACAGCTAACCATTCAGCATAGGGTGAATCGGGGTCATTGGGGTGACATTTAAGTGAACCTCCCCGGGTGACGTTTACTCTACCTACGCCACTGGACACAAGGTCGGTTATTTATTGTGGGTTCTCCGAGCAAATGGGTTCAGGGTCGGTTTACCTCTCCGAACTAGACTCCTCCCTTCGGCGTAGCCTCGTTCGGGTTCCTCCCCGCCCGAAGGCAGAGAGTTCAACCGAACAGCCGGACAAGACTTGTGCGACTGACGATATTCAGTCCCCCCCCCATTTGGGCGTCATGTGGCACAAGGCCATTTTCAACGTGGGATTTCCGAGCCCGTGGGATCTCCGAGCCCGTGGGATCTCCGAGCCCGTGGGATCTCCGAGCCCGTGGGATCTCCGAGCCCGTGGGATCTCCGAGCCCGTGGGCTCGGCCCAAAAATATGCCCATTGAACCTGCATCAACGGGTTCAGGGCCGGTTTACCTCCCCGAAAGAGACTCCGTGCTTCGGCGTAGCCTCATTCGCGTTCCTCCCCGCCTGAAGGCAGAGAGTTCAACCGAACAGCCGGTCAAGAGTTGAGCGACTGACTGACTTGCCTACTCCTGAGGCGCAGTATTTATTAAGTATGGAATAGTCCATTATTATTATGGATAAGATCCCATAACAATAATGATGATGATGCTAATAATAATAATGATGATGATAATGATGATAATAATAATGATAATAAAAATCATAATAATAATGTCACTTAAAAAAACTAAAACTGTTACTGTTGTGATTGAAGCTTTGAGTCTGATAAAGAAAACAAATTCCTGGCACACCATCTCTCCAAGAAATCAAATAAAAATCAGAACATGGTCAGTATTCTTTTTCATACTGACAGATAAAAGCTAACAGGCCAGACATACTGATTAAGGCCCCTATAAAAAATGACTGAGAAATATGATCCTCTGGCAAGCGATTGACCATACAAACCAGTAGTACATGCAATGCACAGACTAGAATCTGTTTTAAACAATAAAGAACATGAAATCCTCTGGGATATTGAGATTCAAACGGATAGCCCAATCGATCGGTCGTAACAAGCAAAAAGAAAATATTCCAGAAAGTGTTCCAGCATACCACAAAGTCAAACTAAATGAAAAGCTAGATAAATATCTCGAGTTTGCTAGAGAGTTGAAAAAGTTGTGGAACATGAAGCTGTTAGTCAGTTCATTCGATATTAAAGAGCTAAAAACAGCCTTCGAAAAGTCTATAGGAAAGGCTGGATGAATTTGAAGTTAAGTCAAATTTGAGGACAACTCTATGACTGAAGACAGCTAGAATACTAAAGAGAATACTCATGTATTGAATGAAATCCACCATTTACTACAGGTGTAAATACTCAGGGTTTGCAAAAGCGGATATAAATTATGTGATTCACCAAAATAATCAAAAAGTTGATATATAGGACCACCTTAAATTGTTTGCCAAAAATAAAAATGAATTGAAAATGTTGGTACAAACAAAATTATTAAAATTAGCGAAAAATATGCAATGATGGAAACCCACGTAAGAAAACAGATAAGTAATATAAAGATGTCGACAGATAATATAAGGATGTCAACAGGTAAGTATTATAAAGACATCAACAGGTAATATAAGGATGTCAACAGGTAAGTATTATAAAGATGTCAACAGGTAATATAAGGATGTCAACAGGTAAGTATTATAAAGACATCAACAGGTAATATAAGGATGTCAACAGGTAAGTATTATAAAGATGTCAACAGGTAATATAAGGATGTCAACAGGTAAGTATTATAAAGACATCAACAGGTAATATAAGGATGTCAACAGGTAAGTACTATAAAGATGTCAACGGGTAATATAAAGATGTCAACGGGTAATATAAAGATGTCAACAGGTAAGTATTATAAAGATATCAACAGGTAATATAAGGATGTCAACAGGTAAGTAATATAAAGATGTCAACAGGTAATATAAGGATGTCAACAGGTAAGTAATATAAAGATGTCAACAGGTAAGTAATATAAAGATGTCAACAGGTAATATAAGGATGTCAACTAGCTAATCATGACAACAACAAAAGAAAACTATATTTTCTATAAATATTTTAACGGTAATTATTCTAATGAACTTTCCCCTTTGGTATCTAGACTTTATGAATTTAAGCGCGGTGCTAGATTGGCAGATACGTCTCATCATTTTAAAGCCGAAATAGCTAGATATAACTATAGGTTCTTCGTTAACAATTAATTCTCTCGCATTTATCACCTGTACGGAACTCTTACGGAATAGATAAACAGGATGCGATGGGTAAATTGTTATCATACCATATTTTTAGTTTCGAGCATGCGCGTCGTTTGTTTTTACTTTTGTCGACTGCACTGTATAGTAGGGTCAGTTGGGCACAGTATGTGAGAAAAAGAATACCTTAACGCAATTCGCTCTGACAGAAATTTTAAAAATGCCATGCTGAAAGGACAGTGCAGAGGATTCGGAAAGAGTTAGATGAGTCTAATGATGATTACGAAGATACTGCAACTCGGAAAACTCTCTCTGATAGTTCTGATAAGAAAAGAACTCCTGAATTTGTTTGTGAGGGCCTCAGACTCAACATGGAGGCCTACATCAAGATAATTTTAAAAGTGATTCAAAGTGAGCGAGGAGGTAGTGCTACCCTGGGTCAAGAGGGTGGTTAATGGAAGACTGTATGTCTGGCAACAGGACTCTGCACCCTGCCACACAAGCAGGCGAACATAGACATGGCTGTCAGACGATTTCTGCGACCACATCACTCCTTATACCTGGCCACCTAATTCGCCAAACTGCACACACCCCCTTGATTATTATATGTAAGACGCAGTTGAGCGAGCGACTAACAAAACCACTTGTAATACCAAAGATTAACTGAAGGCAAGGATCATGGCAGCATTCACCAATTTATACAAAGAGACCGTTCAGAATAGTTGTAAAAGATTCCGAAGTCTGGAGGCCATGGTTGAAGCCAATGGTGATTTTATTGAATAAATTTACTCTTTAGTATTTCAAGATATTTTTGTGTAATTTTAGTAAATATATGTTAAGATGGGATGTCATTGTTATTTTCATTTTTGCGTCATTTAGACGACAATTTATCAATCGCACCCTGTAGTTGTGAAGACAATTGAAGAGAGAAACTTAATTGCGGTCCAGTGTAATTCTACAAATACAAATTGATAAAGAAAATAAGAAACAACAAAATTGCAAATGTTGACCCAACGTGGACATATAATCGCTAATCTTATCATTAAACTAATTCAGTGAATTAGTTAAGAACAAAAGCAACAATAGAAATAAATAGGTAAGAAATTGTACAAACTAGGACATACCAACCAAATATATACTTACACGGTAGAATCTGACTCAGTAATTTTATAATATATAAGATTATCCGGAACATTGAAATTCGGGCAGCTATCTCAGAGATAGACGAGATATCATCATTGGGAAAAAGAAAAAATTCCTCAATGAAAATTGATATTTTAGGAGACAACAAATTTAAATTTTTAAAAAGTGAAAATATTTGGATATTTCCAGAGATACGATAGTCCTGGGTGTGACGATATACTACGTCCGGCAACAAATCGGGTAGATTGAAGCTTTTGAAGAGCGTGGAAGCACCTCTTAATTATTGTTGTTCCCAGGTCCACCCTAACCCAAAGTGGTAGCACCTGTTAGGGTCCCAGCTATAAGCAAATAGTGGACCCCCCAAACAAAAACAAAATACTATGAAAGTATAAAAAATACATTTTTATAGTAAAAATACTAGCAATACATTTTTATATTAAAATACCAACAATACATAATTGTAGTAGAATTACCAACAATACATCTATCAATATGAAAGAAAACTTTCATGACATTAATCCATATAATATCCTAGAATTTCTTAAATCAAACTGCATTCCAAAATGTAACAAAACAACATAAAACCCATATATCACTGCCTCTAGTAATGTACACACAAACATGTATATTTTTTAAGCATCCACCTCAAGCAAGGTGGGAAGTCACTAACACGCAAGGGACTTACAGAGAGTTGGAGCGAGAGCAAATAGGAGTGATAGAGGAAAGAATAAAGAGAAGGTTAGGGGATAGATCAGGGCATCTGGAGATGTCGATTGACATTACATTTGAATAGTTGCAGATTAAAGATATCAGGAAAACAAGAAATGGGGAGGGAGTTCCACAGGCGAGAGGTGCCTGATATGAAGCTATTGGAGTAGAAGAGACGGCTACATTTAACAGTATCGACAGTGAAAAGGTGTGAGCGAGATGCCAGCCTCGTAGAACGCTTAAATTCGCGAAGTTTGGGAGCCAGCAAAAGCAGCTCCTCGAAGCAGTTAGCATGAAAGTATTTGTAAAAAAGACAGAGAAAGAGTGACTGCAGATGAGATGCCAGATCAGTGCCAATTAAAGTGCATATCTGTCTTTGGATTTTATCAAGGACCTTGAGACAAACAGAAGGGGCTCCAGACCATATATGGCAGCAATACTTCATGCAAGGGCGAATGGTTGATTTGTAGATTTGAAGGACTCCGGCGAGAAAAATTTCCTGGCGCTACACCGGGAACATTTTCCTTGCAGTGGACGAAGCTATTGACCCAATGTATTCGTTCCATCTCGGGTCAACAGACCATGTGAGACAGAGCAGTCGCAAAGAGGTGCTCTCATGGAGTTGAGCGTCAGACATTCTAATGGGAAGTAGGGGTGGTTCTCTCTGGGACACAAAAGCTGAGTATCATCTACCATGTATTCAATTGTGAAAGTAGAATAACATCTATCATATTTTATTATATCAAAGCTGCCAAGAAAATTAAATTGAATGAGTTTATATGCCGTTAAACAAATAAATAAAATCAAGAAACGTAAAAATGTTAAGACACATGAAGGTGGAGTTCCGTGTTATGATCAAATAAATCATTTTTGTCTTGATGTTCAGATGTGGTAATAAAAATTAGTTTAATAACTGTTGTCATATCTGATCTGGTGCTCCTGCTATTGATCTCGAGGTTCTTGACAAAATCCAAAGAAGGATTTGCAATGTAATCGATCTTGACCTGGCATTTCAACTTCAGTCGCTTTCTCACCAATGTGAAGTGGCCTCCCTCTGTCTTTTCTACAAATATTTTCATGGCAACTGTTCTAACGACCTTTTTTCCCTTGTGCCCCGACCACATGAATTTAAGCACGCTACTAGATTGTCATCTAGGTCCAACCCTTTTGCTGCTGAAATAGTTAAATGTAACCACCACTTCTACTCAAACAGTTTCTTTTCTCACGCTTCCAGACAGTGGAACTCCCTTCCGTTTACTTGCTTCACTGATAACTACAATCTTCAAAAATTTAAATGCAACGTTAATCGTCATCTTCTATCTTCTTGAATCACGTTCATCTTTTATCCTCAATCCCCACTATACCCAGGTTTTATCTCACCTTCAATCTCTCTTTTATCTTACTTTTCACTTTCGGACTAGTGGTATTCCCTCCTTGCTTTGGAGGGGAATGATTAAAAAAAATCAAAGAAATAAAGCTTCATACGTTTCTACTTTGTGTTGTAGTTAAATCCGTAGGTTCTTCTATCAAGAAATAAATATGCCTATTGCCTTCGTGCACTAATATATATATAGTTATAGATATTTGCGCATTTATTCTTATTTAATAGGGAGAATTGGTAAACACTGTTAGTTTCACTGATCACACGTATGGCAGACAAAAAATTCAAAAAAAACGAAATAATCTTTATTTAAAAAATAAACAGTAGTTAAGTTACGCATTTATAGGTTTTTAGTAGAATTTAATTTTTTAATTAAAACAGTATATAAAGAGGTATATAAAAAGGTACATGAAAAACGTATCAACATTTGTATATCAAAATGGCGGGTTGCTAGAAAAAAAACACCAAAATAAGGCCTAGAATAGTAGAAAACAGATCACTAATTAAAAAAGAAATTTTTTTAAATTTAAAATCTCTTTTGGTTTGTGTAAATTTAAAAAAAAAAACCCTAAAGTTTGTAAACCCGAAAATAAATGCAAGACTTTGCAATAGATTGTTGTTTAGTCATTTAAAAATGTAATGTCCTCTACACAAATCTGTGCCAAACAACTCACTTTTCTCAGTTTCTCGGCGATATTAAGATTATACTTTTCTGTTATCACAAACAATAGACAGAAATAAAATACAAGTAATTACATTTACTGAAATGTATTAACTTTCTCTATAACGTAAACATGTCTCTTTCTAGATTTAATATAATAAAACTTTATCATTATTAATAAGACCGTATTAATATTAGAACAAAGAACCACAGAATATAAACTCCCACACTATTTTACATTAAGAACATTTTTCTGTAAAAAGCTAAATAACCTCCAGTTTTACCAAAAGTGTTAGAAGTTTATTTACTATAGTAATTGTTACTATTACTAATTAACAACGCCACTATACACCATAAAATATAGTAATTTGATAATGAAATAATCTAAGCTAACATTTACAAAATACAGTGTAACCCGGATATAAGAGAAACCCGGATATAAGATACTTATTCTGCGGTCCCGGCAACTCTCTTATATCCGGGTTACACTGTACCTTCTCTAGCAGAATTTAAAATTTAAATTTTTTAGTTTAAAGATTCAATTTTTGTCTTGATGGAAACTTTTTTTACAGCTTGGTTCACCCTTGTGGGTGCCACTCAAGGTAGAGTGTTACGTTTGGGAGCTATTAGTGTGTATAGGAGTGGAAGATAACGGTTAACCCTGGCCTTGAACAGGTTAAGATTGTAGTGATCGGGGGGCAACATCCTCTTGGGAGTCTGTTCCCCTGGGCGGTGGTTCGCGGGAAGAAGCTGTTCGAGTGGAACTTACTTCTCACCAATGGGTAGTTTATATAGATTGGAGGGGAAGATAATGGTTAACTCTAGACTTGAACAGATTAAGATTGCAATGATTGGGGAAACATCCTCTTGGGAGTCTGTTCCCCTGGGCAGTGGTTCACGGGAAGAAGCTGTTCGAGTGGAACTTACTTCTCATCAATGGGTAGTTTATATGGATAGGAGGGGAAGATAACGGTTAACTCTAGACTTGAACAATTTAAGATTGTAGTGATCAGAGGGCAACATCCTCTTGCGAGTCTGTTCCACAGAGCAGTGGCTCATGGGAAGAAGCTGTTCAAGTGGAACTTACTTCTCACTGATGGAATAAAGAGGGAAGGAATATGGATAGTTTGTTATTATGCAAGTAATATGGCATATTCTTGCCGTGAAGGATTGACTTGGCAGGACCAGAGAATATAGTTCGTCCGAGCACTTTATGTGGAATTAGCGATAGAGCAGTAAGAGGCTTGCCACATCCCATCTGTGGGAAAGATGTTGAAGGGTAGAGAATAATTCGTCACCCACAATGGCTTGGAGATGCTTTTGAACTCTATCAAGGCTAGAGAGTGAGGTTTGGGCAGCTCCTCTCTATATATGACAACAGTACTCCATTTTGGGACATATCTGGCTCTTGTAAAGGTAGAGGATAAGGTAATTACTGGAACGGTACAGAAAGCTGACCATTTTACCTACATCCTTAGCAATTGATCGTAAGTACGACTTCCACTTCAGGTCAAGTGTGAGTTTAAGGCCCGACAGTCTTTCAAGACTTCACTGAGAGGACCGCTTTTTACCCTGATTGGTTAGGGGTCAGATCAGAAATGATGGAATGTAACTAGCTTGGTCTTCGTGGTATTGAATGTAACCAATCAGTTTTTAACCCATTGGGTAGTATGTGTAAGGTCGGAAGAGAGATCACTTACCAATCTCTGACAGTCAAGAATTTCAGAGGTGTGCCTGTATATAGTCGTATCATCTGCATAGGTGTTTACAAATGATCTAAGTATATTCTTAGGCAGATCATTTATATAGATAAAAAAGAGGGTTGGTCGAAGGAGTGACCCCTGGGGTATACTTGTGTTGACCTCTAGTGCTCCAGAGGACTGGCCACTGATAACTACCTTCATGGACCTACCTGTTAGGAAGGATTTTATGATCGAGAAGACCCTTCCGGTGTTTCCATGACTGGAGAAATGGTGTAGTAGGCCTTTGTCTCACACCTTGTTAAAGGCCTTTGAGATATATAGTGCTATGGTCCTTGAGGTGTGTTTGTCATCAAGAGCCTTGGTGAATCTGTGAGTGATGGTAGTTAGGATGTCGGCAGTGAATTGGGCTGACTGAAACCTATACTGAACCTCGCTGAAGAGATTTTCTTTTCTAGGTGTTCGATGACCTTCTTATTGATTATAGCCTCAAAGAGTTTGTTGGCAGTTAATGGGTCTGTACTGGAAGGAAAAAGATTTTACGCCCGAAAATTTCTTGAAAACCGAACATACGCTTGACATTTTCCACATGCTTGGGAAGGACTTCTTCAATGTCCGTCAACCAATTCTAAGGAAATATTATTTTTTCTGTTGTATTCCTTGCCACAACTATATGTGGGTTAGGATGATAGGCTCATGAATGTCCGAGATAGCTCGAATGAATAATAAAATAATATTTCCTTTCCACCATAGGGGTTGATGAATACTTTTCAATGTTCCTCCACAAATTCTAAGTAAAGGTTAATTTAGGTTGGCATTCTTTTTCATAATATAGCTGATCAATGTAGGTGTCCTCCTGATTAGTCTTTTCTCATCATTAATGTTTCTGTTCCTAATTCATCCTGTAATCCTTGTGTCTTAGTGGCTTTACCGCCTTGCTTGTGGAACTCCCTTTCCAGCCAACTTTAATCTGCAGAAATTTAAATGCAATGTCAATAGCTATCTACTGTCCTCCTGATTACTCTCTTCTCTTTCTGCTCATTATTAATGTTTCTGTTCCTAATTCTTCGGCACTCAGCAGTACCCCCTTGTATCTGAGTGGTATTACTGACTTGTTTGAGGCGAATCCGATTAAAAGAACAAAAATAATTTTATTTTTGTTTGGAATTCGGACGTTCTGATTTTTAATATAAAAAAAACTTGGACGACTGAATTTCCTACAGACAGATGTCTGAAGATGTGAATATAATGACCGAAATTTTGCAACTCAAATGAACATGCTAGTTCAAATAACAAAGTATATAATAGTATTTTAGTAAGCTTTTAGAAAATACAAATATAGCTAAATTTACACTTGCTGGGTAATAATTCACAAGGCATGACTTCTTTGTGATCTGACCTATTTTCAGACACACCTGCAAAAACTACTTAAAATTTCCAGACAGCCAGATACAAAATGTAAGAAAATTTCTGATGAAATAGTATTATAACTATAACTTTCAATATTTTGTTATGTTTTAATTTCTTTGAGGTAAAATACATTTATAAAGGTTATCATGTCCCTGGTAATATAAGACGTCATAAACTTGAGGATGGAATATTTTTTGTGCTTGTTTGTTTTAATTTTGTTTCGCTTTTGCTATTTTTTTCTAAGCGAATATGTTATATTTTGAAAAGAATAAAAGTTAAAGGGAATCAATTATTAGAAGTTTTAAATAAGATTTCTAATAATCGATTTTAATCAGATTTTGCAGATCCTGGTGTAAAATAAGTTTTGTTTTTTCATATAAGTTTTTAAAATATTAATGATCGTGGTGTAAAATAAGTTTTGTTTTCATATAAGTTTTAAAAATATTAATATTAAACAATGTTAAAAAGTAAAATAAAATAGTTTGAATTTTTATGTCGTTATTTCAACCTATATTTCATAAATAAGCTTGATCAAGAACAAACTGTGCAATCAATTCCTAACCGTATTTCCTAGAGTATCGCACAAAAGTTATATTTCATGAATGTTTTTAATTAAATGTTTAATTAAAATCGATTCAGTTAAATGTTATCGTAAATATAATTCTTGCATTTCGGGATCACGCACTCGGAAATATATGTGAGACCTTATTTTGGTAACTATTATTTATTAAGGGATGTCATTGACGAAACTACTATGAAACTAATGAAGCTTAAGTTTCAGGGGCTTTCATCCCAGAAAGGATCCTGAAGCAACACAAAATCGATTTCTTTTAAGCGTTTTTTTTTTTTTTTTTTAAATAAGGTTATTTTCGTGATAAAATCATAGGCCGACCATAAATAGTCAATGTTGACCTTAGAATATACTCTGTTTCGTATGGCTTCAAAATTCCACTTTAATTGATCAAATTTAAAAACTACCCTGGGGGCAGTACCCGAATCCCCAGCTGTATGAACTTGTTGAGCATAGCCTACATTTTGGCAATTGGATCTTCAAATCTACTGTTGCTGATTGCGAAGGGACCTCTATATCTGTTCAAGTTTCAGGGTTCCACTGAAACATGTTGAAAAGAATAAAGTTAATTACAATAAAAATAACCAAAATCTCATTCAAATTTGGCATGAATGCCACCTTAATTGAAAAGTATTTTAAAACCTTTAAGACGTCAATATAAACTCTAGTTTCTTTTATTAATATTATTCCTAAGTTTTACAAATAGTTAAGAAATTTTCATCAACTTCACTTGCGTCTCCTTTGAGGATTATTCCTTTTGGAAGCTTCAAGCTTTACCTTAAGACTTTTTCTCAGCTGTCATGAGATATCTGATATCAACTGCATAACTCACCCTCTCTCTCATTATAAAATTATACAAAAAAGTTAAATTTTCAATCGAGAAACAGACTTAAAACATATGTAGAATAGTAGCAAATAGGTCACAACTTTACACAAGTTACAATCAAATGAATTGCGAAGTCGGATTGAGGTCATTCGGTTGTAGATTTTACTACTAGATAGGAGGGTCAGGTTAACGTTGGTACAATGATTGGTACTGAGGATGCAAAAATAGTAGTAACTATTATGTAGGTAAATAAATATAATCACTACTACCAAAACAGTATCAGTACTTCAAAAATGCTTTCATCTGATGATGACTCTTGTTTCAGGTATAGTTTTTGGACAGAAACGTCATTATCCCTATGTCGTAAGTATAAGAATTTGAAAAGAGATAGTAAAGAGAGCTTACCCTTTACTATGCAAAGATCAGTCTTGAACGTGAAACCCTTACAAATCCGGGATTCTGATTGTCTAACTGCTGTTCAATCAAGATTCCTTGTTGGAGCCACGTGATAAATTCGATCCTGAAATCTTCCTCTTTGGCAATTAACAACCGTAGTGACCACACGTCTTTTCCGACGTTAATGGAGTACAAAAGCCGCGAAGTACACTTTTTCTAACAATTAAGTCCGCAAATATAAATTACATTTGCAAGCCTTCTTGTTAACTTTGTACATTAAATCCGTTGAATCTAATATTATCTTCAAGTGTGTATGTCTTTGTCCTTGACGTTGTGAAACTTAACTGTACCGAGGAAAATCTTTATATCCGATATTTCCAGGTTTTATTGATTTTTTTGTCAGGATATTGCAGTGCAAGATACATGCAGGTAGTAATTTCTGTCCAATCTTTGAGCATTTGATATATTTCATCTTTTCTGCTTTTAAACAAAGATATCGAAGTCGCGTTGGTGATAAAAACCATGACATTCCACTTCTTTAGGGAATATATTTCTTATGTTGGATAACGAATATGTTCCCTAATGCAGTGGAATGTCATGGGTTTTATCACCAACTCGTCTTAGATATTTTGGATTGTTCTACACATTTCTTATGCAAATTTTTATTTTTTTATGAACTAAATTGATATCTTCTCCTTAGAGACTTAATTGGACGACGTGAATATTTTTAACTATTGATGTTTTGTCAATATTTATTTCTGTTTATTTTAATCTTAACTCACGTTATTCTTAAACAAGCGTAAAATGAAGAATAAGATACCAACGAAATTCGAACTCGCATTAATTTTGTCAAGGAACTTTTTTTTTTTTTCTAATAACTGTTCTACTGCATCAGCTATACGAGCTTTATTGCGAACAGAAGATCAAATCTAAACATTTATTTAAACTTAATCATCCTTCCCTGATCGCTCGATATCATATTTGCTGTTATTATTTTTTATGAACGCTATTACTCTTAAATCCTGCCCATGAAAGAACACTAAACACGACGGAAAAACACGGGAAGCAACAGTCTATTTACTGAGGAGAGTATTCCGGAGGTCCTTCTGTACGGAGAACTAGCTACTGGCAAGCGGGCCCGACGGCAACTTCACCTTCGTTTCAATCACGTCTGTGAAAGTGACATGGACATCGAGAGATGGGAAGACGTTGCCAACGAACGCATACGCTGGAGACGCGGTTTACACCGATGACTGAAACAAAAAAAAGAAGAAACGGAGGCTTGCCACCGGAGAGAAGGGTACTCGAACGAAAGAAAACAACACGGCGACATCCGGGGAGAAGAGCGTCTTCACGTGCATTCGTTACAATCAAGATTGTCACTCACGTTTGGGACTGAATAGCCATAACAGATGCTGGACCACCATCAGCAGCTGAGGCATACATTTTGGGGTGCAGATTCATGGTCTCCTGAGACCAACGAATACTATAATTTATTACGCATAATAATAATAATAATAATAATAATAATAATAATAATAATAACAAGAGAAATCCGTGAAAGTTTCATGGTTTTCTTATTTGAGCTTTCTTATGAATCATAATTCTTAAGTTAATGAATGAATAAGCCCTTTGCGAGTTCTAGGACTATAAATTACTCGTGGAAATTCCCCTATCGCATCGTTAAATAGTCGAGCTGAACAACTTTAAAAAGAAAAATATTGCAATAACAACTGAATGCAGGTAATTATTTAAAGAACTGGATATAAATGAAAATATTTGAAATTGAAAAGATTTTCCACTTCATTGAAGCAGACGTTAAACACACGAGAACATTATATCCACCGCTATCTAATCTCCCTCTCTCTTTCTTTCGTTCCTTCTTTTTCTAATTGAAACCAAGCAGTGTTGATTTCCCAAAATGAGTGGGAAAGATTGCAAAAGATTGCACGAGAACATTATATCCACCGCTATCTAATCTCCCTCTCTCTTTCTTTCGTTCCTTCTTTTTCTAATTGAAACCAAGCAGTGTTGATTTCCCAAAATGAGTGGGAAAGATTGCAAAAGATTGCACGAGAACATTATATCCACCGCTATCTAATCTCCCTCTCTCTTTCTTTCGTTCCTTCTTTTTCTAATTGAAACCAAGCAGTGTTGATTTCCCAAAATGAGTGGGAAAGATTGCAAAAGATTTCCCCTTTCCATGCTGCGATATTTTTCTTAAGCAATAAAATGGGACGACTTGCGCTTTGACATGACTCAGTCCAGAATTGCGATTTGGGTTGACTTGTCGAACTCTCTGCCCAAAGGCAGAAAGGAACGCAGACGACGCTACGCCGAAGGGCAGAGTCACGTTTGTGGAGGTAGACAAGCATGCCACGAGTCTACGAGGAATTTTTTGTGAGGGAAGCGAGATAAATTAACCTCACTCCAGATCTGCCTTAACTATTAGGTTGGTGCAAAAAATAATGACGTAATAATGTCGTTTTTTGACGTATTTTTTAAAGTCAAAAAACGACATTATTACGTCATTATTTTTGCACCAACCTAATACTATACAGACCTACTGCGTTCGCTTATTCGATACCAAACTCATAGTTTGTGAATTCTTTTGCCTTCTTACCTGTTTGATTTGCTTTAACTATATTGCTTACTTGCTTGCATGATTGTTGCTGTTTTAGCTTTTTTGACTTTTTTCTTTTCATTGAAAACTTTATTAATTTTGTTCGGGTTATTTGCCTTGCATTTTAGACAATGCAGCGTCTCTGATTTTCCGTTTTTCCTTGCAATCAAAACGGAAGAGTCCATTATTATCTAAGGAACAAGCGGAATTATAATGATAATATTACTATATTTTTAAACGGGTACAGTAGCCACCGACAGAGACTAAAGAAGAGGCTGGTTTCCTGATTACTATAGTATTATTATCTAGATTTTTTAGTTATTAATTACCAACGCCGGCCATTAATATTATTTCTGGGATATTACATGCTATAATTTTGTGCCTACATGTTCCACTTCTTTTAACAGCAACAAGCCGGTATTTTAAGAACAGACAAAATAAATAGGGAAGTAGCTATAAATAAATGTTTTTAGTCAGCCTAAATAAAAAGATATAAAGAAAATAAAATATACAAAAAAGCCACAAAAATCCAGGGATGACACACTAATTTCCTTAAAATTTCTAACCTAACCAGCGGTCCACCTTATTCTCACATAAATTCTACAATAATTATTCCAACTTGCAAAAAAACTTACAGAAAAAATAGTTCTTCAGATTTCGGTGTAAGAGGCATTACACCGAAATCTGAAGAACTATTTTTTCTTACATTTGACTTCATATCAAGCTGATGCTTAAAGTAAACAATTAATATGAGAAAATTATTAATTCTTGTAGAGATTATTTTTCAAATGTATATTTTTGTATATTTTTCAAAAGCTTACCATTTTGGCTATAGTTGGCAACGTGAGAAACACTATTCCTTTCACCTCAAAATACGAAAAAGACAGAGTCTGTCTATATTTCTGAGATGAGGTATTATGTACATTATTTACATTATTCGGACTATTGTCCTCATCTTTGTCGCCATAGTGGAGAACTTTCAGAGAGAAATTAACAGGAGATAACTGATAACTGACATCCATCAAACATGGCACGTGGAACTAGAACAGTCTACCCCAGAGAGCGAAATAAAGGGTTCAGTTCGACATTCCAACCACCTGAAGAAGCCCGGAGCGTACAACGGCCGAAACGTTGTAATATGTATGGCGAGAAAGATGAGGACAATAGTCCAAATAATGTAAATAATGTACGAACAAGACAATGTTGCACAAAAAGATATGCCAAATAACTAGGAGAATCTTGCTCCCTCGCACCGTAGCTGTCAGTGACAAAACCTCCAGAAATGTTCCCGGAAGTCGTCGCAGATGATGATTGTTTTTTTCTGGGGTGCGTTTATCCAACGTGTTGACTACATATACATGGTGCGATGATAAAAATTGTTGTTTAAATTACGCAAAAATGAAAATAACACAGATATCTCATCTTAACAAATATATTTACCAAAATTACACAAAAATATCTTGAAATACTAAAGAGTAAATTTATTTAATAAAATCGCCATTGCATTCAGCTACGGCCTCCAGATGACTTCGGAATCTCCTGCAACTCTTCTGGACATTCTCCTTGTTTAAGTTGGTGAATGCTGCCATAATCTTTGCCTTCAGGTCAGCTTTAGTGTTACAACGAGTTTTCTTGGTCTCTCATTCAACTGCACCCCACGCATAATAATCAAGGGTGTTGCAATCTGGGGAGTTAGGTGGTCAGATATAAGGGGTGATTTGGTCGCAGAAATTGTCTGACAGCCATCAGTGGGTTCTCCTGTTCGTGTGGAATGGTGCAAGTTCTTCCAGCAGCCACCTTCTTGACCTAGGTCAGTACTATCTCTCTGGCTATGGACCTGATTGACTTGGAGGAATCGTTTTCAATCATGGCCTAGGTCTCACCAACAAATTCGAAAGTTATTTTCTTATCAGAACGATTAGATTAAGTTTTCCGATCTGCCGTACCTTCATAATCACCATTAGACTCATCTAACTCTTCCCGAATCCACTGCACTGTCCTCAGATTGACGCCCAAACACTCTGAAATATCCGTATTGGAGCTCCGGCGCAAAAGCCAAGCAATATAGCATGACGTTTCCAAATTTCTGGCGAGAGTGAATTGCATCATAGTGCTCTTTTTTCTCACGGTGCCCAACTGACCCTACTATACCGTGCAGTCGGCAAAATCAAAAACAAACATGCGCGAAATTAAAAGTATAAATGGTTAAAATGTAAGGATCGAACCCAGTACAACGATTAGGTCCTTGATATGGCGCTTCTAATTTTGTTTCTTTCGCTTTAATCAATTATTTAATCCCTGTTAAGGACCTTCGTTAACAAGAACCTCTAGATCAGGGATCCCCAACCTTTTTTGTGTCCACGCCCACTTTCACATGGAAAAACTTTCCACTGCCAAACTTTATACTAAATATTCAAAATATACCAAAATTTGATAAAAGTGAATTTATACATTTTTTGTTCTTGAGAATTTATAACAAAATTTGTAATCGCTATTTATTTACTAGATTGTTTATTTACAAGAATAATTTTATATTTGCAACATTCTAAAAATCAATACAATTAAAATGCAATGCAATATTTATCAATTAGGAATTTATAAATGAATAAATATGAAAACGATTTTTTAGTCATAAATTTACAAACGTTTACTAAATTATTAAAATATGTGAACCAACTATTAGGTTGGTGCAAAAATAATGACGTAATAATGTCGTTTTTTGACGTATTTCTTAACGTCAAAAAATGAGATTATTACGTCATTATTTTTGCACCAACCTAATATAAGAAAATCCTTATTACTTACAATTTTATAAAGTTTGAATCATTTGGCTATTAACCGATGTTTTGCCAACCATTCCAATAAATGTAGTAAATAGTATAAATAAACAATCTAATAAATAGTGTTTATTATTTTTGTTGTCAATTTTCATGAACAAAGAAAATGTATAAATTCGCTTTCATTTTTTTAGAGTGGATTACAATTATAATCGTTGCTTTTTCAAAACAATAAACATTGTCGAGTAATGAATGTAGTCAAAATAATAGCGGAGTCAAGGAAAAACCGTCCTTTTGAAACTCTGTTTTGTTTTTGTGTTTTGCGAGCATGAAGGTCCAAATTTACCCAAATTTGAAAATATTATTTACAAGGAGTATATTTCCAAGTATTTTGAAAAGTTCAACGTAAATCACTTGGCTTATATCACCGCACTGTTATAAAACAATATCTGATAACTCTAAAGGAAGAAGGTCAAAGTTTTCCCAAATTTAATTGTGAAACTCATTAAAAAATTCATTCAAACATATTTTTTTAACAAAAGGCCTAAAAAAGTGTTGTGGTGTCCTCTCTCTAAAGAGTCTATGTTAGACTCTTCCGCCTACTATAAGATTAGTAGGACAGAAGGCTTCGGGGAACTGTGAATAGATTGAGCGCTAGTTCATTTGATACACTCTCACTAGTCATGTACTACTCTTCTGGTGTACTTACTGTTTAATAAACGATCTATCTGCAAACCTGGTTTTTGTTATTACTTAACCATTTACTTAGTCACAACAAAAAGATAAGAAAATCCGTATGCTCACTTAATCGATCTGACACAAGATCGATTTGAAAGTGGAATGGTATCCCACGCGTAGGTGGAAAAATTATTCAAGCCCATTCTGCACTTCCTCTTTAGGGGCGTTTCAGGCGCTTAAGTAATGAGCCAGTCCTGAAGGAGTGGTATTAGGGCTTGGTCATATTATATATGAAATGACTTACTAGCAGTTTTTTATCTCTAATTAAGGCTTTGGGGGCCGGTTTTGAAAGCATGAGTGAAAGTAGGAGCAAAGATCAGAAAAGATGCCAGAAGGTGAACTTGTAAAAAACATCATAGTAGTGGTTCTCAACTTAAATACCGATACGATCTACAGGTGGTGATATAAAAATTTTAATTAGTACCTGCCAACCGAGAAAGAGTCTAACATTCCACACGCAGAAATTGTTTCATGATTTTGACGATTCTGTAACAGAATTAGGTCACAAAAGGAGTCAATGTAAATTTGGGCAAATCTCAGACAAATAAAAGACGTTAGTATGTGGCATCAGAGACAATAAAATTACAGGAATGCATGCTGCGAGAAGCGGGTTTAAATTAAGAAAAAAGCAATACAGGCAGGTCAAACTGCGAAAGAAACCAAAAGACTGTCAAAAATAATAAATACTTCATCAGAAACAAAAAATATCTCCGTGATATACGACTGAAAAAAATGGCGCCAAAACCAAAATCAAAACCAGATTCAAAAATAAAAAATGTCAAGAAGACGAGAAGCCCGCGAAAAAATAAACTGGATAAACTCTTGTGAATACTGCCTAGGTTCGCACAACAAAAATAACTGTACAGAATTTTTCAAAAACTGTAAGAATTGCAGAAAAATGGCACACTTTGTTAAAATGTGAATTTCCAGGAAAAAGAATTTACAAAAAATAAAAACATCCAGCAGGATAAAAACGTCAGACAATAAAGTGTACAACATGGGCGCCATTTAAATGAAGAATATAAATTCAGTGGAACAAATCGATTGGCAATCGATCTTGAAGTGAATAAATCATAGGTAACATTTAAAATAGACACAGGTGGGGAAGTGAACGTACTACCGGTCAGACTATATAAAAGTATTACTCCAAAACCAAAATTACATAGAACATCAGTAAAAAATAAATGCTTATACTAAAGTGAATATTTCAGTCATAGGAAGTTTTACAACAATACACAACAAAAATTCAGAATTATTAACGCGCTTCATAATGGCAGAAAAAAGATAATTCAAACGCAGTCCACGACGCAAAAACTTGGGAAAAGCTAAAACTAATGAAAAAAATTTCGAAAATAAATAAATACATACTGAGTTTCAAAATTTTCAGTTCAAGCCCTGCCCTCAGTTTCTAATAAAAAAATTTCATTTAGGTGTAAATTGTACATGCTTAATTAAAAAACAACAAAGAAATTTTGATAAAATCTACCGTTAACAACAATAAAATTTCGGGCTCATTCACGTTGCGGTGGTTGAAGTTGAAATTAATTCTGCATCCCGTTTTTGGAATATAGGCAAATTAATGTTTACGCACTACACAATATTAAATTCAGAAATTATACCATCCAAGAAACATTACATTTGATATGAAAACAAAAAGAACTGGAAAACATGACGAAAATGGGAATGATAAAACCTGTAGAGGAATCTACAGATTGAGTAAACTTCTTAGTAATATTAGAAAAAAAGCAAACGGCAAGTTACGATTATATTTCGATCCAAGAGACTTGATTAAAGCGATATAACGAGAGCACTTCAAGCTACCCACAGCAGAAGAGATACTTGCAAAAATTAATAATCTGAAGTACTTTACAAAATCAGACGCATTGAATGGATATTGTCACATAGCTGTGGACGAAGAAAGTTCAAAAATCCTAACATTTAATTCTCTATTCGGAAGATACTCTTTTACACATTTGCCATATTGGAAACACAGTTCAAGTTTAAATAGAGAAAATAATAGAAAGAATGAAAGGAACAAGGAATTCCCAAGATGACATAATAATATGGTCGGGCACATTCGAGGAGCACATCAAAATATTAAATCAAGTTTTCAGTTAACTACGAAAGTCAGGTTTAAAATTAAAGAAATCAAAATGTAAGTTTGTAAGTAAACAAATGACATACGTAGGTCACATGATCACACATGAAGGAATAAAACCAGACTCATCGAAAATGCCAAACCCTCAAAATAAAAAGAAAGATCTACAAAGATTCTTGGGGATGATAAATTACCTACGCAAATTCATACCTAAATACTTAGAAATAACTACACCGTTACGAGAGCTCCTTCATAACGAAGTATGTTAGTTGTTTGACAATCGTCGGAAAAGAAGCTGTAAAAAAAATATGAAGCAAATGATTACAAACACCCCAATCTTTCAATTTTATAACCCAAAATTACAGACAAAAAATACTAGACGAAAGTAAAAATCAAGAGTCACAACGACAACGGAACAAAATCATTGTTCTATTGAAACTAAGACAGTAAACATAGTATTTGCTTATAATAAATTTGCTCAATTTGTATACGGAATACATTTTATAGTCAAAAAGGATCACAAGTCATTAAAACAGATTTTCAATAAATCAATCACAAATAGTCACTCGATAATTAGATTTCTATTAGCATTACAGAAATACGAGTTCGATCTCAATTATATACGAGACCGCTAATCAGTAATAGCCGACACACTATCACGCACATCTCTATCAGATGACACTCAAGAAATAACTGATACAGAAATGAACACGTATATTTATACTATATTAAAGCAATATCCGATGAAGGATACAAACTCAATACATATAGAGAAGAAACAAATAAAAACCCAATCTTACAAACTTTAACGCAATACGCAATAGCATGGACTACGAAAAATAACGACATATCCAAGACAATTTCACCATATATGCCTATTCGTGATGAAATACAAAAGGAGTTTATATTGAAAGGTACATGAATAACAGTCCCTCACTCCTTTAAGAAAGGAAACATTACAGAAAATCCATATTGGACACTTAGGAATGAGAAAATGCAAAGCACAAGCAAATGAGGTGGATATATTTGGCCAAATATAAACAGACGGATCAAGGAAATGGTAAGCACAGACTTCTGCATGGAGCATTGGAACCAGCACTCAGCTGAACCATTAATTAACAGTGATATCCCGATAATCCCATGGACCAAAGTAGCAACAGACATCTTTCATCTCTATAATAAATCAATCATACGTTGTAATTATAGACTATACAAGATATTTCCATATACACCAATTAAAAAACTGTAAGTCAACCACAGTAATAAAAAAAATAAAGAATACTTTTGCCAGATTCGGCATTTTTCAAATGATCATCAGTGACAACGGTCCAGAACACAAGTCGATAGATTTTTGAAAAATTCACAAACGAATGGGATTTCAAATACATCATGACAAGTACAAACTTTCCACATTCAAATGGATTAGCTGAAAGGAACATACAGGCCATCAAAAAGACACTTAATAAAACATTTGAAAGTCAGCAAGCTATGCTAGTGTAGTGAAGAAAACAAAATCTAGATTTGAAATTCAAATGCTAAGCACTGACTCATTGATTTTGTTAGAAATTAAAAGAGACTCGAATTTACAAACTTTGTTTAACACACACAGAAGTAAATCCAAAACAAAACTCGTGAAATTTCATACTTTGATGCGAAATGTTCTTCAGCAAATAGAAAACTAGGAAAAATTTAAAAACAAAATTCAAATAATCTTTAATTCTCAGAAACAAAATTGTTTTACTGACCTTTTCGCGAGCCGTCGCGAAGTTTGTTCGTCGTCCAATGGAAAGGCCCGAATCATATCCGGGAGTGAATTCCCAAATGACCTTTTCAAGCCCCACAAACAAAATAAAAGACCGGTAAATTCGCCTGTCACCCGAGAGAAGGAAATGAGCGTCTCTTGACAAACGTCAAGCGACCGTTATTATCTCTACCTTTCTCCCTTACCTCTTTTATACTTGATAAACGAACGGAACATTTTAAGACTGAGCAATTACTTCAAAGACATTCCTACCCTACGATAACGCTCATACATACATACATACGTTCCTTGCAAGGACTACTACGAACATTTTGACGACCTTCTATCAACCAAAATACATTCATTTTTTTTGTAGAGACCTTAATTTATTTATATGTATATAAACTTGTTGTTTCATTTTACAATTTGATTTTCTTGTTTTATACCCCTCTTATGGTTGGCTATCTAACTAACAACGCAAAATCAAACTAATCTGTTTCAATATACCCCTCATATGGTGGGCTATCTAACAAGGCCAAATCAAACTAATCTGTTTCAATTTACCCCTCTTATGGTGGGCTATCTAACTAACAACGCAAAATCAAACTAATCTGTTTTAATATACCACTCTTATGGTGGAATATCTAACTAACAACGCCAAATCAAACTAATCTGTTTCAATATACCCCTCTTATGGTGGGCTATCTAACAAGGCAAAATCAAACTAATCTGTTTCAACACTCATACACTTGACTATAACAGATAACCCACTATAAAAGAATACTTTTGCCAGATTCGGCATTCTTCAAATGATCATCGGTGACAACGGTCCAGAACCCAATCGATAGATTTTTAAAAATTCAAAAAAGAATGGGATTTCAAATACATCCCAAGTACAAACTTTCCACAGTCAAATGATTTAGCTGAAAGGAACATACAGGCCATCAAAAAGACACTTAAGAAAACATTTGAAAGTCAGCAAGCTATGCTAGCTTTAAAAAAAAAAATTCAATCTTTACCGACAGAACAACTAATGAAGAAGAATATAAGCACAAATCTTCCGAATATTAAACTTAATAAATCTACAAACAGTCCGCAAGCAGACAAAGATACAGACGGAGAGAACTACAAATGCTAAAAGCAGATAACATACGCATAAAATTCCAGGAAAATTGGGAAAGAAAAGAAAAAAATAGTCAAAAAAATCACAAAACTAAATCACAAAATGCTACTAGAAGAGGAAGGATAATAAAAGTCCCAGCATGATATAAAATATGATAATAATAAATTTAAAAGGTTTTCGAAATAATTTTTAAAAAATAAAATAAAATTCTTTAAAAGATCGGAGCTGTTATATACTGTTATTAGGTTGGTGCAAAAATAATGACGTAATAACGTCAAAAAACGACATTATTACGTCATTATTTTTGCACCAACCTAATATTACCTCTTACTAACACTCACCATAAACACTACCTCTTACTAACACTCACCATAAACACTACCTCCTTCCTCCTAATACCATTTAAGCAGATATCAACTTTCAATAAAGATTGCGCATTGTTCAGACCTATTGTTTTTACTTCATTATTTTATAATGTTTTTATTCATTTGTTATTAACACGATAGCAAAATACAAAAATGATGTCATGGAAGTTGTCTTTTCGTCAAATCATTATATATGTATAAAAATATTATTAGCTCCACTCCTAAATGACGTGACAACATTATTCTTATAAAATATTCTAATATATATTTATTGTTTTAATTAAAACCATTGTGGCAAAAGGCCAAAGAGGAAGGCAGGTCGCCAGTTTTTATCCTAGACCTAGCTAATCTGATTCACGACCCATTCATTCATTGCAATTTGCTCGTTAACCACAAAAACTCACCCCTCACCATTGAATACTACATATACCAAAATACCACAAATTCACAGGAAAACTAAAAAAAACATGCCATAAAATTTCGATATGTACAAATAGTTCAAATGTTTTTTTTTTTCCATTTTTTTTAATATATAAAAATATGTGCTCATGAAACGAGAGGGGGGGTGAACCCATAAAACGAAACTTAAGTATCACAAAACGTTTAAAATAAACATAACAGATGTTAGTAGGACAAAATCACGCCACAAAAATAATACGAGTGGCCGCTGTATTCTGACTTTAAACAGAATCAAAAAGCACACTCACTAACGGAGAGGGAAGGATAAAAAAAAATGACGGAGTGGGAAAGAACAAAGGCTGACCCAGTCAAGATGAAAAAGGGGACAAAAAACAAACGGGAAGACTGGGAAAATGTATATAAGAATTCTTAGTCCCACTTCTCTGCATATATAGCCTTCCATGTTCTGTTCTACCTGATTTATGCTTGTAAGGGACCAAAACAATGTCACCATTATTCTCTTAATTTATATCACAAACCTTATCTCTAATTTGTCATACAAATCAGAGACCATCTTATTTCTAAAGAAGTGATGAATTTTTATTTATTAACCCGACAAAGGTTATTTTAATGAATACCCATACTAGTGTAGACGCTACTTTATTTATTAAGAAGTACGTATATTTATCTTCGATTACCAGCCGGAATATTTGAAAAATCTTATTAATGGGATCTTCGAACCTGCGTCCCCCTTAGCAGGGGAAACCGTCGTTAGATCCGACGTGCTTTAGACCGTCTCGACCACGAAGTGCGTCGTCGACCAAGCAATGTTGAATAGTGCCTTATAAACACTAATCTTTCTAGGACTCTCGAAACATTCATATTTGCTTAGTTTCGTATCCTAATATAAACAAAGCATCTGTCTATATTTCTAAGATGAGGTATTATGTACACTATTTACATTATTTACATTATTAAGGCTATTGTCCTCATCTTGGTTGCCATATTTATTACAACATTTCGGCCGTTGTACGCTCCGGCCTTCTTCAAGTGGTTGGACACATGGCACAGTGGATAAAGGCGTTGGTTAGATCCAGTGACAGGACCCAAAGAGTGTGAGTTCAATACCCAGTTAAGGCAGTGGGGAACTTTGAGAGGGGAATTAACAGGAGATAACTGATAACTAACATTCATTAAACATGGCACGTGTAACTAGAACAGTCTACCTCAGCGAGCGTAATAAAGGGTTTAGTTCAACATTTCACCTGAAGACGGCCGGAGCGTACAACGGCCGAAACGTTGTAATAAATATGGCGACCAAAATGAGGACAATAGTCCGAATAATGTAAATAATGCAAACAAAGCAATTTCTAAAGAAGTAATGGACTTCTATTTATTAATTCGACAACACACCGTGACGGAGACCGAGATGGTCTAAAGCACGTTGGATCTAATGATGGTGTCCTCTATCGGCCTGAATATCTGAAAAGTCTTATTAATGGGTCCTTCGAATCTGCGTCCCCCTTAACAGGGGAAGCCGTCGTTAGATCTGAAGTGCTTTAGACCGTCTCGGCCACGAAGTGCGTTATGGATCAAACAATGTTGAATAGTGCCTTATAAACACTAATCTCTTTCTCGAACTCTCGAAACATTCATATCTGCTTAGTTTCGTATCCTAACGTAAACAAAGCAATTTCTAAAGAAGTAATGAATTTCTATTTATTAATTCGACAACACTCCGTGACAGAGACCGAGATGGTCTAAAGCACGTTGGATGTAATGATGATGTCCTCTACCAAAGGGGATGCGTAATTCAGATCCTGCCTGAGCGTGCATAGTTTTCTTTAATAGAATTTGTCGAATATTCTGGTACGTAAACGGAATAAAATTAATAAACTATTTAATAAATAAACATGGCGTCTATCCAAATATGGGTATCCAAAGAAAGAATATCTTATTCTATTATAATTGTTAGTTCGCAAGGCCGTTATGTCCTACTAATACCTCATAAATAATGGACTATTCCGTTTTCAACGCGTGGAAAGAGGGGAAATATACTACTTGGTTTCAGTGAAAGAAAGAAAGAAAGAAAGAAAGAAAGAAATGTTTAACGGTTATTTCAAAAAATAGAAAAAGTTGTCAATTTCAAATCTTTTCATTTGTACCCCCTTACTTCTTAAAATAATGACCAGCATTCATATTTATGAATGTTACTGCAATATTTTGTTAAAGCTCAAATATTTAACAATGCGAAAGGGATAATTTATTGTCATAGAACTCACCATGAGCTTACTCGATCATTAACTTAAGAATTAAATATTTATCAGAAATTTCGAATAGGAAAACCGTGAAATGTTCACAGGTTAAAACTATTATGAAATTATTTTTCAGATTTAATTCAACTTATTAACATGAAAAGATACGGAGACAAAGTGGCATTTGTACTGTTCCGCATATATATATATATATATATATATATATATATAAATATATATATATATATATATATATATATATATGCATTCAGTGGATGTATATGTGTGCAGAATAAAAGCAATCTCCATTATATTTCGACTTTTCTTGCGTCTGTCTGACTTGCAGTTTAAAAATAAAGAAAAACTCTTATTAAACGAATTGTATTAGAGAAGAATTGAGTGGTTATATTTAGTGATATAATTAATAAACCAGAGGGCATTTCTAGAAACCAGAAATCATTCATAAAAGTGTCCTTCATGGAATCATTCACAAAAGTATCTTTGATGGAATCATTCGTAAAAGTGTCCTACGATAAAAATTAATCTAGAAATATTTTTTTGTGAATATTCCCTTTTTCTGTATACTTCATTTGTCATTATTTCACCTCTCATGGTTATAAGAGTTCGGTTTAACTCGACAAACACAAATGTCACATGTTATATCATAAACTACTAATGTGTTTGCTTTTAGTACAATCAGTATTACTAACTCTATGTTTAGTTTACAACTAAAAATTCACTTTTCAAATCATGGAATTCTTTTGTTGTACTCGTTCAAATTATGGTAGAAAATATTCGAGATGAATAAAAATATGATATCAATTAGACATAAAGGATATTTTACTGCAATAAAGCATTAACATTGCTTAACATTTTCATAATATTTTCGCAAGAAGTTTTAATATTACGAAATTGATCTGATAACGGTTCCTTTGTTGTTTCGTGTAACGAAATTTCCTGCAACTCTGATTTTATCTGACGCACTGTTTCAGATAGAACATTGTATTTTCTATTTAATTCCTTTAAAGAGTTTTTTAAGTCGATATTATTTTTCTTTAGGTCAATGGTATTTTGTTCCAGAAGTTTTACTGCATTATTATCAGTTGCAGAAGATATCTTGCTCATGCAGGAAGATTTTATATCCATGCATAGAAATCTGTCTGCAGAAATAGTACAAGGGAATTGTTGAATGATGTTGGTTCTTTCCGTCTGAGAAATAGCATTGCTTGTATTATAAGGTTCTTCAATAGATGCGTTTCCTTGTGAAGTTGTAGGGTCATCCGCTAATTGAGTCATGTCCTCTTTATAATCCAAAGCGTTCGGTATTTTTACATTCATGAAGTCTTTCTCCTTATCCTGAAATGTCTCTGAAGTGAAAACTGTTTCATCCTCAGGTTTAAAATTTTCGAACACGCTTGACACAACGTTTGCCTTTTCTTCCTTAGGAGGAAATTTAACGGATTTGTCATTTTCAGGAGAAACCTTATGTTCGGAAATAACGTTAATATTATTGTCTTGAGGGGAACCCATTTTCTTCGTGACTATGATATACGTACGCTTCCTGCAGTATAGAGAGAAACGCTACTGCTTTGAATGATACAAAGTCTTTCCTTTAAATGTCTTTCCTTTAAATAACCAAATCGATATAAATTTTAATGCGTATTCGATGACGTCAAAACATTAAAAGAATAAAACGCTGATTATTTACGTCAATCCTCGTGTTGATTTTGCAAACATTCGTTTTGATCTTGACTTTCTTATTAAGCGCTACAAATGACAAGACATTGTGGAGAGCCATGATCGCCTACGTCCTGAGTGGAGTGGCACAACGCATAAAGAAGAAAAATATATAATATCAAGAGAGAAATCTACTCTTTAAAAAACAATAAAGACAAAATCAAAAAGATCGAGTTTTATTTTGAAATATTGCATTTCATATGGCACAAGGGCAAAGGGAGTGGAAAAAAGTTGGTGGTCAGCGATCAGTTAATCTGGTTCACGACCCATACATTCATTACAATTTACTCATACACCATAGGAAACCACAACTATTAAACCGTCATTCCGTCATCCACTAGTATGCAAGGGGCTACAGAGAATGAAAGTAAGGTAAAAAAAAGACTGAGTATAGGAGGATTGAAGAAGGATAAAAAGAGAAACGGAGAAGGATAAAAATAAGAACTGGGATTAAGGTATCAGAAGATATCGATTGACATTACATTTAAATTTTTGAATATTATAGTTATCGGGGAAGCAAGTAACAGAAAGGGAGTTCCAATATTGGGAAGTGCGAGAGAAGAAACTGTTGGAGTAGAAGAGGCGGTTACCTTTAACTGTTTCGACAATAAAAGGGTGGGACCAAGATGCCAAACTAGTAGCACGTTTAAATTCATGCAGTTGGGACACCAGTGAAAATATCTCACCAGAGCAGATGACATGAAAATATTTATAGAAAAGGCAGAGGGAAGTAACATTAAGTTGGTGAGAAAGTGACTGGAGTCAAGACCCCAAGTCAGGACCTCTCACACTGCATATCCGTCTTTGGATTTTGCCGAGAACCTCGAAATGAACAGCGGGGGCACCAGACCGTATATGACAACATTATTCCATGCATGGTAGATTTGAAGATCTATAGGATGGACTCAGACGAAAAAAAAACCTTCTGACACGATACACAGGTACCAACTTTCCTTGCGGCAGATGCATCTATTGATTTAATGAACTTGTTCCACGTCAAATCAGTGGAAAACGGGTGACCAAGAAGGATCAGTGATGCCCTCTCGTGGAATTCAGCATCAACCATGTTGATAGGAAGCAGGGATAATTTCTCTATGGTTAGTAAATTACAACAATTTTGTTTTGGATTCCATTAAAATTCATAAACCACATCCTGCTCCAGTCAACCACAGATTGGAGCTCGTTTTAACATGTATAACTTTACTGAGCTCATCTAATTGAGGCCCATAAACTAGGATACATTTGTACTATTGAATGATCCTTGGGAAGGTTAAATTTACTATTTTTTTGTATTCTTATGCCATATATAGTTACTGAAAACAATTATTGATTTAAGTCAGTACTTGATTATTGACACATGCTCGCTTTTCATATCCATAAAGGCTTTTGCAAATGCTAACGTTTTATTATCACTCTGCTCCGATATAGACATACGAGGATCATTCAATAAATAAGGTGAATTTTTCGGTATAAGGACTTCTAATACAGATAGAAGCTTACTTTTTTTTTCAACGTAGTCTCCCAGCACTGTCACACACTTTTCCCATCTGTGCACAAGCTTCTGTATTCCCTCACCGTAAAAATCTGTGGACTGATGTCTCAGCCAGTCGCTCACAACACTTTTGACTTCATCATCACTTTTAAACTTCGTGCTCACGTGAACGCTTTCAAGGGACCAAACAGGTGAAAGTCTGAAGGAGCAAGGTCTAGGCTCTAAGGGGGATGAGGGAGCAGTTCTCAGCCCAGCTCGTTGATGGTCTGCACCGTTTGGGCTGCTGCGTGAGGCCTTGCGTTGTCATGATGCAAGATGACTCCTTCTGACTGATGACCCCTGCGTTTGTTCTTTATGTCTTTCTTGACCTGCCTCAGCAGTTCACTGCAGTTCTTCTGTCAGACTGAATGAGGTCATTGACCGATTGGATCACCTCAGGGGACCTCACTTCTGTAGGCCTCCCAGGCCTGTCTTCATCCTCAACACTGCTCCGTCCTTCTTTAAACAATTTAGCCCACTTGTAGACATTTTTTTGGCTGAAACATGTGGCACCATACACAGTTGACATTCTCCTATGAATGTCAACTGGTTTGCACCATTCAGCAACCAAAAACTTGATAACTGGCTGCTGTTCAATCCTGGAGCATGCTTCTTGGTCGGCCATCTTTGTCAATCGCCAAAACTCTCAAAGTTTTTTTGTTAATCTGCAAAAGTAATTAAATCCATGTGAAAAAGAAGTAAAACAAAAAATAAATAAAAAAAGTAAGCTTCTATCTGTATTAGAAGTCCATATATCGAAAAATTCACCTTATTTATTGAATGACCCCCGTATAAAGGTTCCTTTATGTCAAATGACCCCCGTATAAAGGTTCCTTTATGTCAAATGACCCTCGTATAAAGGTTCCTTTATGTCATATTTTATGAATTCATGTATTTCTTTATTTTTTGTTTTTTGATTTACTTGGGTAACTACTCCACCCACCTTTTACTTCTATTTCTATTTCCTTTACCAGCGGCACGATTATGTATTTAAGAGTGTCTTGGGGTGGAATATGCATTTTACTGCATGACGATACCTAATTAGTAGAAAACGCACTAGCAAGAACGTCATTAAAGGCGACTGACAAAGGTAGTGCGATTAGGCTTTCTTTTCTTTTTTTTTCTTTGTGTTCGTATAAGTGTTTTCTTTTCTAGACATAAAATGCATAAAAACTGTTCAAATGTTCTATATATCCAAGCACTTCTGTTAGCCATTATCAGGGATGTTTTTTAACTGAATATGTAGATTAATATATATATATATATATATATATATATATATATATATATATATATATATATATATATATATATATATATATTATGAAATGAACAAAGTCCGACAATTATTTTAAGACATTGTCGGACTCTGGACTCTGTCCATTTCATAATGTGTGACGTCATTTGTTTACATTTGGATACGTATCGAGCAGATATGCATGTACGTGAGAAAATCATGGAGAATTATAGTTTAAAAATAGGAAAAATCGACCTTGCTAACCGAAACGGTCCTCTGTGGCTCGGTAAAAGCAAATCAGCCTATATGTTCGATTCCTGTCGGAGGACGCATATTTTCTATGAAAATTTCTCGAACATTTAGACCGGTAAATGTCATTAAACTGTTTATTATAAACGGAGCATTTACTTAAATATTTGTATCTATAAAAGAACGTATAAACATAAAAAAATGTCTATATATATATAGTGAGTCCCAGCACGTTCTGGCCGTGTTCATACTTGATATTATAGAGTTTTGGCTTTTTCTTTTCTATTATTAAGGCTTCCATTATTTTTTGCCCTTTCTTACATGTGGATATTGTTATTATACTTGTATTTTCTACATGTATGTTACTGATGAAGTTTCGTGGGTTTCTGTGTGTTTAAATGAGTCCTAATTGAGCTATGGTCAGAGAGAGTGGTACGTGATTCTTCCTGATAGGCCTGTACTAGAATGTCCAAGAATTTGAAAGGATCAAAATAAAATAGACATATGTTTAGATTATTCAAGCATGTTTGCTTGAATGAAGACATGCTGCCTAAATTTACAGACGCACACAGACACACACACATATATATGTATAGATATACATATATATATATATATATATATATATATATATATATATATATATATATATATATATATATATATATATATATTAAAAAGAAGAGAGAAACTGCAAATGTTTTGGTCGTGATGTGGATTTTTTACATATATATAATGCTTTATTTTCCATAATTATTCAACACGTGTTTCGGGTCTCGCGATTTTCTTCAGGCAACGAGTGGATATTTCCACATATTATTAAAATGAATTAATTTTCCTTACGTTTTTCGACGTTAAACATTCTCGATGACTAACATTTTCTTTATTGTGTAGTAGTAACACAAATGTTTTTCTTGGACTGGCAGTGAAAAAGTTCTTCTGTTTGAAGGCTAATAAAACAATTAAGATTGGTCCGAGAAAGGTTGAGGAAAGATATTTGTGTTTTTTATCTTTTAATGACACGTATGTGTTCTTAGCTCTATTTCCATTTTTGTATTGTGCGTATTTTTGTTAGTATATGTATGTACATGTATATTCCCTATCCATACATATGTACTGTCATATCATAAGGAATTAGTATATACATACATAGATACATATATATATATACATACATCTATACACTCATACACATACACACACTTTCTATGTAGTGTAGGGTTGCTGTGTGTGTGCTTGTGAGTAGTCTATTTGTTTTTGCTAGTACGTTTATAATGACTATAGAGGTAGCATTATTTGTGTCACAATGATAATATAAACACGAACTGACTCATTTTTCAGTCTAATCATTTTTATATTCACCCTCAGTGGAGTTAAATATATTCTATGTGTTTTTAGAAACAAACAAATTTAAAGTTATTTGAACTGTTTTGTACTTTCATGAGGAAAGTTAAAGAAACCAAAAGCTTTTCAGACTGGAAATTTGACTCAAAACTAGAAACTGGTATTTCTGTCAAAGATTTTAAAGTTACCGTCACAATGCTATATATGTAAAAACTAATGGCAAAACAAACATTAATGTGTAGAGGACCGTGGGGTAAAGATGTAAAGAACACACGTGGGTTAAAATTTCCTGCTAGCCGGTCCAGCTACATGAGAATATTGGACTTTAATTAAGTCCAAAGAAAACAAACAAGACCGATAAATATATGTAAACAAATATATGTATTAACAAGTTACAAGCACATGGACAGTTACATTGAGTTTGTTGGGGGGAATATTATGTGTGTGTCTTGTGGTGAGTGTTCGTACGTACGTGTATTGGTATTGTTCTTAGCGTGTTCCCAGAATTTGGGAAACGCTGTATTGGTGAGAGCTCACATAGTGGTATTAGCTGAAATGAAGAAAGAAGAGAAATGTATTACCTCACCTCCACGCGAGGTGGAATACGGCTAACTCCGACAAATGCTTTCTTTTTATTTTAATATTAAAATTAATGTTTACAATCCTCCTCGATTTTTTTTAACAGGAGTAGAGGTTTATCCCTTGTTCCATGTTTAGGTTGAGGTCTTCGGTTACTTCTAAAGTCTCTTCATTCTTTTTCATTCCCAGTAACTCCTTGCATCTTAGTGGCACTATCTCCTTGTTTAGGGTGAAATAATTAAAAAAAAGTTTGTTTTTTTTGTGCTAAATTGCATCTAAATGACCAATAAACTTCTTATGAATGTATTAGAAAGAAATAACCGTTTTGTTTTGTTTAAATTCTGGTTAATGCTTTATTTCGTTTTATGAAGATTTTAGGATTAGTATCATAAATGAGAACAACCTTGGATTAATTTTTTTTTTTTCGCAATTAGTTTAGATTTAAATAAAAAATAAATATAATTCAGTGTTAATATTTTTTATGTACTGTCGCATATTTAATGAGTGATAACCAAATTGGTTTAAAAAGTTAATTTATACAAATTATAACCTAATTTATGGTTATTTAAACATCTTTTAGTGAAATAACTAGATACATCGAAAATGGATTCTTTTTTTCGAAATGAAAACATAAGATATTTGACAAAATTATTCGAAGTATCCGATTGTCACTACTTGTTCATTGTATACTAAATAGGTTATGTTATTACAAATTTATGTAAAAATACTGGTGGGGGGTCACCCCTTTTGGATTTCTCGTGTGTATTTTTTTACTATATACGGAAATTATTTTTTTTATTTTAATTCAGATTAGCTTTATAGCTATTATCTTTCATATAAAACTGAAATTAAAATTTAAAGGAGACATTTAAATTATTTAATTGCGTTTTTCGTATTTTTTGGAAGTCCTTGGCGCTACCTAGAAATAACAGATTCAAATATTTTTAACGAAACGGAACAAAACATTTTCCCCAAGGGAAAACTTTCCGTTAGTCCACATTGCAAAAACAAAAAAACTGAACAAAGGTACATGAATATACTAAAAAAATGAAATTAACATTTTATCATTCCAACTAGACATTCTTTACAATGATGAAAAAAATTGGTGGGACGATCTCCTAAATTTGAAAGAAAAGTTAATGTTTCAACAGTTTTAACTGAAGCTCATTTTTAATTTATCTTAGAATAAAAAGAAATAACAAATAACATATTTTTTATTTTTTTATTGCTTTAAATTTTGTTCTATGCACTTACATTTTCTTAATTCATAAAATTGTCATAAAAACTAAAATACATTTAAAATAAATTACATGAAAAGTTAAAATAAATTCTAAACAATGTTTGTATTTTGTTTTTATTCATCTCTTATTTTTATTTATTTAACATCTGAAAACAGATTAAAATATAATTATACAAGGTGTTCGTAAAATCTCTTTACAATTTAAAAGAATTATTACAAGAGCAAATGAACAGGCAAGTATGTGGAAATTGTTATAAATGGTAAGTAGAAGTTTTTTAAAACTAATTTAATACGTCTCTATATGGGCACCATTAGTTACACGAAGCACATTAAGACGCTACTTGGTTTCTTGCCATATTCGCTGTAGCATAGCCTCATCAAAGGTGGCAATGGCATCAGTGATCATTTGCTATAGATCAGTGATGTCTCGTATCTTTGTTCGATACACGATATCTTTAACATAACAACATAGAAAGAAGTCCAGAGGAATGATATCTGGTGAATGAGATGACCAGGGAATTAGATTATCCCTTCCAATCCACTTCTCTGGAGATGTTAGGGGTTCATTCAACAGTACATCTTTCATCAACAGGATACCTGAAATACAGAAATGCAATGTGATTAAAACTTTAATAACTACTGAGTACGTAGAACAAATCTGATTAAGATATCTGATCAATTGCCTTTGAAATATATTTTTTTAAATTGTAAAGAAACTTTATGGACACCCTGTAGAATAAATAATAGAAAATTCTATTTTTGTTTTATTTTATACATAGAAAAAGTTGTAAGAAAATATCATAAGATATTGTTTATTCAAGTAGACTCTTTGTATAGCAAAGGACGGCAACGACATCAATTAATACTGATGGTATTTTTGTCGCCTGTGATTTTTTACAGGATAGGATGTTATTGCAATGTACAGTCTACTGCTTAAAAAGAGTTCCAACTGCAACACTATTCCCTCTCGATTGCACTGAAATTGCTCTTTTCTGTTCTCTATTGGTTTCTATAATGCTCACAAAGATTCATTTCTAATCTTTTCTATGTGCCGTGTCCCGTCAGAACATAGACAATCATGGCTAATATTTCTATCCAGTGTGGCCATGAGCAGTGATTCTTCTTTTTCAAGGCAGCCTCCTATAATTCACTTTAGCCACCCATTCGCACACTCATCAAGTAGATAGCCCGCTGCCTTTTCTTATATCTCCTATCCTCGACATCCCCCGTGAAGATCAAGTTTACCAAGGCTTTCTTCCTCATTATGCATTCCAAGAAATTTCAGCTGATTCCGATATTGTTCTAAGTTATCCATAACAATAGGTAGAAAACCGGAATTGGTTTAACAACTTTTGCTACAGGGAAACATAATGTAGCATAGAAACTAGGGAAGAGGATCAGTATCTGTCTATATTTCTGAGATGAGGTATTATGTACACTATTTACATTATTCGGACTATTATCCTCATCTTAGTCGCCATATTTATTACAACGTTTCGGCCTTTCAGTATCTGTCTATATTTCTGAGATGAGGTATTATGTACACTATTTACATTATTCGGACTATTGTCCTCATCTTTGTTGCCATATTTATTACAACGTGACGCCCCTTCAGTATCTGTCTATATTTCTGAGATGAAGTATTATGTACACTATTTATCTTATTCGGACTATTATCCTCATCTTTGTCGCCATATTTATTACAACGTTTCGGTCGTTGTATACTCCGGCCTTCTTCAGGTGGTTGGAATTTCGAACTGAACAATTTATTTCGTTCACTGGAGTAGACTGTTCTAGTTCCAAAATCTACACAGTGAGTCTACCCTGTTGGGATTTTTGGTAGTCCAATGCCTGTTGGGATTTTTTGGTAGTCCAATGCCTGTTGGGATTTTTTACTAATCCAATGCCTGTTGGGATATTTAGCTAGTCCAATGCCTGTGGGGATTTTCTGTTAATCCAATCCCCGTTGGGATTTTTTGTTAATCCAATGCCTGTTGGGAATTTTTGCTAATCCAGTGCCTGTTGAGATTTTTTGCTAATCCAATGCATGTTGGGATTTTTTGTTAATCCAATGCCTGTTGGGATTTTTTGCTAGTCCAATGTCTGTAGTAATATTTGGTAGTACAATGTCTATTGTGATTTTTGCTAGTCCAATGTCTGTTGTGATTTTGCAAGTCCAATGCCTGTTGGGATTTTTTGCTAGTCCAATGTCAGTTGTGATTTTTGCTAGTCCAATGTCTGTTGTGATTTTTGCTAGTCCAATGTCTTGTGATTTTTTACTAGTCCAGATGTTCGCTAGTCTAATGTCTGTTATGATCTTTGCCAATCCAATGTCTGTTGTGATTTTTGCTAGTACAATGTCTGTTGTGATTTTTCGCTTGTCCAATGTCTGTTGGGATTTTTGCTACTCCAATGTCTGTTGTGATTTTTGCTAGTCCACTGTCTGTTGGGATCTTTCTCTAATCCAATGTCTGTTGTGATTTTGTCTAGTCCAATGTCTGTTGGGATTTTTGCAAGACCAATGTCTGTTGGGATTTTTTGCTAGTCCGGATTTTCGCTAGTCCAATGTCTGTTGTGATTTTTTCAAGTCCAATGTCTGTTGGGATTTTTTGCTAGCCCAATGTCTGTTGTGATTTTTGCTACTCCAATGTCTACTGTGATTTTTGCTAGTCAAGTGTCCGCTGTGATTTTTTGCTAGTCCAGATTTTCGCTAGTCCAATGTCTGTTTTGATATTTGCTAATCTAATATCTGTGGGATATTTGCTAGTCCAATGTCTGCTGTGATTTTCTGCTAGTCCAGATTTTTGCTAGTCCAATGTCTGTTGTGATTTTTTGCTAGTCCAATGTCTGTTGTGATTTTTGCTAGTCCAATGTCTGTTGTGATTTCTGCTAGTCCAATGTCTGTTGTGATTTTTGCTAGTACAATGACTGTTGTGAATTTTTGATAGTCCAATATCTGTTATGATTTTTGCTAGTCCAATGTCTGTTGTGATATTTTGCTAATCCAATGTCTGTTGTGATTTTTGCTAGTACAATGACTATTGTGATTTTTGCTAGTCGAATGTCTGTTGGGATTTTTTGCTAATCCAGATTTTCGCTAGTCCAATGTTTGTTGTTATTTTTGCTAGTACAATGTCTGTTTGTTATTTTTCGCTAATCCAATGTCTGTTGGGATTTTGCTAGTCCGATGTCTGTTGTGATTTTTGCTAGTCCAATGTCTGTTGTGATTTTTGCTGGTCCAATGTCTGTTGGGATTTTTGCTAGTGCAATGTCTGTTGGGATTTCTGCTAGTTCAATGTCTGTTGTTATTTTTTGCTAGTCCAGATTTTCGCTAGTCGAATGTCTGTTGTGATATTTGCTAATCCAATATATGTTGTGATTTTTGCTAGTCCAATGTCTGTTGTGATTTTTTGCTGGTCCAGATTTTCGTTAGTCCTGTCTGTTGGGATTTTTTGCTAATCCAATGTCTGCTGTGATATTTGCTAGTCCAATGTCTGTTATGATTTTTGTTTGTCCAATGTCAGTTGAGATTTTTTGCTAGTCCAGATTTTTCCTAGTCCAGATTTTCGCTAGTTTAATATCTGTTGTGATTTTTGCTAATCCAATGCCTGTTGTGATTTTTCCTAGTCCAATGTCTTTTGTGATTTTTTGCTAGTCCAGATTTTCGCTAGTCCAATGTCTCTTGTGATTTTCTAGTCTAATGTCTGTTGGGATTTTTCCTAGTCCAAAGTCTGTTGGGATTTTTGCTAGTCCAATGTCTGTCGTGATTTTTGCTTGTCTAATGTCGGTTGTGATTTTTTGGTAGTCCAGATTTTCGCTAGTCCAAAGTCTGTTGTGATTTTTTGCTAGTCCAATGCCTGTTGGGATATTTGCTAGTCCAATGCCTGTTGGGATATTTGCTAGTACAATGACTATTGTGATTTTGCTAGTCGAATGTCTGTTGGGTTTATTGCTAGTCCAATGTCTATTAGGATTTTTGCTAGTCCAATATCTGTTGTGATTTTTGCAAATCCAATGTCTGTTGGGATTTTTTGCTAATCCAGATTTTCGCTAGTCCAATGTCTGTTGTTATTTTTGCTAGTCTAATATCTGTTGTGATATTTGATAGTCCAATGTCTGTTGGGATTTTTGCTAGTCCAATGTCAGTTGTGATTTTTTGCTAAACCAGATTTTCGCTAGTCCAATGTCTGTTTTGATTTTTGCTAGTCCAATGTCTGTTGGAATGTTTTGCTAGTCCAGATTTTCGCAAGTTCAATGTCTGTTGTAATTTTTGCTAGTACAATGTCTGTTGTGATTTTTCGCTAATCCAATGTCTGTTGTGATTTTTTGCTAGTCCAGATTTTCGCTAGTCTAATGTCTGTTGTGATTTTTTGCTAGTCCAATGTCTGTTGTGATTTTTGCTAGTCCAATGTCTGTTGTTATTTTTGCTAGTACAATGTCTGTTGTGAGTTTTCGCTAATCCAATGTCTGTTGTGATTTTTGCTAGTCGAATGTCTGTTGGGATTTTTGCTAGTCCAATGTCTGTTGGGAATTTGGCTAGTCCAATGTCTGTTGGGATAATTTGCTAGTCCATTTTTCGTAAGTCCAATAGTTGTTGTGATTTTTTCTAGTCCAAAGTCTGTTGTGATTTTTTGCTAGTCCATATTTTCGCTAGTCCCATATCTGTTGGTATTTTTGCTAATCCAATGTCTGTTGTGATTTTTGCTAGTACAATGACTATTGTGATTTTTGCTAGTCGAATGTCTGTTGGGATTTTTTGCTAATCCAGATTTTCGCTAGTCCAATGTCTGTTGTTATTTTTGCTAGTACAATGTTTGTTTGTTATTTTTCGCTAATCCAATGTCTGTTGGGATTTTGCTAGTCCGATGTCTGTTGTGATTTTTGCTAGTCCAATGTCTGTTGTGATTTTTGCTAGTTCAATGTCTGTTGGGATTTTTGCTAGTCCAACGACAGTTGTGATTTTTTGCTAAACGAGATTTTCGCTAGTCCAATGTCTGTTTTGATTTTCGCTAGTCGAATATCTGTTGGGATTTTTGCTAGTGCAATGTCTGTTGGGATTTTTGCTAGTCCAATGTCTGTTGTGATTTTTTGCTAGTCCAGATTTTCGCTAGTCGAATGTCTGTTGTGATATTTGCTAATCCAATATATGTTGTGATTTTTGCTAGTCCAATGTCTGTTGTGATTTTTTGCTGGTCCAGATTTTCGTTAGTCCTATGTCTGTTGGGATTTTTTGCTAGTCCAATGTCTGCTGTGATATTTGCTAGTCCAATGTCTGTTATGATTTTTGCTTGTCCAATGTCAGTTGAGATTTTTTGCTAGTCCAGATTTTTCCTAGTCCAGATTTTCGCTAGTTTAATATCTGTTGTGATTTTTGCTAATCCAATGCCTGTTGTGATTTTTCCTAGTCCAATGTCTCTTGTGATTTTCTAGTCTAATGTCTGTTGGGATTTTTCCTAGTCCAAAGTCTGTTGGGATTTTTGCTAGTCCAATGTCTGTCGTGATTTTTGCTTGTCTAATGTCGGTTGTGATTTTTTGGTAGTCCAGATTTTCGCTAGTCCAAAGTCTGTTGTGATTTTTTGCTAGTCCAATGCCTGTTGGGATATTTGCTAGTCCAATGCCTGTTGGGATATTTGCTAGTACAATGTCTATTGTGATTTTGCTAGTCGAATGTCTGTTGGGTTTATTGCTAGTCCAATGTCTGTTAGGATTTTTTGCTAATCCAGATTTTCGCTAGTCCAATGTCTGTTGTTATTTTTGCTAGTCTAATATCTGTTGTGATATTTGATAATCCAATGTCTGTTGGGATTTTTGCTAGTCCAATATCAGTTGTGATTTTTTGCTAAACCAGATTTTCGCTAGTCCAATGTCTGTTTTGATTTTTGCTAGTCCAATGTCTGTTGGAATGTTTTGCTAGTCCAGATTTTCGCAAGTTCAATGTCTGCTGGGATTTTTTCCTAGTCCAATGTCTGTTGTGATTTTTGCTAGTCCAATGTCTGTTATTTTTGCTAGTACAATGTCTGTTGTGAGTTTTCGCTAATCCAATGTCTGTTGTGATTTTTGCTAGTCGAATGTCTGTTGGGATTTTTGCTAGTCCAATGTCTGTTGGGAATTTGGCTAGTCCAATGTCTGTTGGGATAATTTGCTAGTCCATTTTTCGTAAGTCCAATAGTTGTGATTTTTTCTAGTCCAAAGTCTGTTGTGATTTTTTGCTAGTCCATATTTTCGCTAGTCCCATATCTGTTGGTATTTTTGCTAATCCAATGTCTGTTGTGATTTTTGCTAGTACAATGACTATTGTGATTTTTGCTAGTCGAATGTCTGTTGGGATTTTTTGCTAATCCAGATTTTCGCTAGTCCAATGTCTGTTGTTATTTTTGCTAGTACAATGTCTGTTTGTTATTTTTCGCTAATCCAATGTCTGTTGGGATTTTGCTAGTCCGATGTCTGTTGTGATTTTTGCTAGTCCAATGTCTGTTGTGATTTTTGCTAGTTCAATGTCTGTTGGGATTTTTGCTAGTCCAACGACAGTTGTGATTTTTTGCTAAACGAGATTTTCGCTAGTCCAATGTCTGTTTTGATTTTCGCTAGTCGAATATCTGTTGGGATTTTTGCTAGTGCAATGTCTGTTGTGATTTTTGCTAGTCCAATGTCTGTTGTGATTTTTTGCTGGTCCAGATTTTCGTTAGTCCTATGTCTGTTGGGATTTTTTGCTAGTCCAATGTCTGCTGTGATATTTGCTAGTCCAATGTCTGTTATGATTTTTGCTTGTCCAATGTCAGTTGAGATTTTTTGCTAGTCCAGATTTTTCCTAGTCCAGATTTTCGCTAGTTTAATATCTGTTGTGATTTTTGCTAATCCAATGCCTGTTGTGATTTTTCCTAGTCCAATGTCTTTTGTGATTTTTTGCTAGTCCAGATTTTCGCTAGTCCAATGTCTCTTGTGATTTTCTAGTCTAATGTCTGTTGGGATTTTTCCTAGTCCAAAGTCTGTTGGGATTTTTGCTAGTCCAATGTCTGTCGTGATTTTTGCTTGTCTAATGTCGGTTGTGATTTTTTGGTAGTCCAGATTTTCGCTAGTCCAAAGTCTGTTGTGATTTTTTGCTAGTCCAATGCCTGTTGGGATATTTGCTAGTCCAATGCCTGTTGGGATATTTGCTAGTACAATGACTATTGTGATTTTGCTAGTCGAATGTCTGTTGGGTTTATTGCTAGTCCAATGTCTGTTAGGATTTTTTGCTAATCCAGATTTTCGCTAGTCCAATGTCTGTTGTTATTTTTGCTAGTCTAATATCTGTTGTGATATTTGATAATCCAATGTCTGTTGGGATTTTTGCTAGTCCAATGTCAGTTGTGATTTTTTGCTAAACCAGATTTTCGCTAGTCCAATGTCTGTTTTGATTTTTGCTAGTCCAATGTCTGTTGGAATGTTTTGCTAGTCCAGATTTTCGCAAGTTCAATGTCTGCTGGGATTTTTTCCTAGTCCAATGTCTGTTGTGATTTTTGCTAGTCCAATGTCTGTTATTTTTGCTAGTACAATGTCTGTTGTGAGTTTTCGCTAATCCAATGTCTGTTGTGATTTTTGCTAGTCGAATGTCTGTTGGGATTTTTGCTAGTCCAATGTCTGTTGGGAATTTGGCTAGTCCAATGTCTGTTGGGATATTTTGCTAGTCCATTTTTCGTTAGTCCAATAGTTGTTGTGATTTTTGCTAGTGCAATGTCTGTTGTGATTTTTGCTAGTCCAATGTCTGTTGTGATTTTTTGCCAGTCCAGATTTTCGGTAGTCGAATGTCTGTTGTGATTTTTGCTAATCCAATATCTGTTGCGATTTTTGCTCGTCCAATGTCTGTTGTGATTTTTTGCTGGTCCAGATTTTCGTTAGTCCCTTGTCTGTTGGGATTTTTTTCTAGACCAATGACTGCTGTGATATTTGCTAGTCCAATGTCTATTATGATTTTTGCTTGTCCAATGTCAGTTGGGATTTTTTGCTAGTCCAGATTTTTGCTAGTCCAGATTTTCGCTAGTTTAATATCTATTGTGATTTTTGCTAATCCAATGTCTGTTGTGATTTTTCCTAGTCCAATGTCTTTTGTGATTTTTTGCTAGTCCAGATTTTCGATTAGTCCAATGTCTCTTGTGATTTTCTAGTCCAATGTCTGTTGGGATTTTTCCTAGTCCAAAGTCTGTTGGAATTTCTGCTAGTCCAATGTCTGTTGTGATTTTTTGCAAGTCCAGATTTTCGCTAGTCCAATGTCTGTTGAGATTTTTACTAGTCCCATGTCTGTTGTGATTTTTCCTAGTCCAATGTCTGTTGGGATTTTTTGCTAGTCCAATATCTGTTTTGATTTTTGCTAGTCCAATGTATGTTGGGATTTTTGCTACTCCAATGTCTGTTGGGATTTTTGCTAGTCCAATGTCTGTTGGGATTTTTTACTAGTCCAGTTTATCGCTAATCCAATATTTGTAGCTAGTTTTTGCTAGTCCAATGTCTGTGGTGAATTTTTTTCTAGTCCAGATTTTCGCTAGCCGAATGTCTGTTGTGATTTTTGCTAATCCAATGTCTGTTGTGATTTTTGCTACTCCAGTGATTTTTTGCTAGTCCAGATTTTCGTTAATCCGATGTCTGTTGTGATTTTTGCAAGTCCAATATCTGTTGGGATTTTTTGCTGCTCCAATGTCTGTTGGGATTTTTTGCTAGTCCAATGTCTGTTGGGATTTTCGCTAGTCCAATATCCGTTGGGATTTTTGCTAGTCCAATGTCTGTTGTGTTTTTTTGCTAGTCTAATGTCTGTTGTGATTTTTACTAGTCCAATATCTGTTGGGATTTTTTGCTAATCTAATATCTGTTGTGATTTTTGCTAGTCCAATGTCTGTTCTGATTTTTGCTTGTGGAATGTCTGTTGTGTTTTTGCTAGTCTAATGTCTGTTGGGATTTTTGCTAGTCCAATGTCTGTTGGGATTTTTTGCTAGTCCAGATTTTTGCTAGTCCAATATCTGTTGGGATTTTTGCTATTCCCATGTCTGTTGTGATTTTTGCTAGTACAATGTCTGTTGTGATTTTTTGCTAGTCCAGATTTTTGCTAGTCCAATGTCTGTTGTGATTTTTGCTAGTCCAATGTCTGTTGTTATTTTTGCTAGTCCAATGTCTGTTGTGATTTTTGCTAATCCAGATTTTTGCTAGTGCAATATCTGTTGCGATTTTTGCTAATCCAATGTCTGTTGTGATTTTTGCTAGTACAATATCTGTTGTGATTTTTTGCTGATCCAGATTTTCGCTACTCCAATATCTGTTGTGATTTTTGCTACTCCAATGTCTGTTGTGATTTTTTGCTAATCCAATGTCTGTTGGGATTTCTCTAAAAATTCTTTTTGTGCATTCTTTATCTATTCCTTTTTCTTTTTTTTTTTTTTTTTTTTTTTTTTTTCTACTTTGAATTTCATGACTTCTTCAATGAAGCATCTTTGTCCTCTTATGTTGTTTATCTCTTTGTACAGATCCTCTTTAGTCCAAAGCAGATTTTTCCGGGGCCCGTTTACTGTTGACCTTTGATGGTAATTTCGCATTTGTCATGTATCATCATCATCATCATCATCATCACCGCCATCATCGACGTCATCGTCGGATTCATTGTCATAATTCTCATCACCATCGTTATCGCCATCATCGGCATCGTCAACATCTTCATCAATATCATTGTCATGATCATTGTCGTCATCATTATCAATCCGCTGGACTTCGAAGTAAATAGATCTCTTTAAACAATAATAATTATTATTGTCATTATTATTATTATTATTATTACTTCTACTACTACTACTAATACTAGTAGTGTCTGAATGATCAAAAATAAAATGTATAAATAAGAAAAATTAATAAATAATAAAAAATAAATAATATATAATAAAAAATAGATAAATATTTCTAAAAACCAATTATTATTACGATTTTTGTAATAGTTGTCTTGTTATTGGGATAATCGAACCATCTTTTCGTTAGCTGTATAGTATGTACTTCGCCAGGTGTACATACAGTTTTGAATTCAGAGTTTTCCACTCAAGCCTATAGAACTGAGTTTGTCCTGTTATTAACCCATAGCGCGGAAGGGAAGAGTTGGATTCATACTTTTGTCAAGTATATTTACGCATGTGACTATAACGAACCAGACTGGAATTCGAACTCCGATTCCTCAATCCGAGCCACAATCCATTACTACCGTGCTTGATAGTGCTAAATGAATGAAAATAATCGACTATGCTATATGCCTATCCTACAAATTCGAAAATACACCCTTTTACTAAAAGGAATGCTAGAACATGAATAAAACTCGGTCATTCGTGTCAAATATATAAATGTTCGCAAATACAATGTGATAAATATTTGTGATAAATTCGACAAAAGACACTTTTTAAGACAAGCGTTGAATACGAATTAACTTAAGGAATAAACAAAGAGTGAATAAATATGTACAGTGTAACCCGGATATAAGAGAGTTGTCGGGACCGGAGAAGAAGTCTCTCATATCCGGGTTTCTCTTATA
>OZ010616.1:55910620-56057691 GCA_963932145.1 Acanthosepion lycidas
ACACATATATACATACATACAAACATATACACACACACATATATATACATATATATATATATACACATACATACACATACATACATGCATACACACATACAGAAATATACATACACATGAATATCTACATAAAAATACTTATCTATAGTAATAAATACACATATATACGTACATACACATAAATGCAACGACATTTGACCAAAAACATATATAAATATACAGACATACATACACATACATATGCATAGACATACTTCGATATACATGCAAACACAAAAATGCACGTATCCTAACATACATGTATATAATAAAAAAAAAAAACAAAAAAAAAAAAACATCCATATCAACATAAATATACGTAAATAAAATTAGGTACACAATATAACAATACACATACAAACATATACACATATATATATATATACATACATACACATACACCTACATACATTCACATATATACATATATACATATACGTACATATATACATATATATATACATATACATACATACACATACATATATATACCCACACATACATGCACACATACACATACATGCACACATACATACATACATATATATATATATATATATATATATATATATACACACATCCACATACATACACATACACCTACACACACATATATATATATATACACATACACACATACATATATATACACAACTACATAAACATGCAGACACTTACATATATACACACATAAAGAAATATATATACATGCATATAAGGATACATACTCACATATATATACACACACATACCCACATCCACAAATACATATACATACTCATACACACCAATATTTTTAACCTCTTTTCTTCTTATCCTCCTTTTCACCTTCTTACTTTATATATATATATATATATATATATATATATATATATATACACATACACACATATATATATATACATACATACACGCACATACACACATATATCTATAAACACACAAACAAATACACACACATACATATATACATATATATATATATATATATATACAAAACTTAGCAACATATTAATATATTACGAAATGGACAAAGTCCGACAATTTATTTATTAAAGACATTTTTATGTTTAACGTTATAGATACAAGTATTTAAGTAAATGCTCTGTTTATAATAAACAGTATTAAATAACATTTACCGGCCTGAATGTCCGAGAAATTTTCATAGAAAATATTCGTTCTTTGACAGGATTCGATAGGATGCAGGTTCGAATCCTGTCAAAGAACGAATATTTTCTATGAAAATTTCTCGGACATTCAGGCCGGTAAATGTTATTTAATACTGTTTATTATAAACAGAGCATTTACTTAAATACTTGTATCTATAACGTTAAACATAAAAATGTCTTTAATAAATAAATTGTCGGACTTTGTCCATTTCGTAATATATGACGTCATTTGTTTACATTTGATACGCCATGAGCAGTTATGAATATTCGAGATTCATGGAAGATTGAGTTTATAAGCAGTAAATTCGACCTTGTCTACCGAACGCTTCTTTGTAGCCTAACGGTAAGGCACGTCAGCGTAAATGACGGTTCCGTATAGAACGAATATTTTCTATGAAAATTTCTCGGACATTCAGGCCGGTAAATGTTATTTAATACTGTTTATTATAAACAGAGCATTTACTTAAATACTTGTATCTATAACGTTAAACATAAAAATGTCTTTAATATATATATATATAGTAAGGTAATGAGGGGTTTGGCAATCCGCGTGGATAATTTCAAAGAGGATGTGATCCAGAGAGCTCAATGTAACACTAGAGCAAATATTAATTAAATAATTAAGAAAGAGACAACTTTAAGGTTCCATGACTATAATTTATTTGACTAGAAAATATATTTTTCTTGCTTCATCAGGCCACATCTCTAGTTACAAAGGAATTTGTTTTATATATATATACCTTTTTCTAGACTATGCCCTGCGCTTCTATAAGCTTCTATGTGAAGAGATAGTCACTGATCACTTAAGTATCCCATATCACAACCCAAACGAATCTGCTAATAGAAAGTTTCTTACTTTCCCAGCCGAACCTAATGATGAATGGGTCTATGACAATGATATGTGTATCTAATAATGATCTTGAACAAAAAATAAACATTATCTACCACGAAATAGAACCGAAGATAAACATTTTTAAAACAAACTATATTCTGAAATTGAAATGAAAGCAGTAATGTCACCTATACTAAATCCCTCATAAAAATTCTGGCTGTAGAATTAATGAATTCTAAACACTTCAAATATCTCTATGGATCGTTTATAATAAATCTAGTATAGGGGATAAGGAAATTGAACATAGGTAATGCTAGGAGTAGTTTCGCCCAACACCGCACGTTGCCGCAAAACCAAAACATCAGCCTAAAAACTCGAATCATGTTCTTAAATGTCATCGTAAGATGGAGACTTTCATATAGATGTCCTGCATGGCACCAAAGTAGTCTAGAAATATCTAAACTATCACCTGTCTCAAACCACTTTCTCAGATTGAGGGTATAAAATAGCTTTGAGTGAATGCAGACTATAAGTCTTAGTGAGAACATCCTTCTTGGAAGCTAGTGGACTGCCGCTACAGAATCATAAACAACTGTATCAAATGAGAGAAACAATGTCACTTGAGGACTTTCAACAGTGGCAACAACTAAAAGGGATGTTGCGACTTTTGTTTTTAATGAATAAAAAAGAACACAAAAAGTAAAACAACAATTCAACACATTTAATAGACGTCTGCTCGGTTTTCGTAATTGTAAATGACTGCGCGTCTCAGCGTAGTAAAAAAAAAAAGAAACAGAAGAAAAACGCGTTCGCTTTATTTAAAGGAAAAATGTCCAAATCGGCGTTCTGAACTGATCCGTCCTACCCCCTCTCTCTCTCTCTCTCTCTCTCTCTCTCTCTCTCTCTCTCTCTCTCTCTCTCTCTCTCTGTTATAAATGGAAAATGAGTTCATTTGCATAGTTGTCACTTGGGTCGGAATGCGTTTCGAGATGACAATCTTTTGTTGACCTTTTGGTCTCAAGATTGACTGTATAAAATACAATTTTTGCACAAGGCCGAAATGGAAAGGGAGAAAGGGCCGACGCTGATCGTCACTTACTATCTTATACCTACATAATCCGAATCACAACCCATTCATTCGTTACAATTTGCATATTCACCACAAGAAATCATCGATCATCAGTCTATCCTCCATATACCACAATACCGCATACTCTCAGGAAACCTAGAAAAAACATCCCATGACATAAAAATTTAATGATTATAAAACTCTATATATAAAAATCTGTAGATGATATACAATGAGCGGAGAAGGGATGAAGCTAAAAGACAAACAAAATATCAAAACAAACAAAATAAAGATAACTGATGTTAGTTGGACCCGTCAAACCCTCAAAAGAATTAATAGAAGCCGCTGTATTCCGTCTGACAAAATCAAGTGGCTGTCTGGCTAAGAAAGAGAGAAAGGATAAAATAAATATGTCCATGGGAAAAGAAGAAAGCTAGCCCAGTTAAGATGAAAAAAGGGAACCAAAAACAAACTGGGTAGGTTGGGAATCAGGATTTGGATCATAACCAAAGAAGAAGCCAGGAACAGGCCAGGTACGACACTTACATTAATTAGGTATACAAAAAGGGTCTATCCTAACCAGGTTTATTTTGGTCGGTTGTAAAAGCAACAGTAGATCAAATGTGTCAAGAAGATCGAACAGAATGAATGAAATGCTTGAGTAAATGTCTGCCTTTGTGTGTCGGTGGTGTAATTGATGTTTATGTCACATCCATAATTTATCATCGATTTTCACATCGTAAATGTGCTTGCTCTTAACGTCGACAACAATACCAGATACACAGTTTGGCTAACCAAGTCGATACCTTATGGCAAATACGGTCATGATGACAAAAAAAAAAATGCATTTCGTCGAGGTTGTTTTGAGTGTATTTTTTGCTCCTTGATATTGTTACTGAGATTACAAATCATCCAAATCCGTACGAAGCTTGTGCCTCATAAATTGACTTTGCAAATGATTATTATTTTCTACCGCTCTGTTTGGCGTTGTACAGTATGTCAGGAAGAATGTCTGTAAGACCTCCTCTGTTGTTCCCTCTCCATGTACTTTGGGTAGAGCACGCTTAAAAGTGTGAATAAATCCTTCGGCTTGCTAGTTCGATTGTGAATAATTAGATAGCGGCTGTACATGGGAAATGCAGTATGAATAGCAAAGTATGGGGCACCCAGTGAGGATCGAACTCACTACTCAGTCGTAATTGTTATGCCGAGACAAGCTTGCTAACCATTACACCACCTCGAGGTGCCCTTGAATAGCAAATGTATTGGAACAAATCCGATGTAAATTGTGAGCCATTATCAGATATCAGAGTTTCAGAAAGTCGGTGATGACTCAATAGTCTTTTTGTATTTTAATATTCGAAATGGTGTGTGTGTGTGTGTGTGTGTGTGTGTGTGTGTGTGTGTGTGTGTGTGTGTGTGTGTGTGTGTGTGTGTGTGTGTGTGTGTGTGTGTGTGTGTGACGCATGGGAAAAATTCTGGTTATTTGGAATATGCGTCAACAACCACGAAATAGCTAAGGCTATTGATTAGGCCAGCAAAAAAAAATCCACACGTATTTGTAACTATGTGTGTTGTACTGGATATGACCAATGAGAATTATTATGTTGTGATGGATTTTACTGTGCAATGGATGCTACTTTTTACTAAGTGTTCGATTTTTGCGTCTATATTCAGCCAGTATATCACACTGCGAGTTAAAGATTTCATACCGATTAACACCTGGATGTCCTGAATGTAACTGTTTTAAAACGGCTGAGTTAAGATCTTGGCAGGGAACAACACTCTCTGCAAACATCAAAAAACTGTCAATAATAAAGATTCGCTGCGTCTTTTGAATTGTTTAAGATTCTGCGGTGAGATTATGTGGCCATTATTTTTGGAGAAATTTGAAAATCCTTTGAATGCATGGATCATTGCGTTGTAAAATAAAAATTAAACACATTTAATATATGTCTGCTCGTTTTTACAAACTATAACTGGCTGGTTAGTAATAGATAGTGGTTCAGATTGAGGATTCAGAGAGCCGAGTTCAAATTCCAGTCGAGTTCATTGCATTCATTATGTGCTAATACCACAGGTACGAATCCTTCAGTTCCCCCACTATAGCAGAACAGACTGGGCCCTATAGCCTTGATTGGTAACCCGTCTAAAAGAAGGAAAACACAGAATTCAAACCAACCTAGAGACGGTTAGATGCTGTCTTGCCCATGAAACACCACTGCTGCTATGGCTGTGGTAGATGTTGAGCCCCTTAGACCCGAAGGGGTTATGGGTTTCATGATCGTGAATTGACTACCTCCAAACGTTTCTGGAGGAAAAACGAGTTCGCTTTATTTAATTGAAAAACGTTAAAATCAGTGTCCGTAACAGATGTCACATGTCGAAGAAAAATAATCAGGCAATTAAGATGTTGTCGTTCCACACTACTTCAAACAAAAGGCTAGGAAAGAAACACTCATCAATACTGAAAAGAGTGATAACATCTGCTGGAATTGAAAAACGTATTTTCCTGAATAATTGTTTTAAAAGAAAGATTTTATAAATTTTAACCGAAAGTAGCCGTATTTTTCGTTGTACAGAAATGGTTAATATTTTTGTTGTTCTATATGTCAAAATTTGAATATATAATTTGTTTTATTAGTCTAAATTAGGCTGACCACACATATTTGAAATTTATCTTGTTTTTTTTAATTTCAATTATTTCGTAAGATGTTTTTCAAAAGCTCAAGAAAGTATTAAAACATACGAAAAAAGGTTCGAAACAAAGAAAAAGTGCTGAATTTATATAGTGGACGATTTCTTCACAAATAAGAAACAGCAGAGATGTGTTTCTACTGACAAATGTTAAGAATACAACAGAAATAACATCTGAGCAACGCGGAAGTTTTAAGGAAAATAAAATCAAGGAAATTATACTCGTACTGACAAAAAGAGTTGAAATTTCCGAGTCATATAAGGAGGAAAGAGAGCCTAGAGAATTTAACAATCACAGGACATACTGCAAGCAATAGCTACAGAAGAAAATAGCTAATTATCTACATCATGAGTTTGAATGAGAAAACGAAGAATTGTAAAGAGCCAAACGTTCCTAGGAACAAAAGACAAAAGACAGGAAGTTGTGGAAAGCCATGTTCTGAAAGATCTACTTAAAAGGTCTTTTCTTGTTAAGGTGTATTTTTCCAGTTTGACTGTTGGTAGTTGATAATAACTGTCAATCACCTTTTATTGCCAATATTGAAATCCCAATCTTCTATGTACTGCATCCCTTTATGACATGGGCGATCATGGCTCTCCATAACTTCCTATCTTTTGCAGCTTTTATCTGTGTTTGTCCCTTTACTAATGTTCCCTCCCTTCGCTACGCCAACCATTCACACAAGATCACTGCCTTCCCCTATCTCTCTTACCCTTGATATGCCCACGTGAGGAATAAGTTTTCTAAGCCCTCTTTCCTCTTTATGGGTCCAAAGAAAATACCTAATACAACAGCTTCTGTTTTGTCCATGCCCATTATGCATTGATTCTGGATAGTCAATAAATACTTATGATTCAGTTATTTGATGTATTTTGTTTCCTAAAGCTATTGATTTGTAATATCAAAATAAACAATATCATGAAAAATTAAACGCTTATCTATGTTTAAATAGACTCTGAAATTTACGAATTTAAGTGCATTACTAGATTGGCAGTTAGGTATCTGAAATAGTTAGATGTAACCGTAAGTTCTATGGTAACAGTTTCTTCTCTTGTACTTCTTGTTTGTGGGACTCTCTTTCCAATCAACTTTGATCTTCAAAAATTTAAATGCAATATCAATAGTTATCTTTTGTCATTTTAATTCGTGTTCTTTTATTATTTTCTCTCCTTCATAATTTTTTTGTTTTTCTCATATTTTTTCACACTAAATAACCCCTTGCGTTTTAATTAGCTATATTGGCATGCCTGTGGTGAAACGAATAGAGTGTCCATTTAATTAAGTACATTAAACAAAACGATAACATAGTTACTTCAAAAAATATTTTCATGTCATCTTTTAGTTTGCTGTCGCTAACAACTGCTATTACCTCCTGCATCATGTGGGGTCGACAGTGGGTCAATATTTTAATGTAAGCAGCGCCTAACAATCGTGGCCACAATAAGAGTGAGCTGTAGACTTATGAGAGAAACAATACATTTTATAATGTTACTATTTAACTGACCTAATAAATTACCTAAATGCCCATAATTGACCCCGCTAGATTTCACGCTTAACGGAAGAGAAAAACTTCAACTCTTTTACAAACGACCACAAGAGATCTGAGACGGAAAACGTACAAAATTACAGAACACTGACTCTCATTCTTCGTTAAGGGGGACCATCACAAAAATTCATTCATTAAGGTCTCTACGATGCCACCAAACTTAATAATTACTGCTAGCCGCTTCCGTCACGTTTCGGCACGTTTCGGTAAGTTTCGGCACGTTTCGGTAAGTTTCGGCACGTTTCGGCAAGTTTCGGCACGTTTCGGTAAGTTTCGGCACGTTTCGACACATTTCGTCACGTCCGTCTCGATGCGTCACAACTTTTTACACTTTTAAAAGAAAAAAAAAGCCGAGGTACCAGGTCATGGCGGATTCTTATAGATTCTTTGGATTTTTTCAAGAATTTCGAGATACAAAGCAGGAACAACAATTCAGATGTGACAGTGATATTCAATGCATGGATGCCAGCTCAAGGCAGATAACTTTACAGATTGTCCAGCATGGCAGAAAGAACCAACTTTCCTAGCTGTCTACCTAGCAACTGATTAAATATAATCTTTCTACTTCATGTAAGCGAAAACTATTAGTCCGAGAAGGCGCAATAAGGCACTTTCTTGGAAGTTAGCGTTAGCCATGCTTATGGAGGGCAAAATTGTTCTCAAGACAACTAAAAAGACAGCAGTTTTATTTACAAGCCATTTCTTGCCCCAGTTAACACCATATTGTAGTCATTTTCAAGATCAGCTTCCAGTTTTACATTATCGGATATACATAGATACCGAGTTAGGAATTGATTGTATTGAGAAGGTTGTTGTTGAAGTAACAAAGTATTTTGCTGCTTATAAGACGATTTTATGCAATAGACGCCCCCCACAAAGAAATCAGAAAAAAATTTTTTCTTGTACTTCATATCTCTTCCTACTAACACTAAGTTTATCTAGTGAATAGCATGTTTCAACATAAAAACCTAACTAATCATAGTAATTCATCAGAGTTCGAGAAGCACTATACTTATAGTAACTATTTAGAATGTAATAATTAGAAGAGGAATTACAGTGCATAATGCAACTGAAACCTAACCTTATTGTAGCCTGAAATCCTCACTAATCGTAACGAATTTATCACAAACCAGGACGTAACACTAATTTTAAATTAGATACATGTCAATTTATAAACAGAAATATGGTTAAGTTTGGTTTATGTGTAGGTGAAAACATAGAATAGTGCTTACCGTCCTACTGAATCTTTATACAAGTATTATAGCTTAAAATCCTCGTTGCTGGTAATCTTGATAAGCATATCCCAATTGCATAAATAGCTTCTATCAAAACGTTAATTTATTTTGAAGCACAAGATTTGATTTACTTTCAAGGACTCAGAATCGGATGTAACTGGGGAGCTGACGCCCACCCCATGCCCCAGACATATATCTCTAGCGTCACCGACCTTCGACTTATAGGAAGCAGGGTGGTTTTTAGATATATTTTATAGAGAAAAAAAATCGTCTTATGAACATCAAAATAGGGTGGGTCTAAAGATAGAACCCAGGAGTGGGGCACATAGATTAATTTGAAAGGATCTAGAAAAATGTTCATCACTGGTTTCATTACACAATGTTCTTTAAGAAAGACAGGATCAGATAAAAAAAAATCAACCATATATTGTGAAGTTCAGAAAATTCGCAAAAGTGTGAAAATACACACCCAAAGAAAAATAACCAAATAAATGGTAAAAGGTTGAAAACATTTGTTTCGTTCATCTGGATTAATCAAACTTGAGTGATTTGATAGAGTAGGCGGACGGTTGTATTACAATAAGGTTGTAAGTCTCGATTCGAGGATTAATAATGGTTATCACAAAAACAAAAACGGTTAAATAAGAAAATGAGGAAAAGCAGACGTAGCTGGTTTCAGCGTTTGTTATTATTATTATTATTATTATTATTATTATTATTATTATTATTATTTTATCATAAATCGTCCTAAACAATTAACAAATTATTAACTACAGTAATACGAAGGATCTCCTTATGAAAGGAATTTCTCTCTCAAAATTATAATTGAACATTTTTGCCTCTTAGCAAACACGTGGCCCTGAAACTGCTAGAAATGAGCAATCAAATGTAATATAGAGGTCTCTCTGTCACTCACTCTATCCCCCTCTTTTATTGACAAATATTTAACAAAATTTCTCTATTAAGGACAATAAAAGTAGTCAGTCCAGACTAAACGCGCTGTGCTGTTTAACCTCACGAAAAAAAAATATTTCACCCAGTAAGAAGATGTCTAATTAGATTTTCAGCAAGGGGCAAACAGATCAACTCTGATATAATGGTCCCAAGAAAGCAGTAGAAAGAAGCGTTATGACGCAACCGACTGTCTATATCAAGACAATGACAACAATCGCCAGATACCTTTTCGAGTCACAATGACCATCACCAGACGATCAGAGAAGTTGATGGAAGAAGAACGAACCTACAGCCACATACCCAACAGCATAAGATATGTGACAACGTCACTACTGTCTCTAGGTTTACTAACGCCCTCACCTTCCAAATTACAAGTCGGTCCCACTATCTGTCAGTTTAACAATTAGAAGTGAACTGTAATACTCCTGAGCCGTGTTACTGTAAACATTATAGACTTATATACACAAACATCGGTCATATAAGTTCTAAAATACTCCTGCCTAAAAATAAATTTAAAGAAAATTAAAAATACTCCATACAATAAGAAAAAATAGAGACCACATTTTAAACCAATGAGAACACACACTGGTCTATTTTAAAAACTTTCTCTGGGGCCTATTTTTGAAAACAGATAGATAACAGAAAATACAGTTCAGTATAATATGTCTGAATCCAGTGCGCGTGTGAAACGCTTTTAACGTTCAGATCGTTGCTAAACAGGTTTGTAACGCTTATTGGATTTAAACACAAGTGAACAAGAGCGAGATGTTAAACTGTCAATCAATTGGACTATTTTGGACTGTACCACGAAACACTACCATCTTATGAGACTTCATTGTTAGACAATGAAAAAAAACGTATCGACAGTCCTCTGACTTTGAAAAATAACAAGGTCGGATATTTTTTAATTTGGCTGAACATTAACCAGGCCATTAAAACTTTATTCCGCAACACTCACAAAAGTGAGAAAATAAAAAAAATAACCCAGAAAAAAAACAAAATAATTTTTTTTACAATCTAAAGAAACAATAAGCGGGATTTTCATAAAGAAAAAAATGAAGTATATACACTTATGATAAACAATGTAACGTTCATCCGCTAAGCCAAGAAATGTTCCCTCTTCATGAAAGAGGATAGATGTTGCCGATATGTCCGTGTTAAGGGTCATCGATAAAAAGAAGTGTCTGTGTTATAAGTGACAAGAAAACAAAATAAGATTACCAAATTCGCAGATGACAATTCACCCTAGTTATGAGGAAAGCTTGAACAAGTTGTAAATGGTTCTTGTTGGAAAACTCACATAGAAAGAGTAAGTCCGAGGAAAAGAATTCCACCAAAAACATTGAAGACAAAAGGAAATACAAGCGAAAAGACGTTTACTATGCGGACTTGGCCATAACAAAAAAAAAGGACTTGATGCTACAACGTCTAAAATATTTAGGGCTCAGCTATAATTTCAAAATCGTAAATCCCGGAAAGAAAGTGTTGAGGACCGTAGAAATTTACTAAAGGCTGACTTTTTTGAGAAATGTTCCAAGAACACAGCAGAACATTCAAGATGTATCGAAGTCCAACTATGATAATCTAGATTAGAAATTCGAACATTTTTAAAAAGGGACCCACTTTAATCCACTCCTCACGTGATGGTATCATTAAGGCTGAAATGGACAATGGATCTGTAGAAGTCATTGCTATCTTTACATGCTTCATGTTATTTTTAGCAATATAACACCGGTTAATTGATAAACGCTTCCTTGGTAGAAATTTTGAATAGCTGGGACCTGAGATCGGAGTATAGGCCATCTACTCTTGCTTGCAACTTTTATTACATTTTTTTCATCTATATCTGTTCTATTCAAGAAATATGTCTTATTGCCTGCCGTTTGCCTACAAAATATGTATTCCTTCTATCGTGAATATCAATAAAATCTTGGATTAATTTTTGCCTCTGTGAAACGTGTCCGCTAACGAGAAATTTATTTTTTGACTTCTTCACCGAATTCAAAGTCCATAAGTCACTCAAGATAAAAAAAAAGTTACTAAATGAGATTGTTGTAAAGGCGTTAAGGGAGAGAAAGAGGTGTATATTATGAGGATATGTAAGATAGATAATGTTTGACGATAGACTGGAAGAGATTAAGTTTATAGTGATTTTAGAAGTATCCTCTCGGGAGTCTATTCTACAATGCAACAGTTCTGGGGAAGAAGCTCTCTGAATGGAACTTCCTCCTGACCAATGGAGGATGAGTTGACTCAGTGTACCTGGTGTGACGGTCATTAGCTGCGAAAGTCCTGACTGGTGTAAAGAATGAATGTAGTTCTCCCGAACATCTGATGTGGCACTTGTAAAGATAGAACAAGTCAGGAGGAGTCCGGTACTTTCTGGGATGGTACAAGGAATCGAATGATATCTTTAGTGATGTATCATATATATTCGACTCGACGGCTGGCATGAGTTTGAGTCCTAACGGTCGTTCCAGGCAAGGGGCCTCATTGAGAGAATAATCGTTCATGATAACTAGGAAATCTCCGGGTCAGCTGTGTGATGACTGAACGTTACTGTCTTGGTTTTGGAGGTATTGCATGTTACAAACTGTTCCCCCGCCCCCACTGAGCTGTGCGAACAAGATCAGAGGAGAGATAAGCTACATGGCTCTAGTCATTTAGGTTTTCACTTGTGCTTCCATAAACCATGGTATTATCTATACTATTGATGAAAATAATAATTCCGTAAAAAGACCCTTAAAGAATGCCTGCATTGATCGAATGGGCTTCAGAAGACTGGCCTTAACAACTACAAGGCTTGCGGCCGCATCACGTTGAAACACTAGTTCCCGTACGATCACGACGAGCCTAGTCAGTACCGAGAGGTGACTGCTTGGGAATAACAGGTGTGATAACATTGGATGTGCGAGAGGTGTAATAGATAAAGGCACGGAATTGTTAATCAGAGAGCCGAGTTCTTATTCCTCTTCATGTGTCCAAGAATTTTCTGATGTTATGTAAAAATATCATTTTTGTTTTTGTGTTCTCTAAAACTTCGTTGTTATTCATGTGTTCAGTAATGGTTTCGTCCATGGTATCCCAAGTATTTTTCTGTAAAACTACATTCCGCTTCCTTCAATTCTCTTATTCATCTGTGAGAAGGTTGTCCAGCATTCACTGCTATATAGCAGGACAGATATTACATAACAGTTCAGTACACGTTTCTTTGTTTCTCTTGCTTCAAGTCTCTTCATCATCTGTGATAAGATTGTCCAGCATTCACTGCCATATAGGAGGACTGACATTACATAACATGTCAGTACTCTTTTCTTTCTTTCTCTTGCTTCAAGTCTCTTCTTCATCTGTGAGGAGATTGTCCAGCATTCACTGCCATATAGGAGGATTGATATTACATAACAGTTCAGTACTCTTTTCTTTCTTTCTCTTGCTTCAAGTCTCTTCTTCATCTGTGAGGAGATTGTCCAGCATTCACTGCCATATAGGAGGACTGATATTACATAACAGTTCAGTACTCTTTTCTTTCTTTCTCTTGCTTCAAGTCTCTTCTTCATCTGTCAGGAGATTGTCCAGCATTCACTGCCATATACGAGGACTGATATTACATAAGAGTTCAGTATTCTTTTATTTGTTTCTCTTCCTTCAATTCTATTCTTCATCTGTGAGGAGATTGTCTAGCATTCACTGCCATATAGTAGGACTAATATTACATAACAATTCAGTAATCATTTCTTTGTTTCTCTCGCTTCAAGTCGCTTCTTCATCTGTCAGGAGATTATGCAGCATTAACTGACATATAGGAGGACTGAAATTACATAACAGTTCAGTACACATTTCTTTGTTTCTCTTGCTTCAAGTCACATCTTCATCTGTGAGGAGATTGTCCAGCATTCTCTGCCATATAGTAGGACTGATATTACATAAAAGTTCAGTTATCTTTTCATTGTTTCTCTTGCTGCAAGTCTCTTCTTCATCTGTGAGGTGATTGTCCAGCAGACAATGCCATTCAAGAGAACTGATATTACATAACATTTCAGTACTCTTTTCTTTGTTACTCTTGCTTCAATTCTCTTCATCTGTGAGGAGACTGTCCAGCATTAACTGCCATATAGAAGAACTAATATTACATAAAAGTTCAGTACTCTTTTCTTTGTTTCTCTTGCTTCAAGTCTCTTCTTCATCTGTGAGGAGATTGTCCAGCATTCACTGCCATATAGGAGGACTGAAATTACATAACAGTTCAGTAATATTTGTTTCTCTTGCTTCAATTCTCTCCTTCATCTGTGAGTAGATTGTCCAGCATTCACTGCCATATAGGAGGACTGATATTACATAACATTTCAGTACTCTTTTCTTTGTTGCTCTTGCTTCAAGTCACTTCTTCATCTGTGAGGAGATTGTCCAGCATTAATTGCGATATTGGAGGACTAATATTACATAAAAGTTCAGTACTCTTTTCTTTGTTTCTCTTGCTTCAAGTCGCTTCTTCATCTTACAGATGATTGTCCAGCATTCAATGCCATATAGCAGGACTGATATTACATAAAATTCAGTAATCTTTTCTTTGTTTCTCTTGCTTCAAGCCGCTTCTTCATCTGTGAGGAGATTGTCCAGCATTCACTGCCATATAGGAGGACTGAAATTACATGACAGTTCAGTACAATTTTCTTTGTGTCACTTGCTTCAAGTCTCTTCTTCATCTGTGAGGAGATTGTCCAGCATTCACTGCAATATAGGAGGACTGATATTACATAACAGTTCAGTAGACCTTTCTTTGTTTCTCTTGCTTCAAGTCACTTTTTCATCTGTGAGAAGATTGTCCAGCATTCACTTCCATATAGGAGGACTGATATTACGTAAAAGTTCAGTAATCTTTTCTTTGTTTCTCTTGCTTCAATTCTCTTCTTCATCTGTGAGTAAATTGTCCAGCATTAACTGCCATATAGCACGACTGATATTGCGTAATAGTTCAGTACTTTTTTCTTTGTTTCTCTTGCTTCAAGGTTCTTCTTCATATGTGAGGAGATTGTCCAGCATTCACTGCCATATAGGAGGACTGATATTACATAACAGTTCTGTACACCTTTCTTTGTTTCTCTTGCTTCGAGTCACTTCTTCATCTGTGAGGAGATTGTCCAGCATTCACTGCCATATAGGAGGACTGATATTGCGTAACAGTTCAGTACTCTATTCTTTCTTTCTCTTGCTTCAAGGTTCTTCTTCATCTGTGAGGAAATTGTCCAGCATTCACTTCCGTATAGGAGGACTGATATTGCATAACAGTTCAGTACTCTTTTCTTTGTTTCCTTGCTTCAATTCTCTTCTTCATCTGTGAGGAGATTGTCCAGCATTCACTGCCATATAGGAGGACTGATATTACATAACATTTCAATACTCTTTTCTTTGTTGCACTTGCTTCAATTCTCTTCTTCATCTGTGAGGAGATTGTCCAGCATTCACTGCCATATAGGAGGACTGAAATTACATAACAGTTCAGTAAAATTGTCTTTGTTTCTCTTGCTTCAAGTCTCTTCTTCATCTGTGAGGAGATTGTCCAGCATTCACTGCCATATAGCAGGACGGATATTACGTAACAGTTCAGTACTGTTTTCTTTGTTTCTCTTGCTTCAAGTCACTTCTTCATCTGTGAGGAGATTGTCCAGCATTGACTGCCATATAGGAGGACTGATATTACGTAACATTTCAGTACTCTTTTCTTCGTTCCTCTTGCTTCAATTCTCTTCTTCATCTGTGAGGAGATTGCCCTGCATTCAATGCCATATACCAGGACTGATATTTAGTAACAGTTCAGTTCGCTTTTCTTTGTTTCTCTTGCTTCAAGTCACTTCTTCATCTGTGAGGAGATTGTCCAGCATTCAATACCTTATAGCAGGACTGATATTACATAACAGTTCAGTACCCTGTTCTTTTTCTCTCTTGCTTCAAGTCTCTTCATCTGTGAGGAGATTGTCCAGCATTCACTGCCATATAGGAGGACTGATATTACATAACTGTCCAGTACGCTTTTGTTTGTTTCTCTTCCTTCATTTCTCTTCTTCATCTGTGAGGAGATTGTCCAGCCTTCAATGCCATATAAGAAGACTGATATTACATAACAGTTCAGTACTCTTTTCTTTGTTTCTCTTGCTTCAAGTCTCTTCTTCATCTGTGAGGAGATCGTCCAGCATTCACTGCCATATAGCAGGACTAATATTATACAATTCAGTGCTCTTTTCTTTGTTTCTCTTCATTCAAGTCTATTCTTCATCTGTGAGGAGATTGTCTAGCATTTAATGCCATATAGCAGGACTTATATTACGTAACAGTTCAGTACTCTCTTCTTTGTTTCTCTTGCTTCATGTGTCTTCATCTGTGAGGAGATTGTCCAGCATTCACTGCCATATAGGAGGACTGATATCACATAACCTTTCAGTACTCTTTTCTTTGTTTCTCTTGCTTCTATTCTCTTCTTCATCAGCGAGGAGATTGTCCAGCATTCAATGCCATATAGCCGGACTGATATTTAGTAACAGTTCAGTACACTTTTCTTTGTTTCTCTTGCTTCAAGTCTATTCTTCATACGTGAGGAGATTGTTCAGCATTCACTGCCATATAGGAGGACTGATATTACATAACAGTTCTGTACTCTTTTCTTAGTTTCTCTTCCGTCATGCTCTTCTCCATCTGTGAGGAGATTGTTCTGCATTCACTTCCATATAGGAGGACTGATATTACATAACAGTTCAGTACTATTTTCTTTGTTTCTCTTGCTTTAATTCTCTTCTTCATCTGGGAGGAGATTGTCCAGCATTCAATGCCATATAGCAGGACTGTATTACGTAACAGTTCAGTACTCTTTTCTTTGTTTCTCTTGCTTCAAGTCTATTCTTCATATGTGAGGAGATTGTTCAGCATTCACTGCCATATAGGAAGACTGATATATAACAGATCAGTACTCTTTTCTTTGTTTCTCTTGCTTCAATTCTCTTCTTCATCTGTGAGGGGATTGTCCAGGATTCAATGCCATATAGCAGGACTGATATTACGTAACAGTGCAGTATTCTTTTCTTTGTTTTTCTTGCTTCAAGTCTATTCTTCATCTGTGATGAGATTGTTCAGCATTCACTGCCATATAGGAGGACTGATATTACATAACAGTTCAGTACTCTTTTCTTTATATCTCTTGGTTTAATTCTTTTCTTCATCTGCGAGGAGATTGTCCAGCGTTTAATGCCATATAGCAGGACTGATATTACGTAACAGTTTAGCACTCTTTGTTTCTCTTGCTTCAAGTCTCTTCTTCATCTGTGAGGAGATCGTCCAGCATTCACTGTCATATAGCAGGACTAATATTATACAATTCAGTACTCTTTTCTTTGTTTCTCTTCCTTCAAGTCTATTCTTCATCTTTGAGGAGATTGTCTAGCATTTAATGCCATATAGCAGGACTTATATTACGTAACAGTTCAGTACTCTTTTCTTTGTTTCTCTTGCTTCAAGTGTCTTCATCTGTGAGGTGATTGTCCAGCATTCACTGCCATATAGGAGGACTGATATCACATAACCTTTCAGTACTCTTTTCTTTGTTTCTCTTGCTTCAAGTCTGTTCTTCATCTGTGATGAGCTTGTCCAGCATTCACTGCCATATAGGAGGACTGATATTCCATAACAGATCTGTACTCTTTTCTTTGTTTCTCTTGCTTCAAGTCTATTCTTCATATGTGAGGAGATTGTTCAGCATTCATTGCTATATAGCAGGACTGCTATTATACAACAATTCAGTACACGTTTCTGTCTACTTCTTGCTTCAAGTCTGTTCTTCATCTGTGAGGTTGTCCTGCATTCACTGCCATATAGGAGGACTGATATTACATAACAGATCTGTACTCTTTTCTTCGTTTCTCTTCCGTCACGTCTCTTCTTCATCTGTGAGGAGATTATTCGGCATTCACTTCCATATAGGAGGAGTGATATTACATAACAGTTCAGTACTCTTTTCTTTGTTTCTCTTGCTTTAATTCTCTCCTTCATCTGTGAAGAGATTGTCCAGCATTCAATGCCATATAGCAGGACTGATATTACATAACAGTTCTGTACTCTTTTCTTCGTTTCTCTTCCGTCAAGTCTCTTCTTCATCTATGAGGAGATCATCCAGCATTCAATGCCCTATAGCAGGACTGGTATTACGTAACAGTGCAATACTCTTTTCTTTGTTACTCTCGCTTCAATTCTCTTCATCTCTGAGGAGATTGTCCAGCATTCACTACCATATAGCAGGACTGATATTGCGTAAGAGTTCAGTACTTTTTTCTTTGTTTCTCTTGCTTCAAGTCTATTCTTCATCTGTGAAGAGATTGTTCAGCATTCACTGCTATATAGCAGGACTGCTATTATACAACAATTCAGTACACGTTTCTGTCTACTTCTTACTTCTATTCTCTTCTTCATCTGTAAGGATATTGTCCAGCATTCAATGCCATATAGCCGAACTGATATTATATAACAGTTCAGTACTCTTTTCTTTGTATCTCTTGCTTCAAGTCTATTCTTCATACGTGAGGAGATTGTTCAGCATTCACTGCCATATAGGAGGACTGATATTACATAACAGTTCTGTACTCTTTTCTTTGTTACTCTTGCTTCAATTCTTTTCTTCATCTGTGAGAAGATTGTCCAGCATTCACTGACATATAGGAGGACTGATATTACATAGCAGTTCAGTACTCTTTTCTTTGTTTCCTTGCTTCAATTCTCTTCTTCATCTGTGAGGAGATTGTCCAGCATTTACTGCCATATAGGAGGACTGATATTACATAACATTTCAGTACTCTTTTCTTTGTTGCTCTTGCTTCAAATCTATTCTTTATCTGGGAGGAGATTGTCCAGAATTCACTGCCATGTAGGAGGACTGATATTACATAACAGTTCGGTACACTTTTCTTTGTTTCTCTTGCTTCAATTCTCTTCTTCATCTGTGAGGAGATTGTCCAGCATTCAATGCCATATAGGAGGACTGATATTACATAACAGTTCAGTACTCTTTTCTTTGTTTCTCTTGCTTCAAGTCTCTTTTTCATCTGTGAGGAGATCGTCCAGCATTCACTGCCATATAGCAGGACTGATATTATATAACAGTTCAGTACTCTTTTCTTTGTTTCTCTTCCTTCAAGTCTATTCTTCATCTTTGAGGAGATTGTCTAGCATTTAATGCCATATAGCAGGACTTATATTACGTAACAGTTCAGTACTCTCTTCTTTGTTTCTCTTGCTTCAAGTCTCTTCATCTGTGAGGAGATTGTCCAGCATTCACTGCCATATAGGAGGACTGATATTACATAACAGTTCAGCACTCTTTTCTTTGTTTCACTTGCTTCTATTCTTTTCTTCATCTGTGAGGATATTTTCCAGCATTCAATGCCATATAGCCGGACTGATATTATATAACAGTTCAGTACTCTTTTCTTTGTTTCTCTTACTTCAATTCTCTTCTTCATCTGTGAGGAGATTGTCTAGCATTCACTGCCATATAGCAGGACTGATATTACGTAACAGTTCAGTAATCTTTTCTTTGTTTTTCTTGCTCCAAGTCTATTCTTCATCTGTGAGGAGATTGTTCAGCATTCACTGCTATATAGCAGGACTGCTATTATACAACAATTCAGTATACGTTTCTGTCTACTTCTTGCTTCAAGTCTCTTCTTCATCTGTGAGGAGATTGTTCTGCATTTACTTCCATATAGGTGGACTGATATTACATAACAGTTCAGTACTCTTTTCTTTGTTTCTCTTGCTTTAATTCTCTTCTTCATCTGTAAGATGATTGTCCAACATTCACTGCCATATAGGAGGACCAATATTACATAACAGTTCAGTACTCTTTTGTTTGTTTCTCTTGCTTCAATTCTCTTCTTCATCTGTGAGGAGACTGTCCAGCATTCACTGCCATATAGTAGGACTGATATTACATAACAGTTCAGTACTCTTTTCTTTGTTTCTCTTGCTTCAGTTCACTTCTCCATCTATGTGGAGACTGTCCAGCATTCACTTCCATATAGGAGGACTGATATTACATAACATTTCAGTACTCTTTTCTTTGTTTCTCTTGCTCCAAATCTCTTCTTCATCTGTAAGGAGATTCTCCAGCATTCACTGCCATATAGGTAGACTGATATTACTTAACCGTTCAGCACTCTTTTCTTTGTTTGTATCAAAGTTTTCCTGTTTCTTATTACTCTGCTTATACTTATGACTAATTAATTCACCGTTTGGGTAATGTAGACCAGCGATTGTTAAATGTGGTCGCGAAGCGAACTGCTGGGGTGGTGAAAATTAACTCCCACCCCTTAATTTCAATGTTAATTCACAAACGACCAATATTTAACGTAACGCACCACGCATGCGCTGTGGTAATAAAACGCGCGTGTAACGCCTTTGCGATTAGTGCAATGACAACGGATCTGTATTTTCAGCGTAGATCACAACTTGTCTCTTCAAGAAAAGAAAAACGAAACGTTTACTTTGGTTTATTTTTGGACTTGAGACAAATCCTAAAATTACTACTTTTATTTTGTCAAATGATATAACAACTGTTTTTTTTTATATGTATATTGTTGAGCAAATAAATAAGTGATTTATGTATTTATTTGTTTTGTTTCATATTTAATAAATGCTGCCGCCTAAAATCTCGTAATGAAAAATAAAGTCTTGTATGAAAATGTTTAAGAATCGCTGATGTAAATCAACATCTTCCCTTTCTCCTTCAACCATTATTTCAGCCATGTTACCACATTTGCATCTTTATGCAAAAATAAATATTGACAAACCGTCATAGTCGACTATCAATACTGATCATTAAATATAATCAATTCTTTACTTTTTAAAATTATCTTTGAGAAGGAATCAACAATTGATTGATTTATTTGTATTTTTACAACTTATCAACCCTTTGCAGATTTTTCTTTTCTTTTTTTTTTTTTTTTGTGGGTGGCGTGGATAATAATGATACAAGTTTTACTAATTAATCCGTAGATGGGGAGATGAAATTCCTAAAGTTATGTGTTCGAAAATAGATTAATTTTTCAATAAGGTTTACGGTGAAGTAATGAATAGCGGTTCGAACTGAAGAATCGGAGATCCGAGTTCGAATTCCAGTCGAATATATTACATACACTTACGTGCTAATATCCTTGGGAAAGGTATAAATCCTCCTCTTCTCCCCCCACCCAGGTTATAAGTAAATAACAGCCGTGATCACTCACGTCCACAAAAGATATCGAATATGAAAGAATGGATGGCACAACTAAATCATTTAGGCATGATAAAGGATCAAATATTACTTAGGACAACATAAGACATAGCGTTGTGGAGAGCCATGATCACTCCCGTTTGCAAAGTATATGGAATATACAAGGATGGATGGCTGAACTAAAACAAGAAGACATGATAAATGGTCAAATATTACTTAGGACAACAAAAGTCTAGAAGTTGTGGAGAGCCACGATCCCCTATGTCCACAAAGTATATGGAATATAAAACAATAAATTACATAACTGGAGCAAGAAGGCCTGATAAATGGTCAAATGTTACTTAGAACAACAAAAGACTGGAAGTTGTGGAGAGCCATGGTTACACACGTCCACACAGGATATGAAATATAAAAGGATGAGTGGCAGAACTAGCACAGGAAGGCATGATAATGGTCAAATGTTACTTCGGACAACAACAGACAGGAAGTTGTGAAGAGCTATGATCACCTACGTTCGCAAAGTAAATGGAATATAAAAGGATAGGTGGTAGAACTAGAACAAGAAGGCATGAAAATCGTCAAATGTTACTTACGACACCAAAAGACTGGAAGTTGTGGAGATCCATGTTCACTACGTCCATTAAGGATATGTAATATAAAAGGATGGTTGGCAGAACTAAAAGGCATGTTAAATGGTCAAATGTTAATTAGGACAACAAATGACTGGAAGTTGTGGAGAGCCATGATCATCCACGTTCACAAAGGATATGGAATATAAAAGGATGAATGGCAGAACTAGAACAAGAAGTCATGATAATGGTCAAATGTTATTTAGACAACAAAAGACAGGAACTTGTGGAAACCCATGAGCACCCTCGTCCTACATAGTGTATAAATAAATAAATTTACATCTTAATTGCTTTGTCATTTTTTACTAAAAATCTTAGACCGTCGTTCTACAGTTTCATTAAACAGCGTGGATCGGAACTTAATATTATCGGCTCTGTCGGCTGGGGCTTTAGAATACGCCGACTGCACCTCTGTAGAGTGGTAACCCCCCCCCCCCCAATGAGGCGTCCTGGGTATGACGTTAAACTGCATCCAACAGCAAGGCCTCTGATCAGGAGTTTTTGAGGAGCGTGGAACCACCTCTTAATTGCTGGTGTTCCCAGGTCCACCTTGACCCGGGGTGGTAGCACCTGTTAGGGTCCCAGCTATAGGCAAATAGTGAACTCCTAGTTTTTCTAAGTTTTACACACGTCCTGGGTATGACAGTAAACTACATCCGCGTCCTGGGTACGGCGATAAACTACATCCGCGTCCTGGGTACGGCGATAAACTACATCCGCGTCCTGGGTATGACGATAAACTTCATCCGCGTCCTGGGTACGGCGATAAACTACATCCGCGTCCTCGGTATGACGATAAACTACACCCGCGTCCTGGGTACGGCGATAAACTACATCCGCGTCCTGGGTACGGCGATAAACTACATCCAACAGCAAGGCCTCAGATAATGTTTTCGGAAAGATAATGTTGCCAGCTATACGTTTTTGAAACAATAATGTTGCCAGCTATCCGTTTTTGGAACCATAATGTTGCCAGCTATACGTTTTTGAAACAATAATGTTGCCAGATATGCGTTTTTGAAACAATAATGTTGCCAGCTGTATTTTTTTTTTTGAAACAATAATGTTGCCAGCTATACTTTTTTTTGAAACAATGATGTTGCCAACTATACTTTTTTTGAAACAGTAATGTTGCCAGCTATACGTTTTTGAAACAATAATGTTGCCAGCTATACGTTTTTGAATGTCCTGGGTATGACGATAAACTACATCCGCGTCCTGGGTATGGCGATAAACTACATCCGCGTCCTGGGTATGGCGATAAACTACATCCAACAGCAAGGCCTCAGATAGTGTTTTCGGAAAAATAATGATGCCAGCTATATGTTTTTGAAACAATAATGTTGCCAGCTATGCGTTTTTGAAACAATAATGTTGCCAGCTGTACTTTTTTGAAACAATAATGTTGCCAGCTTTACATTTTTGAAACAATAATGTTGCCAGCTATACTTTTTTGTTAAAAATAATGTCAGCTATACGTTTTTTGTTAAAAATAATGTTGCCAGCTATACGTTTTTGAAACAATGTTGTCAGCTATGCGTTTTTGAAACAATAATGTTACCAGCTATGCGTTTTTGAAACAATAATGTTGCCAGCTATGCGTTTTTTGTAAATAATAATGTTGCCAGCTATACGTTTTTTGTAAAGAATAATGTTGCAAGCTACAAGTTTTTGAAACAATAATGTTGCCAGTTACAAGTTTTTGAAACAATAATGTTGCCAGCTACACGTTTTTTATTCCATACAAAATAGGTATTTAAAATTCATATAAACTGGATTTGGCATTAAATAACCCAGAGTGGTTGATATGCCATAAAACCCAAACAAACAAACAAATAAACTTAATATTATGCTATGGGCGAGATTTTAAATTGCATACCTTTTCGTCTATCTGTAGAGAATAAATGCCTTAAAAACGTAACAGAACCTCAAGTTCAAGCATATATTTTTCATCCTTTATGTTTTCAAACCCTTGATTCATCTCTAGCTTTAATACTTTTAAGTAGTAGTATTACTACTACTAATAGTAGCAGTAGTATTAGTAATATTAGGTTGGTGCAAAAATAATGACGTAATAATGTCGTTTTTTGACGTATTTTTAACGTCAAAAAACGACATTATTACGTCATTATTTTTGCACCAACCTAATAGTAAGCATCCGTTTATCTCGCGGGATAAAGTTAGTGCTTTGTTTGATTAAAATTCAGTCCTTTGCTGGTAAAACTTGAGTGACTTCTCCAGGCCGGCAGACCTGATATATGGAGCTTGTGCGCTGCCCTGACTACATGATCCCACTCTTGGATGTACCAACAAAATCTAAAAGGATACATTTGGGAACAATTTGGCCGCAGGAGTTGCTAAAAATTGTCAGTGTTGAAAGAAAACTGTCTTTCTGTTTGGATTTACTTCCATATCATTTTCCGTGTTTGGATACGACCGCAAGGCAGCGGAGGTTTAAAATCAGTGTTTTCTTTTCCCTAGATGGACTGTCTTTCTTGGTTGTTGAGCTCTATCTAACCAAAACAGCTGGTTATGAGGCGCCAGTTGTTCGCCTTCGCCCATTCTCTGGCTTGGAACTGGACTTGGTTATCAGAGCGTTTTTCAGACGCATGCCACAAAAGCATTTTATAGACAGTGGAAGCTTGACCCCGCTATCATCCCTCATGACAATGACAACCTTAAGTAGTTATAGTAGTAGTAGTCATGCTTTATCTAATACAAAATATTAATAATATTAGTACTAATCCTATTAATACATGTAAAAATTTGTGTAAAAAATGTGTTTGAGAAATGTTATTAGAAACAAAAAGCTCTCTTAGTTCTATATTCTGCTAAAATTAGATCAACAGTAACTTAGAAATAAATGAATTCCAAAAAACTGTGCCAAAAGATTAAATACGTTTGTATTCATGATTGCTTTTTAGGCAAATCCGGTGTTTTAGATATCAAATCCAAGTTGAAATCAGATAATGTTAAAAACTCAAATTATGTAAAAGCACTTTTTTTTATTTACCAGATAATTTTACTGTATAATTTTAATATGTGAACGATTCAACAAATCCTTGTTACTTACCAGTCTACGCACAGAGAATGATTCATGCAACCTTATATATTTAAAAAAAAATTAGATTATATACATATGCAAACATCAAATATGTGGTCACTTCAATTTATATCACAATGAATCATTCTAACTTCTAATTACTAATAGATTATACGGTATTTTTACAAATATATTAGAATTTAATTACTAATCAATGATCAAGTATAAATATGTATGTTTCATCTCTCTTCTTTTTTATTTCATACATAAGTTGTCTAGGTAAATTAAAACCCAATCACCCCTAATCAAAATAAATTGAATTTTCCTTAACCATAACAACTCAAAATATTAGATTGTCTGGACTTATAAATTAAGTAATATTTCTTAGAAAGTTATTCCGAACAAACACATGATTCGCCTGAGCAAGCGTCTGCAATAGGGATTAGCTAATTGATATCCTAGGGATATGGTCAAATGTTATTTACACAACAAAATACCGGAAGTTGTGGAGATCCATGAGCACGCTCGTCCTACATAGTGTATAAATAAATAAATTTATTTACATCTTAATTGTTTTGTAATTTTTGACGGGTATCCTTGAATATGAGTGAGTAGACATTAATTAACATATTTCCCAATTTCTTTTTGAATTTGTAGGTCTGATGAATTGGATTGAGATTACGATTCCAATGTAATAAATTATAACCATGGAATATTAGTGTTTGAGCCTTTTATATATATATATATATATATATATATATATATATATATATATATATATATATATATATATATATTATGAATTAACTGATTTAAAATATGGTTTCTCCGCTACATAGTAATAACCATGTTTCAAAAACTGAAGCTAAAACCTTCAAATTTAATTATATAATTAAATTAAAAGCATTAGTTCTGTTTCATCTTCAAGCGAATTTTGGAATAACTTATTTTTAAATTTACTGAGTTTTAAACGCACATATAAATTCATAAATTCCTGTTTCCAAGGATACAGAGAAATCCTGTCATTCATTCAGATAGGGGTGGTAGCGTGTTCATTTTTATTAACTATTGTTGTATCAATAATGAGTTACGTTCGAAAAAGAGGTTAAGTTTAGGGAGGGTAGGAGTGTATTTTTAAACGAATTCTGACATCCGTTAAACGCATGTCGTCTGTTTGTTTTTATTTTTTTGTTTGTTTTTTTTTTATTAACGGCAAAATGTTTTTCGGCGTTTTTTTCGTACTTGTATACTTAAAGATTCTTTCTAAAAAGGGTGTTTGGGTTAGAATACGTTTTATTTAACTACAATTTTAAAATATTTTTACTCTTAATTGCTAATAGACTATATTTCATTTTAAATCAAGTAAATTAAATAGAATTACTTAAATTATTTAAAATTATTTTTTCATATCAAATATAAGTATGTATATTACCAGCTCCCTTTTTTTTAATATTATTTAAGGAACATTTTTGACAATGACGGCAAAGAATAGCTATTTCATTTTTTTAATTCAGTAAATTTTTATTTCTTTATAAACTTAGTAATATATAAAGTATGCACAAAGGACATGAGTCATTTAATGACCTACATATTCTAGCTTTTCTTATTAATTTATTGGATTCTTTTAATTGACAGAAATATTTTGAAAGAAATGTCTGACTTCTGTATTTATTTATCCTAAATGAAGTTTCATGTTGATGGAACCTCTTTTTGAACTCATGGCTTGTGCAACCTATATAGATTTTTATGTTTTCGGAATTCTCAATAGATGAGATATTTCATTGGTATACTAATGATTCCGTGCGACATTTATTTTGTAGAGGACAGTTATGAGGATTTCTACAGTTACATAATTTTTGTTTATCTTCATGCCTTTTTATATTTATTTTATTTTATTTTTTTTCTAAATTTCTTTGGTTTTTGTCTAAGTGTTTATTGAAGATATTAGCATTATGTTTCTTAATAATTTTTTCTAAGTTTTCATTACAGCTGTAACTTAATTTTAGTGTATTTTTTATTGAAAATAGTACTTAATTTACTTTCTCTAGGAAAGTGCTTAACTATTAATGCAAGGAATTGTTGTCCTAATTTGTTCTTTACCATTTGGTTATATGGGGGTGCATACCAAAATATTTTTCTGCTTCTGTTTTTTCTATGCTTTCCATTTTCCTTTTTTATATAAGTTAATTTTAGGCTTTTGTGGTCACTATCTTTTAGAGCTTTATTATAGAAATTAATATGTTCATAGAAAATCTTCTCATTTGCTGAATTTGTACCTATTCTTTTTTCGATATATAAAGGTATATGCTTAATTATAGATGGAGGATGGTTTGATTTAGGGTGTATATATAAAGAATTGGTATTGGGTTTTTTATAAGGTATGTATACATTTTTCATTAAATCTAATGTTATATCAAGGAAGTTAACTTTTTTAATTTAGTGCTTACCGTTATTTTTAAGTTCAGGCTTTTAAATTCTTTATATATCTTTCTAATTTTATCGATTTTAAAGTTTACTAACTTTACGTTCATTATAACCATAAGTCCATCGTCTCTGTATAAACCAATGTCAGTTATACAATCTCACCATGAAATATTTTATATTTCATGGTGAGATTGTATAATATAAAAAGACCTATAAGATCAGAAGACTCAGCTCAGTCTAGTGATCCCATTTAGATGTCAAAGTGGTCATATGAATTTTTTATCTATTGCTCACACTTATGTATCAGTACCGATTTTTTCGCATTTATAATAATGTTCTTTTTTTCTTCAATAATATCCGTGTATAATACTGGGTTGCAAAGTCCAACGCATTTATGAACAGTTCTTTAGATATTGATTGATAATAATTTTTAATATCAAACTGCATTAGTCTACAGTTCGTTTTCTCCTTTATGACAGCAAACCAGTTTGTCACGTCTTTAGTATTAATCCAAAATTTCAGGCCTATTTTACTTTAATTTGTTGATTTAAAGGACGCACGATGGAGTAGTTGATAGCGGCTCGGATTGAGGAATCGGAGAACCGAGTTCGAATTCCAGTCGAATCCATTGCATTCACATACGTGCTAATACCTTTGGGAAAAGTATGAATCCTCTTCTCCCCTGGGTTCTATAGCCTTGGATGGCAACTGGTCTAGGAGAAAGACAACTCTGAATTCAAAACCCGCAGAGTGTCGTAGTGCACCAAGTCTGAAGTGTGGGTTTGTAAACAGTGACTATTACAGCTAATATAGCCACTCTTCAGTAAAGCGAATTGAAACCTCTCAGTTACTGTCTAAAAATAAATACGCTTAAATTCACCTTCATCCCTGGCGTACGCCGACGGATTAGTGGTGGAATCTCCGACTGACGCCAATTCAGTCGAGTTTCGATCCTAGCTAGAGGCAACCGGACGTCTAACTACACTGATGAGCTGTGATAAAGAGAAACAGTCTGTCTGTGGATGACAATATATATATATATACCTCATTTTAACACGTAATTTCAGTAAAAATTAACAATTTTTCTAACTGTATACATTGAACGCATGCTCTTTCATTTTATCATTTCTTTCTCCTTTTTATATTATCTATAATATCTATTTAGTATTATCTATATTAATATTATCTATATTAATATTATCAGTATTAGTATTATCTATATTAATATTATCTATATTAATATTATCAATATTAGTATTATCTATATTAATATTATCTATATTAATATTATCAGTATTAGTATTATCTATATTAATATTATCTATATTAATATTATCAGTATTAGTATTATCTATATTAATATTATCTATATTAATATTATCAATATTAGTATTATCTATATTAATATTATCTATATTAATATTATCAATATTAGTATTATCTATATTAATATTATCTATATTAATACTATCAGTATTAGTATTATCTATATTAATATTATCTATATTAATATTATCAGTATTAGTATTATCTATATTAATATTATCTATATTAATATTATCAATATTAGTATTATCTATATTAGTGGCTTATGTTATACAAGAAACATAACGGTCTAATTTTTACTGTTCTATTAAAGAAAGTCTTCTTTTTATTTTTTTACCAATCGAAAACATTTAATATTTTTTCAAAATTTCCACATATATTCTCTGACTTCCTCCCAACCAATCCTGCTGTTTGGTGACACGAAAGAATGTTGTTATAACTTCGGGACTTCTTCCTGACAATTTTCTATTCTACTCATACAATAAGCATTTCACTAATCTTAAGTGAGGAGCCACTAATGAAAAACAAACTATGTAATACTTATCATTCATTACTTTTAGTCTACAACGAGGTGTCACTGGATAAGCCCTGAAATGTAAATTAAATAGTCGTCAATATGGGCCATACCAATATGATTCTTAAATAGACATCTTTAACAATAAAGGTATTTCACCAATCCTAAGGATAAAAATGTTGCTAACATTTTCACTGAAATAGCAAACATCTTTTTATGTTCCTAGGTTACATTAAATACGCATAAAAGTATATTTGCACTTTTTTTTTTGTTTGTCGCTTTATAGGACATGTTTGTTTTATTCCGATTTTCGCTGTGTAGCTTTTAACTTGTTTTCAAAATCCGTAGAAAAATACAGCGTATCTAAGTTAATGTGCTATTTCCAAATCATGAATGTGCCTGTTACTCAAGTTCATTCTCAGCATTGGTATCTGAACTATTTTTATATTCGAATTTTGTCATATACAGCTAAGACACACGCACGTTATATATATATATATATATATATATATATATATATATATATATATATATATATATATATATATATATATATATATGTACGTATGTATGTATGTACAAAATGTGTAAAGTTGAACACTGAGGTCAGCATCAAAAGGTGAGAGCTTGTTTCATGCATGAACACATTCTTTACAAACTAAAAATTGCATTCAAGCATGAAACAGATTCTCCCTACTTGGTGTTGACCTCAGTATCATATTTTACATTTACGTATGCCTATTTTTGATAATAAGCCCTTTTACCCATAAATATAGCATACTTTAAAACTATATTTTTATAATATATATATATGTGTGTGTGTGTCTCTGTGTGTGTGTATGTGTGTGTGTGTGTGTGTGTGTAAGTTTCATTGAAAACGACTGACAAGATACTGCGGTTAAGTTTTTTATTAAATTTTTCTTGTGTTCTTGTAATTTTTTGTTTTCTGGATATTGATTATGTGAAAACTATTTAGAAATTGTCCTAATGTTTTGTACGTCGAGCGCTTGGACATGCAGAACATTTGAACAATTTCCACATAATTTTTGAACAGAAATGAAGGAAATTATAAGAACATAAAAACAAAATAAAAACAAAAAATTAACCGCAGTACCTTTTTAATGAAACTTGTATAAAAAAAAAGGAAACACACACACACACACACACACACACACACACACACATATATATATATATATATAATAAAAGGTTTGTCACTTAGCTGATTGATGTTACCTTCAGCATCCCGACACTAGTTTCGTAGACAGACTCCTCTGTCCACTCGTCAGGGATATCTGCAACTGACTGCTTATATTTCTCAATTTTTATTTTTTTTTATATGCACTTATCATTGATGCAAATTTTTTCCTAGTGTGTGTGTGTGCGCGCGCGCGCTTGTTCGTGCACGTAGGCCCATGCGCCCGTCTGTGCGGATGTGCTTATGTATAGGGTGTCGTGATTATTTCTTCTATGTTTAAAATATGCTGTATTTAAAGGAGACACATGCTCAGAATTAGATTTAGGCCGTTTTCCAGTGTGAACATAAGGATCTGTTGCAGTATGTGTATGCTCAAATCGCGTTACCGGTCACTGTTTACCTACTACTTCTAGTTTGGCGAAAAAGCAGTGGCAACAATGTTTTGACCATGTGAATGACGCGTGTAAAGAAAGGATATTTCTACAAGGTGATATCTTTTTTATTTCTGAAATTTGAGAATTGTGTGTGTTTGTGGGTGTATAAAATTCAGTTAATAAGAGGAAAGTTATTCCCACACTTGGTGAGGATACCGGATGGCGTTATCACTTCTACCGCATAAGAGAGAGAGAGAGAAGAGAGAGAAAGGAAGTGTCCAACTTTTATACCTGTACTCTCTAATGATTTCTTGTCATAACTGACGAAGTTATCTGGGAATAACCCACAAATCAGTAGTTTTTGTGGACTATCGGCTTCATGCTTGAATACAGTCTTCGTATCGGGTGCCGTAGCTCCTTTGACGTTGTGTATGTTCTTGGAGTTGGTGTTGCGGTTTGTTTGTGGTCATTGACTCTAGATTGTTTACTTGTGCTAGTTGGGTGGTTGGAGGCGTTGTGTATGTTGTAGGGCTTAAAAGAGTGCTCAATACAGAGTAGAGCAAATATGATAATTTATTCGATAATTATAACATGTTATAAAATCACTACAAAAATAGCCATTTTGTTTCATGTTATAAAATCACACATTCAAAAAACTAGACAACGAACCTAGTAAGGGGAAGGCGGATGTTATCTGTCTTAAAAGGAAAGAAGCTCCAGAAATTCAACCCAAATATTAACCATAAAACCCCAAACTGGAGTTATAAGAAAGATAAAGGGAATCTAAAGAAAATTTTTAATTAATAATTTTATAAAAAAATGTTACCACTAAAAATTACCAAAATATGCTTACAAATAAGATATAATAATCGATTTTAGTGATATTAAGAAAAATTATATTGAAAATATATTAAAAAATTCATGAATAAAAAATATAAAAAATAATTATATTAACCATTAAAATTTTAAAGTTAAGTTAAAATATTAAGAATACAAATCATGCCCAGTAATATATAAAAAAAAACCACCTTTAAAAATAAAAGGATAAAGAATAAAGCAAACAAAAAAAGTTAGTTCATAAAGTAGTGTATGTTTATAAGATAGGATTGATATGGAGAAGGCAAAATATAGAAATAACTATAGTAATATGTTTAACATTAGGAGGGTTAGATAATCAAAAGCAAATAAAGCAAGATAAATATTATAGAAGTTTAAACCTACTTTTGTGACGACATTTTAAAACTAATTCATTAATTTGATTTAATAGTTTACTTTCATTATTGAATTTTATTATTATAATTTTTTCTTCTAAACATCGGTCACACCTACTCTTAAGATTATTAGGAGTATGAGAGAAACTTATAATTTTCCAGTCAATCTGAGGATTCAGACCTTTCTCCCTCAATTCCCAAATTTTGTTGGAAAGAGCTACCTGATATTTTAATTTTTGATTGGTAAAAGAATGCTACAGATAAATTCCGCACTCACCTTACTCGGGCAGTCTCTCTTGTCTGCTGTGGTATGGCTTGGCTCTGTATCAATTTTTCAACTGCTGTCTTTGTTAAATATCAAATTTTAAATCTCTAGTTCTACTGAATACAGTCCACTATCTGAGTTGAATAAGGCTGATGTATTCGGCGTTAGTTGAAATAGACTATACTCATGAGGTAATTTAGGATTTATTATTAGGATCCATTTATATTACCTGTACTATATATATATATATATATATATATATATATATATATATATGTATATATATATTGAAACATGAGAACTCTTATGTAGCGTTGGAATCATATTTTTAAATAAATAATTATATTTATGCTCTACTTTTGTATCGAGCACTATTTTTTTTTAAATAATAACAAAAATACTAAAGAACTTTGGATTATTACATATATATATATATATATATATATATATATATATATATATACGCATATATGCATACGGAATAAATTCCAATAATACTATTCTTAAAAGAGTGCTCAGTACAAAGTAGAGCAAATATAATTATTTATTCGAAAATTATAACATGTTATAAAATCACTACAAAAATAGCCATTTTGTTTCAACACTTCTGGTGTCTTATCAATATTAATTACACAGACACACACACATATATGTATATATATATATATATATATATATATATATATATATATATATATATATATATATATATATTATGCACAATCAATGAACAAATCATTATAAACAAATAATAAAGAATGGGAAATAATCCATTATATATATAATACTTGAAATCCATTTGCTATAATATAATATAATTATATTTTAACTATAACAATTCAAAAAGTTTAATATAATAAATATAAAAAAATATAAAATTAGAAAAGGTTCATAAAATTTTAAAATATAATTATGTTATATTATATTTTAAATATAACACTTCAAAAGATTGCTGACGTATATATAATTTTTATAATATAATTTAATATATTTTCAATCCATTTAAAATGCAAATAATGAAAGTTGTTTAAAAGAAAGTTTGATGCCCAAATATGCATTAATATATATATATATATTTATATATATATGTGTGTGTGTGTGTGTGTGTGTGTATGTATTAAAAGCAAAATTATAGCAAGTCTAAATGACAAATCATTATACACCAATACCTGTCGAAATACCTTAACATCCTAAGAAATCTTGCCAAATCTAAAGAAAAAATTCTTTTACTGGTCAACAAAATTATACAAATATGCCAACTTATCACTAGCAACTGTTTTTTTACTTCCAACATCAATTTTTACAAACAAAAATTCGATATACTGATGGATTCCTCAATAAATACTGTTCTTTTATATCTAGTTTTAGATTTTTTTAGAATCCAGCTCATCTAAATATTTGCTGCCTTAAAACTTTCCCTACATCAGATACATAGATAACATTTTACTAAAATGTCTCCAAAACGTAAACCTACCAAACATTATGAAAAACAAAATACAATAATACTGAACCCACCATCAAATTCATATCCGAAGAATAAACACCCTATCCTTTCTCGGCATTCTATTAACATGAAACAAACAAATTAGATTTCAAAGTTCACCGAAAACAAACTAATAAAAATGTCCTAATTAATTTTTATTTTCATCAAAGCCAGAAAAAACGTCATCAAGTTTAATCATAGGTTTCTATTCTAGAGACCTCAGAATATGTAACTTGCAAGATTGGATGAAGAAGAAAAATAAATTAAAAAAATATTTTAAACTCCTTCACTGACCCCATCATTTCATCCTCAATTCGAAAATAAAAGAACCTAAAAGATCCATAAAACTAAAAAAGTAAACCTATCATTATTAAAAAATAATAAATTTATGATTCTACTAACTCTTGAAAAATATCTACCCCAGTCACTAAAATTATAATCACTACCAGCAAAATATTTGGCCAGCAGAAAACAGAATCAACGCCGAATCGCAAGCTGTGATATATAAAAATAAAATTGACTTCCTCCACTGCCATAATAATTATTTAAGCAAACCTTCTAAAAAGCTAAAATCCCGCGTGAACACAAAAGAGACCTCAGCTGCGATAACCTACTAAACTCCTTAGTATCACATTGAAATAAAACTGGTCATAACTTTGACTGAAAAAATACCACGTGAAAAATGAAAAAAATGAATAAATAAAACAAATAAATAAATAAAACGAGAACAACCCATTGAGAATAAAATAAAAGGAATATTAATAAAAGACCTACACATGATAAACACTTTCTTGGTAGCCTAAATTCACATTAAGTTATCGTATGTTGTAACAAATTATCGATTTTGCTCACATTTGTTTAATTATGCATCACTATGCGTGTAAAAATTAAATCAACCAAGAACATGTCAATTTATGGCATTACTTAAATTAAATCATTTGATAAGAAGACAGCAAAACAACGTAAAGTCCTTCAGGGATCTTTATATCTTCCTGTTTTTGTAGCTCTTAGTAAAGTGCAGAAATTTTATGTTATTATAATATTATGTATTATACGGCAGTAAATACTGGACTATCGCCTCACAAACGAAGAAAACGCTTGATGCAACAGAAATGAGGTTCTAAAGAAGGATGTTGAGAATACCATCAGCTGAACATGTAAGTAACGTTGAAGTTTTATGGACAATAGAAACAAGAAGAGACAAATAGTTTGCGAAAGAAAAAACTTGAAATATTTTCGGTAAATAAGGAGGAAAGTGGATTGGAGAATTTGACACTCAAACGACATAGTAACGGGAAAAGAGACAGATGAAACAGAGCATGACCTACATAACGAAATGGTGTAAATGATTTGAAGAACGGGGAATAGGACAGATATTAAAAAGAAAATTCTAACTCAGGGTTACAAAGGATAGGAAGACATGGGTAACAAAAATCCCCCAAACCCTGATGGGACACAGCATATAGAAAAAGAATGGTCTTGTGCGAATGCTTGGCAGAACAGGGATTAGGAGGGATAACATAAAACAATGTTCACTAAGAGTTACAAGGAACAGAATGTTATGGAGAGCCATGACCGAACAACACCTGAGGGGATGTGGGACATACAAGAAGAACAACCGTCTGTGGATGGTTGGCAGAATAGTGATTAGGAGGGAAACAAAAAACAATTCTTAATAACAGATAAAGGAGAGGATGATATAAGGAAGCATGGATAAAGACAAACAGATTGAGAATTTGGTTGAATGGAGGATAAACAATATCCGGAGTAAGAGATTCAGAGGAGAGGAAGATATAGCAAGCGATGTTCACCCAAGTCCTATAGGGACATGGCGTTGAGAAAAAGAATGACCTTGTTTCAATAGATTGGCAGAATACAGATTAGGAAGGATAAAAAAACCCTTTCTTAGTAAGAGCTACAAAGGACAGGAAGTTATGTGAAGCGATGTTCACCCAAATCCTATAGGGACATGGAGTTGAGAATAATAATAGGCTTGTTTAAATGTATTGGGAGAACACGGATTAGGAGGAATAGCAAAAACCCTTTCTTAGTAAGAGTTAGAAAAGACAGGAAGTTAGGGAAAGCCATATTCACCCAAGTACTGTAGAGACATGAAGTGGAGAATAAGTATATAAGTTTGCTTAAATTGGCAGAACACGGATTAGGAGGGATAAAAAGAACCCTTTATTAGTAAGAGATACAAAAGACAGGAAGTTATGGCAAGCGATGTTCACCCAAGACGTGTAGGGACATGGCGTGGAGAATAAGAATAGTCTCGTTTAAATGGATTGGCAGAACACGGATTAGGAGATATGACAAAAACCCATCTTTAGTAAGTGTTACAAAAGACGGGAAGTTAGGGGAAGCTATATTCGCCCAAGTCCTGTAGGGAAATGGCGTGGAGAATAAGAATAGTCTCGTTTAAATGGATGGGAAGAACACGGATTAGGAGAGATGACAAAAACTCATCTTTAGTAAGAGTTACAAAAGGCAGGAAGTTACGGGAAGCTATATTCGCCCAAGTCCTGTAGGGACATGGCGTGGAGAATAAGAATAGTCACGTTTAAATGGATTGGCAGAACACGGATTAGGAGATATGACAAAAACCCATCTTTAGTAAGTGTTACAAAAGACGGGAAGTTAGGGGAAGCTATATTCGCCCAAGTCCTGTAGGGAAATGGCGTGGAGAATAAGAATAGTCTCGTTTAAATGGATGGGAAGAACACGGATTAGGAGAGATGACAAAAACCCATCTTTAGTAAGAGTTACAAAAGACAGGAAGTTTGGGGGAAGCTATGTTCACCCAAGCTCTGTAAGGACATGGCGTGGAGAATAAGAATAGTGACGTTTAAATGGATTGGCAGAACACGGATTAAAAGAGATTAAAAAAAAACATCTTTAGTAAGAGTTACAAAAGGCAGGAAGTTAGCGGAAGCTATATTCGCCCAAGTCCTGTAGAGACATGGCGTGGAGAATAAGAATAGTCTCGTTTAAATCGATTGGCAGAACACGGATTAGGAGAGATGACAAAAACCCATCTTTAGTAAGAGTTAGAAAAGACAGGAAGTTAGGGAAAGCCATATTCACCCAAGTACTGTAGAGACATGAAGTGGAGAATAAGTATAGTCTCGTTTAAATGGATTGGCAGAACACGGATTAGGAGAGGTGAAAAAAGCCCATCTTTAGTAAGAGTTACAAAAGACAGTAAGTTAAGGGACGCCATAATCATCCAAGCTCTGTAAGAACATGGCGTGGAGAATAAGAATAGTCTCGTTTAAATGGATTGGCAGAACACGGATTAGGAGAGATGACAAAAACCCATCTTTAGTAAGTGTTACAAAAGACGGTAAGTTACGGGAAGCTATATTAGCCCAAGTCCTGTAGGGACATGGCGTGGAGAATACTAATAGTCTCGTTTAAATGGATTGGCAGACCACGGATTAGGAGAGATGACAAAAACCCATCTTTAGTAAGAGTTACAAAAGAGAGGAAGTTAGGGGAAGCTATATTCGCCCAAGTCCTGTAGGGATATGGCGTGGAGAATAAGAATAGTCTCGTTTAAATGGATGGGAAGAACACGGATTAGGAGAGATGACAAAAACCCATCTTTAGTAAGAGTTACAAAAGACAGGAAGTTTGGGGGAAGCTATGTTCGCCCAACTCCTGTAGGGACATGGCGTGGAGAATAAGAATAGTCACGTTTAAATGGATTGGCAGAACACGGATTAAAAGAGATTAAAAAAAAAACATCTTTAGTAACAGTTACAAAAGGCAGGAAGTTAGGGGAACCTATATTCGCCCAAGTCCTGTAGGGACATGGCGTGGAGAATAAGAATAGTCTCGTCTAAATCGATTGGCAGAACACGGATTAGGAGAGATGACAAAAACCCATCTTTAGTAAGAGTTACATAAGACAGGAAGTTAGGGGAAGGCATATTCGCCTAGGTCCTGTAGGGACATGGCGTGGAGAATAAGAATAGTCTCGTTTAAATGGATTGGCAGAACACGGATTAGGAGAGATGACAAAAACCCATCTTTAGTAAGAGCTACAAAAGACAGTAAGTTAGAGGAAGGCATATTCGCCCAAGTCCTGTAGGGACATGGCGTGGAAAATAAGAATAGTCTGGTATAACGGATTAGGAGAGATGACAAAAACCGATCTTTAGTAAGAGTTACAAATGACAGGAAGTAAGGGGAAGCCATATTCGGCCACGTCCTGTAGGAACATGGCGTGGAGTATAAGAATAGTCTCGTTTAAATGGATTGGCAGAACACGCATTAGGAGAGACGACAAAAACCCATATTTACTATGAGTTACATAAGACAGGAAGTTAGGGGAAGACATATTCGCCAAAGTCCTGTAGGGACATTGCGTGGAGATTAAGAATAGTCTCGTTTAAATGGATTGGCAGAACACGGATTAGGAGAGATGACAAAAACCCATCTTTAGTAAGAGTTACATATGACAGGAAGTTAGGGAAAGGCATATTCGCCTAGGTCCTGTAGGGACATGGCGTGGAGAATAAGTATAGTCTCGTCTAAATGGATTGGCAGAACACGGATTAGGAGAGGTGAAAAAAGCCCATCTTTAGTAAGAGTTACAAAAGACAGTAAGTTAAGGGACGCCATAATCATCCAAGCTCTGTAAGAACATGGCGTGGAGAATAAGAATAGTCTCGTTTAAATGGATTGGCAGAACACGGATTAGGAGAGATGACAAAAACCCATCTTTAGTAAGTGTTACAAAAGACGGGAAGTTACGGGAAGCTATATTAGCCCAAGTCCTGTAGGGACATGGCGTGGAGAATACTAATAGTCTCGTTTAAATGGATTGGCAGACCACGGATTAGGAGAGATGACAAAAACCCATCTTTAGTAAGAGTTACAAAAGAGAGGAAGTTAGGGGAAGCTATGTTCGTCCAGGTCCTGTAGGGACGTGTCGTGGAGAATAAGAATAGTCACGTTTAAATCGATTGGCAGAACACGGATTAGGAGAGATGACATAAACCCAACTTTAGTAAGAGTTACAAAAGAGAGGAAGTTAGGGGAAGCTATGTTCGTCCAGGTCCTGTAGGGACGTGTCGTGGAGAATAAGAATAGTCACGTTTAAATCGATTGGCAGAACACGGATTAGGAGAGATGACATAAACCCAACTTTAGTAAGAGTTACAAAAGAGAGGAATTTAGGGGAAGCTATATTCGCCCAAGTCCTGTAGGGATATGGCGTGGAGAATAAAAATAGTCTCGTTTAAATGGATGGGAAGAACACGGATTAGGAGAGATGACAAAAACCCATCTTTAGTAAGAGTTACAAAAGACAGGAAGTTTGGGGGAAGCTATGTTCGCCCAACTCCTGTAGGGACATGGCGTGGAGAATAAGAATAGTCACGTTTAAATGGATTGGCAGAACACGGATTAAAAGAGATTGAAAAAAAAAACATCTTTAGTAAGAGTTACAAAAGGCAGGAAGATAGGGGAAGCTATATTCGCCCAAGTCCTGTAGAGACATGACGTGGAGAATAAGAATAGTCTCGTTTAAATCGATTGGCAGAACACGGATTAGGAGAGATGACAAAAACCCATCTTTAGTAAGAGTTACATAAGACAGGAAGTTAGGGGAAGGCATATTCGCCTAGGTCCTGTAGGGACATGGCGTGGAGAATAAGAATAGTCTCGTTTAAATGGATTGGCAGAACACGGATTAGGAGAGATGACAAAAACCCATCTTTAGTAAGAGCTACAAAAGACAGTAAGTTAGAGGAAGGCATATTCGCCCAAGTCCTGTAGGGACATGGCGTGGAGAATAAGAATAGTCTCGTTTAACGGATTAGGAGAGATGACAAAAACCCATCTTTAGTAAGTGTTACAAAAGACAGGAAGTAAGGGGAAGCCATATTCGCCCACGTCCTGTAAGAACATGGCGTTAGTATAAGAATAGTCACGTTTAAATGGATTGGCAGAACACGCATTAGGAGAGACGACAAAAACCCATCTTTAGTAAGAGCTACAAAAGACAGTAAGTTAGAGGAAGGCATATTCGCCCAAGTCCTGTAGGGACATGGCGTGGAGAATAAGAATAGTCTCGTTTAACGGATTAGGAGAGATGACAAAAACCCATCTTTAGTAAGAGTTACAAAAGACAGGAAGTAAGGGGAAGCCATATTCGCCCACGTCCTGTAGGAACATGGCGTGGAGTTTAAGAATAGTCTCGTTTAAATGGATTGGCAGAACACGCATTAGGAGAGACGACAAAAACCCATATTTACTATGAGTTACATAAGACAGGAAGTTAGGGGAAGACATATTCGCCCAAGTCCTGTAGGGACATTGCGTGGAGAATAAGAATAGTCTCGTTTAAATGGATTGGCAGAACACGGATTAGGAGAGATAACAAGAACCCTTTCTTAGTAAGAGTTGCAAAAGACAGGAAGTTAGGGGAAGCTATATTCGCCCACGTCCTGTAGGAACATGGCGTGGAGAATAAGAATAGTCTCGTTTAAATGGATTGGCAGAACACGCATTAGGAGAGACGACAAAAACCCATATTTACTATGAGTTACATAAGACAGGAAGTTAGGGGAAGACATATTCGCCCAAGTCCTGTAGGGACATTGCGTGGAGAATAAGAATAGTCTCGTTTAAATGGATTGGCAGAACACGGATTAGGAGAGATAACAAGAACCCTTTCTTAGTAAGAGTTGCAAAAGACAGGAAGTTAGGGGAAGCTATATTCGCCCACGTCCTGTAGGAACATGGCGTGGAGAATAAGAATAGTCTCGTTTAAATGGATTGGCAGAACACGCATTAGGAGAGACAACAAAAACGCATATTTACTATGAGTTACATAAGACAGGAAGTTAGGGAAGACATATTTGCCCAAGTCCTGTAGGCACATTGCGTGGAGAATAAGAAATGTCTCCTGTAAATGGATTGGCAGAACACGGATTAGGAGGGATGAAAAAAACCCATCTTTAGTAAGAGTTACATAAGACAGGAAGTTAGGTGAAGCCATATTCGCCCAAGTGCTGTAGAGACATGGCGTGAAGAATAAGAATAGTCTCATTTAAATGGATTGGCAGAACACGGATTAGGAGAGATAACAAAACCCTTTCTTAGTAGGAGTTACTAAAGACAGGAAATTAGATGAAGGCATATTCGCCCAAGTCTTGTAGGGACATGGCGTCTAGAATAAGAATAGTCTCGTTTAAATTGATTGGCAGAACACGAATTAGGAGGGATAACAAAAACCCTTTCTTAGTAAGAGTTACAAAATACAGGAAGTCAGAGGAAGCTATATTCGCCCAAGCTCTGTAAGGACATGGCGTGGAGAATAAGAATAGTCTTTTTTAAATGGTTTGGCAGAACACGGATTAGGAGAGATAAAAAAAAAACATTTTTAGTAAGAGTTACAAAAGACAGGAAGTCAGAGGAAGCTATATTCGCCCAAGCTCTGTAAGGACATGGCGTGGAGAATAAGAATAGTCTTTTTTAAATGGTTTGGCAGAACACGGATTAGGAGAGATAACAAAAACCCATCTTTAGTAAGAGTTACAAAAGACAGGAAGTCAGAGGAAGCTATATTCGCCCAAGCTCTGTAAGGACATGGCGTGGAGAATAAGAATAGTCTTTTTTAAATGGTTTAGCAGAAGACGGATTAGGAGAGATAACAAAAACCCATTTTTAGTAAAATTTACAAAAGTCAGGAAGTAAGAGGAAGCTATATTCGCACAAGCTCTGTAAGGACATGGCGTAGAGAATAAGAATAGTCTTTTTTAAATGGTTTGGCAGAACACGGATTAGGAGAGATAACAAAAACCCATTTTCAGTAAGAGTTACAACAGACAGGAAGTCAGAGGAAGCTATATTCGCCCAAGCTCTGTAAGGACATGGCGTGGAGAATAAGAATAGTCTTTTTTTAAATGGTTTGGCAGAACACGGATTAGGAGAGATAACAAAAACCCATTTTTAGTAAGAGTTACAAAAGACAGGAAGTCAGAGGAAGCTATATTCCCCCAAGCTCTGTAAGGACATGGCGTGGAAAATAAGAATAGTCTTTTTTAAATGGTTTGGCAGTACACGGATTAGGAGAGATAACAAAAACCCATTTTTAGTAAGAGTTACAAAAGACCGGAAGTCAGAGGAAGCTATATTCGCCCAAGCTCTGTAAGGACATGGCGTGGAGAATAAGAATAGTCTTTTGTTAAATGGTTTGGCAGAACACGGATTAGGAGAGATAACAAAAACCCATTTTTAGTAAGAGTTACAAAAGACAGGAAGTCAGAGGAAGCTATATTCGCCCAAGCTCTGTAAGGACATGGCGTGGAGAATAAGAATAGTCTTTTTTAAATGGTTTGGCAGAACACGGATTAGGAGAGATAACAAAAACCCATTTTTAGTAAGAGTTACAAAAGACAGGAAGTCAGAGGAAGCTATATTCGCCCTGGCTCTGTAAGGACATGGCGTGGAGAATAAGAATAGTCTTTTTTAAATGGTTTGGCAGAACACGGATTAGGAGAGATAACAAAAACGCATTTTTAGTGAAATTTACAAAAGTCAGGAAGTAAGAGGAAGCTATATTCGCCCAAGCTCTGTAAGGACATGGCGTGGAGAATAAGAATAGTCTTTTTTAAATGGTTTGGCAGAACACGGATTAGGAGAGATAACAAAAACCCATTTTCAGTAAGAGTTACAACAGACAGGAAGTCAGAGGAAGCTATATTCGCCCAAGCTCTGCAAGGACATGGCGTGGAGAATAAGTATAGTCTTTTTTAAATGGTTTGGCAGAACACGGATTAGGAGAGATAACAAAAACCCATTTTTAGTAAGAGTTACAAAATACAGGAAGTCAGAGGAAGCTATATTCGCCCAAGCTCTGTAAGGACATGGCGTGGAGAATAAGAATAGTCTTTTGTTAAATGGTTTGGCAGAACACGGATTAGGAGAGATAACAAAAACCCATTTTTAGTAAGAGTTACAAAAGACAGGAAGTCAGAGGAAGCTATATTCGCCCAAGCTCTGTAAGGACATGGCGTGGAGAATAAGAATAGTCTTTTTTAAATGGTTTGGCAGAACACGGATTAGGAGAGATAACAAAAACCCATTTTTAGTAAGAGTTACAAAATACAGGAAGTCAGAGGAAGCTATATTCGCCCAAGCTCTGTAAGGACATGGCGTGGAGAATAAGAATAGTCTTTTTTAAATGGTTTGGCAGAACACGGATTAGGAGAGATAAAAAAAAAACATTTTTAGTAAGAGTTACAAAAGACAGGAAGTCAGAGGAAGCTATATTCGCCCAAGCTCTGTAAGGACATGGCGTGGAGAATAAGAATAGTCTTTTTTAAATGGTTTGGCAGAACACGGATTAGGAGAGATAACAAAAACCCATCTTTAGTAAGAGTTACAAAAGACAGGAAGTCAGAGGAAGCTATATTCGCCCAAGCTCTGTAAGGACATGGCGTGGAGAATAAGAATAGTCTTTTTTAAATGGTTTAGCAGAAGACGGATTAGGAGAGATAACAAAAACCCATTTTTAGTAAAATTTACAAAAGTCAGGAAGTAAGAGGAAGCTATATTCGCACAAGCTCTGTAAGGACATGGCGTAGAGAATAAGAATAGTCTTTTTTAAATGGTTTGGCAGAACACGGATTAGGAGAGATAACAAAAACCCATTTTCAGTAAGAGTTACAACAGACAGGAAGTCAGAGGAAGCTATATTCGCCCAAGCTCTGTAAGGACATGGCGTGGAGAATAAGAATAGTCTTTTTTTAAATGGTTTGGCAGAACACGGATTAGGAGAGATAACAAAAACCCATTTTTAGTAAGAGTTACAAAAGACAGGAAGTCAGAGGAAGCTATATTCCCCCAAGCTCTGTAAGGACATGGCGTGGAAAATAAGAATAGTCTTTTTTAAATGGTTTGGCAGTACACGGATTAGGAGAGATAACAAAAACCCATTTTTAGTAAGAGTTACAAAAGACCGGAAGTCAGAGGAAGCTATATTCGCCCAAGCTCTGTAAGGACATGGCGTGGAGAATAAGAATAGTCTTTTGTTAAATGGTTTGGCAGAACACGGATTAGGAGAGATAACAAAAACCCATTTTTAGTAAGAGTTACAAAAGACAGGAAGTCAGAGGAAGCTATATTCGCCCAAGCTCTGTAAGGACATGGCGTGGAGAATAAGAATAGTCTTTTTTAAATGGTTTGGCAGAACACGGATTAGGAGAGATAACAAAAACCCATTTTTAGTAAGAGTTACAAAAGACAGGAAGTCAGAGGAAGCTATATTCGCCCTGGCTCTGTAAGGACATGGCGTGGAGAATAAGAATAGTCTTTTTTAAATGGTTTGGCAGAACACGGATTAGGAGAGATAACAAAAACGCATTTTTAGTGAAATTTACAAAAGTCAGGAAGTAAGAGGAAGCTATATTCGCCCAAGCTCTGTAAGGACATGGCGTGGAGAATAAGAATAGTCTTTTTTAAATGGTTTGGCAGAACACGGATTAGGAGAGATAACAAAAACCCATTTTCAGTAAGAGTTACAACAGACAGGAAGTCAGAGGAAGCTATATTCGCCCAAGCTCTGCAAGGACATGGCGTGGAGAATAAGTATAGTCTTTTTTAAATGGTTTGGCAGAACACGGATTAGGAGAGATAACAAAAACCCATTTTTAGTAAGAGTTACAAAATACAGGAAGTCAGAGGAAGCTATATTCGCCCAAGCTCTGTAAGGACATGGCGTGGAGAATAAGAATAGTCTTTTGTTAAATGGTTTGGCAGAACACGGATTAGGAGAGATAACAAAAACCCATTTTTAGTAAGAGTTACAAAAGACAGGAAGTCAGAGGAAGCTATATTCGCCCAAGCTCTGTAAGGACATGGCGTGGAGAATAAGAATAGTCTTTTTTAAATGGTTTGGCAGAACACGGATTAGGAGAGATAACAAAAACCCATTTTTAGTAAGAGTTACAAAATACAGGAAGTCAGAGGAAGCTATATTCGCCCAAGCTCTGTAAGGACATGGCGTGGAGAATAAGAATAGTCTTTTTTAAATGGTTTGGCAGAACACGGATTAGGAGAGATAACAAAAACCCATTTTTAGTAAGAGTTACAAAAGACAGGAAGTCAGAGGAAGCTATATTCGCCCAAGCTCTGTAAGGACATGGCGTGGAGAATAAGAATAGTCTTTTTTAAATGGTTTGGCAGAACACGGATTAGGAGAGATAACAAAAACCCATTTTTAGTAAAATTTACAAAAGTCAGGAAGTAAGAGGAAGCTATATTCGCCCAAGCTCTGTAAGGACATGGCGTGGAGAATAAGAATAGTCTTTTTTAAATGGTTTGGCAGAACACGGATTAAGAGAGATAACAAAAACCCATCTTTAGTAAGAGTTACAAAAGACAGGATGTCAGAGAAAGCTATATTCGCCCAAGTTCTGTAAGGACATGGCGTGGAGAATAAGAATAGTCTTTTTTAAATGGTTTGGCAGAACACGGATTAGGAGAGATAACAAAAACCCATTTTTAGTAAGAGTTACAAAATACAGGAAGTCAGAGGAAGCTATATTCGCCCAAGCTCTGTAAGGACATGGCGTGGAGAATAAGAATAGTCTTTTTTAAATGGTTTGGCAGAACACGGATTAGGAGAGATAACAAAAACCCATTTTTAGTAAGAGTTACAAAATACAGGAAGTCAGAGGAAGCTATATTCGCCCAAGCTCTGTAAGGACATGGCGTGGAGAATAAGAATAGTCTTTTGTTAAATGGTTTGGCAGAACACGGATTAGGAGAGATAACAAAAACCCATTTTTAGTAAGAGTTACAACAGACAGGAAGTCAGAGGAAGCTATATTCGCCCAAGCTCTGTAAGGACATGGCGTGGAGAATAAGAATAGTCTTTTTTAAATGGTTTGGCAGAACACGGATTAGGAGAGATAACAAAAACCCATTTTTAGTAAGAGTTACAAAAGACAGGAAGTCAGAGGAAGCTATATTCGCCCAAACTCTGTAAGGACATGGCGTGGAGAATAAGAATAGTCTTTTTTAAATGGTTTGGAAGAACACGGATTAGGAGAGATAACAAAAACCCATCTTTAGTAAGAGTTACAAAAGACAGGAAGTCAGAGGAAACTATATTCGCCCAAGCTCTGTATGGACATGGCGTGGAGAATAAGAATAGACTTTTTTAAATGGTCTGGCAGAACACGGATTAGGAGAGATAACAAAAACCCATCTTTAGTAAGAGTTACAAAAGACAGGAAGTCAGAGGAAGCTATATTCGCCCAAGCTCTGTAAGGACATGGCGTGGAGAATAAGAATAGTCTTTTTTAAATGGTTTGGCAGAACACGGATTAGGAGAGATAACAAAAACCCATCTTTAGTAAGAGTTACAAAAGACAGGAAGTCAGAGGAAGCTATATTCGCCCAAGCTCTGTAAGGACATGGCGTGGAGAATAAGTATAGTCTTTTTTAAATGGTTTGGCAGAACACGGATTAGGAGAGATAACAAAAACCCATCTTTAGTAAGAGTTACAAAAGACAGGAAGTCAGAGGAAGCTATATTCGCCCAAGCTCTGTAAGGACATGGCGTGGAGAATAAGAATAGTCTTTTTTAAATGGTTTGGCAGAACACGGATTAGGAGAGATAACAAAAACCCATCTTTAGTAAGAGTTACAAAAGACAGGAAGTCAGAGGAAGCTATATTCGCCCAAGCTCTGTAAGGACATGGCGTGGAGAATAAGAATAGTCTTTTTTAAATGGTCTGGCAGAACACGGATTAGGAGAGATAACAAAAACCCATCTTTAGTAAGAGTTACAAGAGACAGGAAGTCAGAGGAAGCTATATTCGCCCAAGCTCTGTAAGGACATGGCGTGGAGAATAAGAATAGTCTTTTTTAAATGGTTTGGCAGAACACGGATTAGGAGAGATAACAAAAACCCATCTTTAGTAAGAGTTACAAAAGACAGGAAGTCAGAGGAAGCTATATTCGCCCAAGCTCTGCAAGGACATGGCGTGGAGAATAAGTATAGTCTTTTTTAAATGGTTTGGCAGAACACGGATTAGGAGAGATAACAAAAACCCATTTTTAGTAAGAGTTACAAAATACAGGAAGTCAGAGGAAGCTATATTCGCCCAAGCTCTGTAAGGACATGGCGTGGAGAATAAGAATAGTCTTTTGTTAAATGGTTTGGCAGAACACGGATTAGGAGAGATAACAAAAACCCATTTTTAGTAAGAGTTACAACAGACAGGAAGTCTGAGGAAGCTATATTCGCCCAAGCTCTGTAAGGACATGGCGTGGAGAATAAGAATAGTCTTTTTTAAATGGTTTGGCAGAACACGGATTAGGAGAGATAACAAAAACCCATTTTTAGTAAGAGTTACAAAAGACAGGAAGTCAGAGGAAGCTATATTCGCCCAAACTCTGTAAGGACATGGCGTGGAGAATAAGAATAGTCTTTTTTAAATGATTTGGCAGAACACGGATTAGGAGAGATAACAAAAACCCATCTTTAGTAAGAGTTACAAAAGACAGGAAGTCAGAGGAAACTATATTCGCCCAAGCTCTGTATGGACATGGCGTGGAGAATAAGAATAGACTTTTTTAAATGGTCTGGCAGAACACGGATTAGGAGAGATAACAAAAACCCATCTTTAGTAAGAGTTACAAAAGACAGGAAGTCAGAGGAAGCTATATTCGCCCAAGCTCTGTAAGGACATGGCGTGGAGAATAAGAATAGTCTTTTTTAAATGGTTTGGCAGAACACGGATTAGGAGAGATAACAAAAACCCATCTTTAGTAAGAGTTACAAAAGACAGGAAGTCAGAGGAAGCTATATTCGCCCAAGCTCTGTAAGGACATGGCGTGGAGAATAAGTATAGTCTTTTTTAAATGGTTTGGCAGAACACGGGTTAGGAGAGATAACAAAAAACCCATCTTTAGTAAGAGTTACAAAAGACAGGAAGTCAGAGGAAGCTATATTCGCCCAAGCTCTGTAAGGACATGGCGTGGAGAATAAGAATAGTCTTTTTTAAATGGTTTGGCAGAACACGGATTAGGAGAGATAACAAAAACCCATCTTTAGTAAGAGTTACAAAAGACAGGAAGTCAGAGGAAGCTATATTCGCCCAAGCTCTGTAAGGACATGGCGTGGAGAATAAGAATAGTCTTTTTTAAATGGTCTGGCAGAACACGGATTAGGAGAGATAACAAAAACCCATTTTTAGTAAGAGTTTCAAAAGACAGGAAGTCAGAGGAAGCTATATTCGCCCAAACTCTGTAAGGACATGGCGTGGAGAATAATAATAGTCTTTTTTAAATGGTTTGGCAGAACACGGATTAGGAGAGATAACAAAAACCCATCTTTAGTAAGAGTTACAAAAGACAGGAAGTCAGAGGAAACTATATTCGCACAAGCTCTGTATGGACATGGCGTGGAGAATAAGAATAGTCTTTTTTAAATGGTCTGGCAGAACACGGATTAGGAGAGATAACAAAAACCCAACTTTAGTAAGAGTTACAAAAGACAGGAAGTCAGAGGAAGCTATATTCGCCCAAGCTCTGTAAGGACATGGCGTGGAGAATAAGAATAGTCTTTTTTAAATGGTTTGGCAGAACACGGATTAGGAGAGATAACAAAAACGCATTTTTAGTGAAATTTACAAAAGTCAGGAAGTAAGAGGAAGCTATATTCGCCCAAGCTCTGTAAGGACATGGCGTGGAGAATAAGAATAGTCTTTTTTAAATGGTTTGGCAGAACACGGATTAGGAGAGATAACAAAAACCCATTTTCAGTAAGAGTTACAACAGACAGGAAGTCAGAGGAAGCTATATTCGCCCAAGCTCTGCAAGGACATGGCGTGGAGAATAAGTATAGTCTTTTTTAAATGGTTTGGCAGAACACGGATTAGGAGAGATAACAAAAACCCATTTTTAGTAAGAGTTACAAAATACAGGAAGTCAGAGGAAGCTATATTCGCCCAAGCTCTGTAAGGACATGGCGTGGAGAATAAGAATAGTCTTTTGTTAAATGGTTTGGCAGAACACGGATTAGGAGAGATAACAAAAACCCATTTTTAGTAAGAGTTACAAAAGACAGGAAGTCAGAGGAAGCTATATTCGCCCAAGCTCTGTAAGGACATGGCGTGGAGAATAAGAATAGTCTTTTTTAAATGGTTTGGCAGAACACGGATTAGGAGAGATAACAAAAACCCATTTTTAGTAAGAGTTACAAAATACAGGAAGTCAGAGGAAGCTATATTCGCCCAAGCTCTGTAAGGACATGGCGTGGAGAATAAGAATAGTCTTTTTTAAATGGTTTGGCAGAACACGGATTAGGAGAGATAACAAAAACCCATTTTTAGTAAGAGTTACAAAAGACAGGAAGTCAGAGGAAGCTATATTCGCCCAAGCTCTGTAAGGACATGGCGTGGAGAATAAGAATAGTCTTTTTTAAATGGTTTGGCAGAACACGGATTAGGAGAGATAACAAAAACCCATTTTTAGTAAAATTTACAAAAGTCAGGAAGTAAGAGGAAGCTATATTCGCCCAAGCTCTGTAAGGACATGGCGTGGAGAATAAGAATAGTCTTTTTTAAATGGTTTGGCAGAACACGGATTAAGAGAGATAACAAAAACCCATCTTTAGTAAGAGTTACAAAAGACAGGATGTCAGAGAAAGCTATATTCGCCCAAGTTCTGTAAGGACATGGCGTGGAGAATAAGAATAGTCTTTTTTAAATGGTTTGGCAGAACACGGATTAGGAGAGATAACAAAAACCCATTTTTAGTAAGAGTTACAAAATACAGGAAGTCAGAGGAAGCTATATTCGCCCAACTCTGTAAGGACATGGCGTGGAGAATAAGAATAGTCTTTTTTAAATGGTTTGGCAGAACACGGATTAGGAGAGATAACAAAAACCCATTTTTAGTAAGAGTTACAAAATACAGGAAGTCAGAGGAAGCTATATTCGCCCAAGCTCTGTAAGGACATGGCGTGGAGAATAAGAATAGTCTTTTGTTAAATGGTTTGGCAGAACACGGATTAGGAGAGATAACAAAAACCCATTTTTAGTAAGAGTTACAACAGACAGGAAGTCAGAGGAAGCTATATTCGCCCAAGCTCTGTAAGGACATGGCGTGGAGAATAAGAATAGTCTTTTTTAAATGGTTTGGCAGAACACGGATTAGGAGAGATAACAAAAACCCATTTTTAGTAAGAGTTACAAAAGACAGGAAGTCAGAGGAAGCTATATTCGCCCAAACTCTGTAAGGACATGGCGTGGAGAATAAGAATAGTCTTTTTTAAATGGTTTGGAAGAACACGGATTAGGAGAGATAACAAAAACCCATCTTTAGTAAGAGTTACAAAAGACAGGAAGTCAGAGGAAACTATATTCGCCCAAGCTCTGTATGGACATGGCGTGGAGAATAAGAATAGACTTTTTTAAATGGTCTGGCAGAACACGGATTAGGAGAGATAACAAAAACCCATCTTTAGTAAGAGTTACAAAAGACAGGAAGTCAGAGGAAGCTATATTCGCCCAAGCTCTGTAAGGACATGGCGTGGAGAATAAGAATAGTCTTTTTTAAATGGTTTGGCAGAACACGGATTAGGAGAGATAACAAAAACCCATCTTTAGTAAGAGTTACAAAAGACAGGAAGTCAGAGGAAGCTATATTCGCCCAAGCTCTGTAAGGACATGGCGTGGAGAATAAGTATAGTCTTTTTTAAATGGTTTGGCAGAACACGGATTAGGAGAGATAACAAAAACCCATCTTTAGTAAGAGTTACAAAAGACAGGAAGTCAGAGGAAGCTATATTCCCCCAAGCTCTGTAAGGACATGGCGTGGAGAATAAGAATAGTCTTTTTTAAATGGTTTGGCAGAACACGGATTAGGAGAGATAACAAAAACCCATCTTTAGTAAGAGTTACAAAAGACAGGAAGTCAGAGGAAGCTATATTCGCCCAAGCTCTGTAAGGACATGGCGTGGAGAATAAGAATAGTCTTTTTTAAATGGTCTGGCAGAACACGGATTAGGAGAGATAACAAAAACCCATCTTTAGTAAGAGTTACAAAAGACAGGAAGTCAGAGGAAGCTATATTCGCCCAAGCTCTGCAAGGACATGGCGTGGAGAATAAGTATAGTCTTTTTTAAATGGTTTGGCAGAACACGGATTAGGAGAGATAACAAAAACCCATTTTTAGTAAGAGTTACAAAATACAGGAAGTCAGAGGAAGCTATATTCGCCCAAGCTCTGTAAGGACATGGCGTGGAGAATAAGAATAGTCTTTTGTTAAATGGTTTGGCAGAACACGGATTAGGAGAGATAACAAAAACCCATTTTTAGTAAGAGTTACAACAGACAGGAAGTCTGAGGAAGCTATATTCGCCCAAGCTCTGTAAGGACATGGCGTGGAGAATAAGAATAGTCTTTTTTAAATGGTTTGGCAGAACACGGATTAGGAGAGATAACAAAAACCCATTTTTAGTAAGAGTTACAAAAGACAGGAAGTCAGAGGAAGCTATATTCGCCCAAACTCTGTAAGGACATGGCGTGGAGAATAAGAATAGTCTTTTTTAAATGATTTGGCAGAACACGGATTAGGAGAGATAACAAAAACCCATCTTTAGTAAGAGTTACAAAAGACAGGAAGTCAGAGGAAACTATATTCGCCCAAGCTCTGTATGGACATGGCGTGGAGAATAAGAATAGACTTTTTTAAATGGTCTGGCAGAACACGGATTAGGAGAGATAACAAAAACCCATCTTTAGTAAGAGTTACAAAAGACAGGAAGTCAGAGGAAGCTATATTCGCCCAAGCTCTGTAAGGACATGGCGTGGAGAATAAGTATAGTCTTTTTTAAATGGTTTGGCAGAACACGGATTAGGAGAGATAACAAAAAACCCATCTTTAGTAAGAGTTACAAAAGACAGGAAGTCAGAGGAAGCTATATTCGCCCAAGCTCTGTAAGGACATGGCGTGGAGAATAAGAATAGTCTTTTTTAAATGGTTTGGCAGAACACGGATTAGGAGAGATAACAAAAACCCATCTTTAGTAAGAGTTACAAAAGACAGGAAGTCAGAGGAAGCTATATTCGCCAAAGCTCTGTAAGGACATGGCGTGGAGAATAAGAATAGTCTTTTTTAAATGGTCTGGCAGAACACGGATTAGGAGAGATAACAAAAACCCATTTTTAGTAAGAGTTTCAAAAGACAGGAAGTCAGAGGAAGCTATATTCGCCCAAACTCTGTAAGGACATGGCGTGGAGAATAATAATAGTCTTTTTTAAATGGTTTGGCAGAACACGGATTAGGAGAGATAACAAAAACCCATCTTTAGTAAGAGTTACAAAAGACAGGAAGTCAGAGGAAACTATATTCGCACAAGCTCTGTATGGACATGGCGTGGAGAATAAGAATAGTCTTTTTTAAATGGTCTGGCAGAACACGGATTAGGAGAGATAACAAAAACCCAACTTTAGTAAGAGTTACAAAAGACAGGAAGTCAGAGGAAGCTATATTCGCCCAAGCTCTGTAAGGACATGGCGTGGAGAATAAGAATAGTCTTTTTTAAATGGTTTGGCAGAACACGGATTAGGAGAGATAACAAAAACCCATTTTTAGTAAGAGTTACAAAATACAGGAAGTCAGAGGAAGCTATATTCGCCCAAGCTCTGTAAGGACATGGCGTGGAGAATAAGAATAGTCTTTTTTAAATGGTTTGGCAGAACACGGATTAGGAGAGATAACAAAAACCCATTTTTAGTAAGAGTTACAAAAGACAGGAAGTCAGAGGAAGCTATATTCGCCCAAGCTCTGTAAGGACATGGCGTGGAGAATAAGTATAGTCTTTTTAAATGGTTTGGCAGAACACGGATTAGGAGAGATAACAAAAACCCATTTTTAGTAAGAGTTACAAAAGACAGGAAGTCAGAGGAAGCTATATTCGCCCAAGCTCTGTAAGGACATGGCGTGGAGAATAAGAATAGTCTTTTTTAAATGGTTTGGCAGAACACGGATTAGGAGAGATAACAAAACCCCATTTTTAGTAAGATTTACAAAAGACAGGAAGTCAGAGGAAACTATATTCGCCCAAGCTCTGTAAGGACATGGCGTGGAGAATAAGTATAGTCTTTTTTAAATGGTTTGGCAGAACACGGATTAGGAGAGATAACAAAATCCCATTTTTAGTAATTTTTAGTAAGAGTTACAAATGACAGGAAGTCAGAGGAAGCTATATTCGCCCAAGCTCTGTAAGGACATGGCGTGGAGAATAAGAATAGTCTTTTTTACATGGTTTGGCAGAACACGGATTAGGAGAGATAACAAAAACCCATTTTTAGTAAGAGTTACAAAAGACCGGAAGTCAGAGGAAGCTATATTCGCCCAAGCTCTGTAAGGACATGGCGTGGAGAATAAGAATAGTCTTTTGTTAAATGGTTTGGCAGAACACGGATTAGGAGAGATAACAAAAACCCATTTTTAGTAAGAGTTACAATATACAGGAAGTCAGAGGAAGCTATATTCGCCCAAGCTCTGTAAGGACATGGCGTGGAGAATAAGAATAGTCTTTTTTAAATGGTTTGGCTGAACACGGATTAGGAGAGATAACAAAAACCCATCTTTAGTAAGAGTTACAAACGACACGAAGTTAGGGGAAGCCATATTTGCCCAAGTCCTTTAGGGACATGGCGTGGAGAATAAGTATAATCTCTTTTGAATGGATTGGCAGAACACGGATTAGGAGGGATAACAAAAACCCTTCCTTATTATTAACAGTTACAAAAGACAGGAAGTTAGCGGAAGCCATATTCACCCAAGCTCTGTAGGGACATGGAGTTGAGAATAAGAATAGTCTTGTTTCAATGGATTGACAGAACACAGATTATGAGTGATAACAAAAACCGTTTCTTGGTAAGAGTTGCAATAGACAGGTAGTTAGGGGAAGCCATTTTCACCCAAGTTCTGTAGGGGCATGGCATGGAGAATACGAATAAGCTTATTTAAATGGATTGGCAGAACACGGTTTAGGAGTGATAATGTAAACCCTTCCTTAGTAAGAGTTACAAAAGACAGGTAGATATGGCAAGCGATGTTCACCCAATTCCTGTAGGGACATGGCGTTGAGAATAAGAATGACCTTGTTTCAATGGATTGACAGAACACGGATTAGGAGTGATAACAAAAAACATTCCTTAGTAAGGGTTAGAAAAGACAGGAAGTTAGGGGAAGCCATATTTACCCATGTTCTCTAGGGGCATCGCGTGGGCAATAAGTATAGGCTTGTTTAAATGGTTTAGCAGAACACGGATTAGAAGAGATAACATAAACCCTTTCTTAGTAAGATTTACAAAAGACAGGAAGTTAGGGGAAGCCATATCCACCCAAGTTCTGTAGGGACATGGCGTGGAGAATACGTATATGCTTGTTTAAATGGATTGGCAGGACATGGATTAGGAAGGATAACAAAAACCCTTTCTCAGTAAGAGTTACAAAGGACATGTATTTAGGGGAATGGATTGTTTGTTTAAATGGATTGGCAGAACCCGGATTAGGAGGAATAACAAATGCCCTTGTTTAGTAAGAGTTACAAAAGACAGGAAGTTAGCGAAGCCATATTCACCCAAGTCCTGTAGGGACATGGTGTGGAGAATAAGAATGAGCTCGTGTAAATGGATTGGCTGAACACAGATTAGGAGGGATAACACAAACCCTTTCTTTGTAAGGGTTAGAAAGAACAGGATGCCATGTTCACCCAAGTCCTGACAGCATATAGAAGAAGAATGGGTTTCTGTTATGGTTGGCTGAACAGGATTAGTAAGGATAAAAATAAAACAATCCTTAGTGAGAATGACAACGGAGAGGAAGATATCGTGAGCCATGATCACCCATGTCCTGAAGGGAGATGTTATATAGCATAAGAAATTGCTATGGTTGGATGAACAGGGATTAGGACGTATAACAAAAAACAATCCTTAGTAAGTGTTACAAAGGACAGGAAGTTATGAGCAACCACGATCCCCCAAATCCTTAAGCGACATTGCATATAGGATAGGAATGGGCTTGTGTGAATGATTGTCAGGACAGTGATTAGGAAGAATAACAATAAACATTCTTAGTAAGAGTTAGAAAGGGCAGGAATTTATGAGGAGCCATGATCGTCCAGTCCCGAAGGCACATGTCATATGGGACAAGAAAGTGTTTTTATATGATTGGCTGAACAGGGATTAGAAAAGATAACAAAAAGAATCCTGAAGTAACAGTTACAAAGGCCAGGACGTTTTGGGGGCTATGATCGCCCAAGTCATGAAAGGACATGGCATATAAGAAAGAATGTGCTCCTGTGAATGATTGGCAGAACAGAGATTATATGATATAACAAAAAACATCTTTATTAAATTACAAATAACAGCAGTTATCGGAAGCCATGACTACCCAAGTCCAGAAGGAATATGGCATATAGAGGAAGAAAGTGCTTTGTGTGCGGTTGGCTGAACTGTGATTAGGAAGGATAACAAAAAAATCCTTAGTAATAGTTACAAATGACAGGAAGTTGGGGAAAGCCATGTTCACCCAAGTCCAGAAGGAACATGGCATATAGAGGAAGAAATTGATTTGTGTACGTCTGGATGATCGGTGATTAGGAAGGATAACAAAAAATAATCCTTAAAAAGAGTTATCAAAGTACAGGACGTTATGACGAGCCATGATCTCCCAAGTCCTTAAGGGATGTGGCATATAGAAAAAGAATAGTCTTGCGCTTATGATTAACTGAACGGGGATTAGGAAGGATAAAAACATCCATAGTAACTGTTATCATGGACAGGAAGATATGGGGAGCCATGATCGCCCAATACCTGAAGGGATATGGTATATAGAAGAAGAAAGAGTTTGTGCGTATGGTTGGATGAACAGAGATCATGAAGGATAAAGGAATGGCTTTTATGGGGAGATAAATTGCCTAAATCCTGAAGTGACATGGCATATGGAAAAGAATGGATTTCTGTGGATGATTGACAGAACAGGGATTACAAGGGATAAAAAAAAACAAATTCCTGGTAAGTGTTACGATACGAAGGACAGTAAATTATGGGAAGCCATGATCGCCCAAATCCTAAAGGGACATGGCACATAGAAGAAGATTGGGATTGTGTGAATGATTGACAGAACAGTGATTGGGAGGGATAACAAAAAACAATCATTATTAAGTGTTACAAAGGACAGGAAGTTGTGGGGTGCCATGATCGCTCAAGTTTTGAAGGAACATGGCATATAGAAGAATGGGTTTCTGTGGACGATTGGCAGAACAGGGATTACAAGTGATAACAAAAATCCACCCTTAGTAAGTGTTAGAAAGGGCAGGAAGTTAATGGGAGTCATGATCGCCCAAGTCCTAAAGGAACATGACATATACAAGAAGAATGATCTTCTGTATATTGTTGGCTGAACAGGGTTTAGGAGAGGTAGCAAAAAGACAAACCTTACCAAGAGCTACAAAGTCAGGAAGTTGTGGAGAGCCATTATCGCTCATTTCCTAAATGGACATACCATATAGAAGAAGAAGCTTGTGTGGATGGTTGGCAGAACAGGGATTAGGAAAGATAGCAAAAAGACAAACCTTACTCAAAGCTACAAAGGTCAGGAAGTTGTGGAGAGGCATGCTCGCACATGTCCTAAATGGATATACCAAATAGAAGAAGAAAAAGAAAAAGCTTGTGTAAATGGTTGGCAGATTATAGATTAGGAGAGATAGTAAAAAAGACAAACCTTACTAAGAGCTACAAAGGTCAGGAAGTTGTGGAGAGCTATGATCGCTCATGTTGTAAATGGATATACTATATAGAAGAAGACTGGCCTTGTGTGAATGGCTGGCAGAGCAGAGATTAGGGGAGATAGCAAACATCAGGAATTTGTGAAGAGCCACTATCGCCTACGTCCTTAAGTAATTTCTGTTTTTGTTTATGTTGTCTTCTTATCAATTAATTGATTTCATTTTAGTTATCCCATAAATTCACATGTTCTTCCTGATTGATTTAATTTTTACACGAATAATTATGCATAATTAAACATTTGTGACAAAATCGATAACTTGGTATACAACATACGATAATCTTGTGCGAATTTGAGGCTAACTAGAAGGAAAGTTTAATCATCGCAATTTTTTAATCTTAAGCTATGTTTTCCTTAAGTTCATTTATGACAATCGACAAAATTTGTAACTACTCTTTACTCAATGTACCCAAATACCAACTACTTTAAATGTATACGGGTGAATTTCTTATTGATAGTAATTTTAGTGAGTACACATGTTTGAGTAGACAGCCTTGCTTTTTGTTGTCGTTGTTGTTATTTTACAAAGAGTGAAATTAACGTCTACCGATCTAGATCATCGAAAGTCTTATTAAAGAAAATATACCTCTCGGAAGTGATACGAGTGAATTCGGGAAAGTATAAAGGGTAAAGTATTGGGAAAAAAGTAGGAATATTGAAAATACATTCTTTCTTATTATTCCTGCTTGAAATTGACATTCATTTTCTTTACTTTAAAAAAACATTACGTCTTTATGTCAGAAGAGACATCAGTACTCGAGCTCTGAGCTGGTGTAAAAAAAAAAGGAAATATGTGTTGCAGGATTACTAAAAGACAACCCATTTAGCTAAGAAAATTAAAAGAACTAGACTATAGAATAGGATTAAAAATATGTTAATGTATTATCGATCAAGTTCAAAACCTAATGCTTATATTCATATTTTGGGATCTGTATTGAAATAAAGGTGATTTTAATATCGATACACTACTCACTATTGAAGGACCTTTTCAATTCCGAGTTACTATGGCACATGTATTTAAGCGATTGTTATCTCGGCCGAACAATATCCAGTGATGTATTCAGTACCGTTTTATCAATATTGACATTGTGAGACCTGTGAACGGGCCCAGCGTGTGTTCTTTTAATGCCTCATCATCGCTGCGTGTGGAAGACACATCTTGGTTGTTATATAAATTTCAGTTATTTTCCTTAACAGAAATTCGTTTGAGAGTATGTACTGCGCTATTTTCCGTCTTTTGAGCCTGTTAATAGTTATATATATGCGTGTGTGTGTGTCTGTATGCGTGTGTATTTTCAGATATAATCTGTAGAGAGGACACTTTGAATAGAAGAAAAAAGACATGAGAAATTAAATACAATGTTCCTCATGTCTTTTTTCTTCGATAGATAGATAGATAGATAGATAGATAGATAGATAGATAGATAGATAGATAGATAGATAGATAATATTAGTGGTAAATATACACATACATATGCAAAATATATATATACATACATGCATACACATATATATATATATTTTGTATAAAAAAAATTCCAAGAGGATAGAATCCAGGTAGAACTCAATGTCCAGGACAGAGTAAGGATATAATAAAAAGGCTTAAATACTAATATTCCATGGTCATAATTTATACCATTGGAATCGTAAATACGATCCAATTCATCAGACTTACAAATTCAAAAAGAAAACAGAAAAAACAACTCCGGAAATAAAAATAAAATTTAGAGAGAGTGCAAGTATGAGAGTGTGGGACGAATGTTAGAGCTCTAAATTTAACAGAGAGAAGTTTTAGAGAGGGGAGCTAAAGACGGTTTAAGCGAGAGAAATATGAATGTTGTCGGATGTCTAATACATTAAAGATGTAACCGGAAAGGATACATTTTGTGGTGACATACACACACAATAGACATTTTGTGGTGACATACACACACAATAGACGATCTAATCTTAAAGATAAGATCTCTGTTAAATTTTAATCCCCCACCTTCTCTCGTCTGTTACCCCTCTCTATAGCTCTAACATTCGTCCAACACTCTCATACTTACACTCTCTCTAAATTTTATTTTTTATTTCCGGAGTTGTTTTTTCTGTTTTCTTTTTGAATTTGTAGGTCTGATGAATTGGATCGTATTTACGATTCCATTGGAATAAATGAATAAATTATGACCATGGAATATTAGTGTTTAAGCCTTATTATATATATATATATATATATATATAATATATATATATATATATATATATATATATATATATATATATATGAGGAAGTATTTGCAATATATTATATTTTTGTAGGAGAGGGTAGTGTCAACCACGGGTGGCACACTCTACAACTACGTTAGTGCGTTTATTTATTTTAACTTCGACGAAAAATATGAAAGTTTGGTTAGTCAAAAAATATATTGTCTTTATTACTATATGTAAACCAGCACCCATAGAAATTAATTAACGGGTAATGACTCCCTTGAAAATCAATTAATAACCAATTTCAATTTCTCTTCCAAACACTTTTTGCAGTTATACAAGCCTTAGTACCAAGTACTGCGACTTTATTAATTTATTATTTATTTACTTAATATGACTTCATTTAGTATACTATAGTATTCTTGAGATAGAAGAAAATAAGAAAAGAAAATGTACTAATAAACATCCAAATACCATAGGAATAGCATACACCGAAAGAAATCGAAAAATACATTAATCCTCTTTGGGATCACATTCTGGAACCTGATGTTTTGTCGTCTGTCACACGAAAATAGCTAAATATATAAAAATTATATAAAATTTATATAACCTATAAAATCTATATAGTGTATAAAATTCAAATCCTCCAAAAAGCAAACTTTTTAAGTGGAGACTAATTTTCTGACATTTACACTGGCTAATCTTAATGACTTAAAGAGCTTGTTAGAAAAACCAGTCTCCTGAAACATATATTTCAGGCTTCATTTAGCAAAAATGAAGAGACTTTGTGTCGTTTTCTTTTATACTGCCTTTTGACAACGCCATATAGTAGGCATTAGAAGGGAGTTCTTGACAGATAAGTAGGAACATGTATGTTGCCAATATGTAAAAAAAAATGTAATGTTTCAGTTGTTCGTAGCGTAACGAAGGAAGATTTGAATGGTCAATTTGAGATATGAGCTGACATGTTGACGAGAAAAGGTATTTGTCTGAAGTGCTGTGAAAAGTGAATCGGTGATGCTATTGAAATTTTTAATGTGTTACATGTAGCACGTTATGAGAAAATGCACCAATAGTGTGTTCTTGTTCAATCTACCAACAGTGAGCTGAAGTATGTAATTGTTTAGAAGATTCATGATTGTTTTGCATTGTATTCAGTTTAGCGTTGGGGTCAACGAATTTGTACACAGTGGACTTAAGTTTCTAAACCTACCGGACTTGAGTTTGGCGACACAAATGTAATAGCCAGAAAAAATACATTTTTAGTCTTTAAATTCACATCGACTAGATGGTTGTGGAATTCACGTATGCCGAATTGATACTGAGTATATGGAAGTATCTTTTAGAAATAATATATATATATATATATATATATATATATATATATATGTGTGTGTGTGTATGTATGTATTTTAAGACATTTTTATGTTTATACATTCTTTTTATAGATACAAATGTTTAAGTAAATGCTCTGTTTATAATAAACAGTATTAAACAACATTTACCGGCCTGAATGTCCGAGAAATTTTCACGGAATTCGAACCTGTATCCTATACGGAACCGTCATTTAGCTTGACGTGCCTTTACTGAGAATGTACGTGAGAGATTCATTGAAGATTGAAATTCAAATACAGTAAATTCGACTTTGCTAACCGAACACTCCTCTGTGGCCAAATCGGTTAAAGGCACGTCAAGCTAAATGACGGTTCCGTATAGGATACATGTTCGAATCCTGTCGGAGGACGAATATTTTCTCTCGTCTGGCTTATGGCTTCCCTTGATACTTTAATTCCCAATAACCAATTGTGGCTTTATCGCCTGGCAAAATTATAATTGTAGTTTTTGTTTTTGGTTTGTTTTTGTTTTTTTTTTTATCTTATCTCTTTATATATTTGTGTCTGTGTATGCTCTCATCCTATTTTCTGGAGTTTTGACAAGTTCCTGAAATATTACATGATATTTTAATTATTAAAATTTTAATATTATTTCAGAACATTTGTATCTTTCCTTTTACGTCGTTTACTTTAAATATATAGTAGGGTCAGTTGGGCACCGTCTGTGATAAAAAAAAAAAAAAAGAGCACCATGACGCAATTCACACCGACAGAAATTTGGAAACGGTATGCTGTACTGCTTAGCATTCGCACCGGAAGATTTAATACACACATTTCAGTGTGTTTGGGTGTCAATCTGAAGACAGTGTAGAGGATTCGGAAAGAATTGGATCAGTCTAATGGTGATTACGAAATTATTTGGAGTGATCATTAGTGATGTCGTAGTTATGTCCCCATCCAACTTCCAACAGGACCTCAGACTTAATACGGAGACCTACATCAAGTGCCTTCAGGAGGTAGTGCTGCCGTGGGTCAAGAGGGTGGCTGCTGGAAGACCCTATGTCTAGCAACAGGACTCTGTACCATGCCACACAAACAGGTGTACAGAGTTATGGCTATCGGACAATTTTTGCGACATCACTCCTTACATCTGGACATCTAACTCCCCAGACTGCACCCCTTGTTTATTAAGTGTGGGGCACAGTTGAATGAGAGACGAACAAAACTCCTTGTAACACCAAAGATGAACTGAAGATAAGGATTACGGCAACATTCACCAACAAGGAGACCGTCCAGAAGAGTTGCAGGAGATTCCAACGTTGTCCGAAGGGCGTAGTTGAAGCTAATGGCAATTTTATTGAAGATATTAACTCTAGTATTTCAAGATATTTTTGTATTATTTTGGTAAATATATCTGTTAAAATTAGATGTCAGTGTTATTTTCATTTTTTTGCGTCATTTAGACGAAAATTTATCCATCGCAATCTGTATATTTGCTTACTGACCCAAGAATTTTGTATTATTAAATATACACGTAAGACAACTGTAGAAATTCAATACAATTAGGATTACTGCATCTCTAAAGATTCTGAAAATCATTTTATTCGATAGATAATGTTCTAAAATACACTTTACAAGTTTTTATACCTGCCCCCAGCGTGATATGTGGGTTGCTGTTTTTTACTAAAACTTATATAATCTGCGAACATACAAAGCCTCTCCTACGCAAAAATACTATCTGCTCGGTTATTTCTCTACTGAGTTCATGGTTGTTTGAATTTTGTTGTTTCTTTATATAGAGAACAGAAACTATATATTATGGTTATTCAAATAGTAATTTTTTGCATTGTGGTAGTTCCGGCTTGTTGCTATTATTATTAAAGTAATCCAGAATACCTCATGGTGAGTTTTAGTAAACACACACACACACACACACACACACACATATATATATATATATATATATATATATATATATATATATATATATATATATAGTCAAACCTAGAGAGTCAGCTCTTTCCCTGACGATCCGCTTAGGTGAAACTTTGGTAGGTTTTTCTGGCTCTCTAGGGCTGACTAGGTCTGCTCTACTTTTGTATTGAGCACTTTAAGTTAGTTGATTACTCGTATCGGGTTTTTTTTTCTTTGGGCTTTGGACCTGTATGCTGTACAATTATATTCGACAGACGTTCATTGTTCATAGCTCTTTCTTTTTTTAAAGCCTTTTTTCCTTCGAGATTGATTTGACCATTAGAAAATCAAGAAACCGAAGGTTTTCCGAGACGAGTGTAGTTACCTATATATATATATATATATATGTGTGTGTGTGTGTATGTATGTATGTGTGTGCGTCTGTGTGTGAGTGTGTGTGTGTGTTATTAAAGATGACTGGCAAGATACTGTGGTTAAGCTTTTTCAATTATTTGCGTTCGTATAAGTGGTTTCCTTCTTTTTGGACATAAAGTATGCCGAGTGTCTTGGGTTATTCTGTTAGTCATAATAAAGATGTTTTTTTGTATTTCTTATTTTTAACTTAAAGTATAGATTCTTATGTAGGCATCGATCGATAAAAATAAATATTAAAAAATAATATAAATGGATTTTTTTCAATCTGACTTTATTTCTTACAGCTGAAAACGTTATTTTTTTTACACATGTTTGGGTTTACATCTCTGTGTTTGTTTTTATTAAATAGTGTAATTAATATCAATGCCTAGATCGAGAAGTCCTACTAAAGAAAAATGTGCCTCCCGGCAGGAATTGAACCTGTATCTCCTTTTTCATAAGAGAAAACACTGATATAGTCGAAGCGTGACGTTACCAAACTAGCTACGGGAAGCCGTGATGATAAAGTAAAACTTAATTAACTATTTAAGGAATTTACAACTTTAGCTGGGTCTTCGTCGAATTTATATCTGCTAGCTTCATTTGTATACCTCCACTGTAAACACTCATTTCATATATATATATATATATATATATATATATATATATAGGTGTGCGTGTAGAGGGGTGAGACAAAGTGGAAAAAGTTTTCTTGTGACGCGTTTCGTCATTTAGGACTTCATCAGACTACATTTGTTATGTTGGTGTGTCTGCTAGGAATAGTGAGATGTTGTAAGAGCCCTGGCATTCCTGACAGAACTTCTATCATCACAGTGTGAGATATCTACTAACAAAAGTAATGGATAGAAAAAGAGAAAGAATCTAAATGAAATCCGCTATATTAAAAACAAAATATTTTAATTTATATTCCCAGCATCCCTCGTTCGTGCGCATGTGTAAACGTACCATCATGAATTTAGTCTGATGAAGTCCTAAAGGACGAAACGCATCACAAAAAAACTTTTTTCACTTTGTCATACATCTTTTCCAATATCGTTTTTGATATATAAAAAATATATATCGTTACCTCATATATATGTGTATGTGTGCGCACGCGCGTCATCCATAGACAGACTATTTATATATATATATATATATATATATATATATATATATATATATATATATATATGTATGTATGTATGTATGTATGTATGTATGTATATACATATATCGTTGTGGCCTTGTTAGGGCTAGAAATAAAGACACAAAGCGAGAAATTGAGTTAAACAAATATATTAACATAAACAGTACTACAAACATATACAAACGAGAGTGTTACAGCAAGAATGTTCGGTCCGACTGTTAGAGCTGACTGCTTGAAACATCCCTGTAAAAAGGCAGTCCCTACTCCTATTTATAAATTTTATAAAGATCTAATGCGACGGAAATTTATAAAACAGGATCTTTTCATTCATAAACAGATTCGGGGTTTTTCTATATTATTGAATTGTTCGTGAAGATGGATTTCTCGCCATTTAAATCATTAACCTTTGTATTTGTTTTATGTATGAATAATTCATGAATTTGTAAATTGATTGCACCTTTATTGAATATATATATATATATATATATATATATATATATATATATATATATATATATATATATATATATATATATATCAGGTTATTCGTGATATTCCTTCTAAAAATAAATTTATGTGTTCCTTTGACGTATGTTCTCTGTTTACTTGTGTTCCAGTAATGGAAACTATTGATATCTGTTGTAACATGTTATATCGAAGTGGTTTGTCACCTCCGGATATCCCAGAAAATGTGTTTGTTGAGCTTATGCAATTCGCCACTATGTCTGTGGAGTTTAGCTTTAACAATTTTATGTACAGACAGATTGATGGGGTTGCCATGGGCTCCCCTTTGGGTCCCACTTTGGCCAACATTTTTGTGGGCTTTTATGAGTCGTCCCTCCTCACTTATGACAATGCACCGTCTATGTACCGTAGGTATGTGGACGATACATTTTGTCATTTTAATAGTGAAGTGGAAGCTGATTCCTTTCTCACAGTTATGAACCAACTTCATCCATCTTTGAAATTTACCATCGAAAATGAGTCTAATTCTTGTCTCTCTTTTCTTGATGTCCTTGTGCATCGGACTCCTTCTCAATTTTTTACTTCAGTATTTCGCAAACCAACGTTTTCTGGTTTGTATACGCGTTGGGACTCATTTTATCCCAGAAAGCGTAAAATTAATCTCATCAAGACCTTAACTCATAGGGCCTTGATGATTTGCAGTCAACAATATTTGGATGAAGAATTTGGATTTTATCCGCTGCACTCTATTAAAAAAATGGATATCCTAGTGATACTCTTCATAGTCTCATGCGTAATAAGATTCTTAATTTTCGAAAGGAAAAACAATATTTAGTTCAGAAATGTCCTGTTTACTTGCGGCTTCCATTTATTGGTTCGCGGGGCGAGATTGTGGCTAGGCGGGTCTTGTCTGCTGTCCATATGTGCTATTTTCCGGCTCAACTAAGGATTCATTTTGCGACTCGTTCTGCCTTTTCCTCTATGCGTAAGGATCCTCTTCCTCCCCATCATGTTTCTTCCGTGATTTATTCTTTTAAATATGGTTGCGGTAGCAACTACATAGGAAGGACTTCCCAACGTTTAGATTGTAGGATCAGGCAGCATGTCCCATTGCGAGTTCTTAATCCGGATGCCCGTAAGAGCCAGTTGGTTAATACTTCCGGGTCAGCGATCACAGAACATTTGATAAATTGCAGGGATTGTGCGAAGGATTTCACTCCGAATTGGTTTACTGTACTGTCCAGTTCGCACTCTCCATTTCATTTGCGAGCACTTGAGTCTCTGTATATTCGGTCCAGGGAACCGTCTCTTTGCAGGCAAAACGACTGTCTCCTTGGGCTTCACGTTATTAGACTCTAGTGTGTATCATACATTCCCCTCACACTCGACCAATTTTTTTTTTTTTTTTTTTTCTCTCTTCTTTGTGCTGTGCAAATTCGCGCGGTTTGAATTTTTTTTTCCCTCATACCATTAATCACTTCATTTTTTAATGTTTTAATTGTATGTAGGGTGTTTGCGTGAGTCAATATATATTGCAATAATTGTTAAATTGTTCCCAGTCGACCCTCATGGGCTTGGAAACAAAACCGGTTAGTCTGTTCTGTAATAAGTGTTTTCATCTCTTACTTTTTATTTTTCATAATGCCTTTAGGAAATAATTTGTATCTATTCCTTGCAATATTACGGTTCTGTACCTCCAACAATTAATTTATATATATATATATATATATATATATATATATATATATATATATATATATATATATATATATATATAATGATGGGATACCTTGGATTATAAAAATGACAGAGTCCCAAATATATTTATTATATAACTGATATACAAGAGTTCAACATATTACCTAAGATTTTGCAATGTCCTACAGTTATTTGGTATCTCTTTTGCTAAACGTGAACTTCAAAAGAAATTTCATACGTAGTGGAAGCATACTTCACCAGCTAAAAATCCATCATTTTCTCGAAAAGAAATTCCGATATCATTTTGGAAAACGACAGGATCTATCCCGAATGGTTATGATTCGTTCTGTGACAAACTTATGTGAGACAAGCAAAGCCGCTCTGTGTTTGAAATGAAAGAGCGAGCTTGTGCGTGTTCTCTTCGTTGTGGTGACCATCTCAGGGATGTAATATCTAACTCTTAGATAATATATTGAAATTTTGTATATCAGTTATGTAATAATTGTATTTGGTACTCTGCATGTCGATTTATAATGCAAGATACTTGCATCTAAAATGTGTCGTATCATTAGGGAACACATTAAATATATTTAAGCACTTATGCATCAAAGTCCTGGGTCTGACAATATACTACTTCCGGTAGCAAGTGATGTAACCGGGAGATCGGCGGCTTTTGAGGGCCATGGAACCACCATGCACTTTGGTAGTAGCATCTGCTAGGATCCCAGCTATGGGCAAATGGTGAACCCTCAATCAAAATTCAATATACTAGGAAAGTATAAAAATATTTTTATAGTAAAAATACAAGCAATACATTTATAAAAATAAAAAAATACTAACAATACATTTTATAATAAAATGACCAACAATATATTTTATAGTAGAATGGCCATAATAAAATAACCAACAATACATTTTTATAGTAAAATGATAATCAATACTATACTAAAAAAGTATAAAATTACATTTTTATAGTAAAATTACCAAGAATACATTTTATTAAAAAAAAATTACCAACAATATATTTTTATAAAAAAATTACTAACAATACATTTTATGTTGAAATTACCGGCAATACATATTTTAAAAATTACCAACAATACATTGTTATGGTGAAATTACCAGCAATACATTTTTATAATAAAATTACCTAAAATACATTTTTATTATCTACAAACTATATATCTAAGAAACATACGTTTACTCTAAAAGTATAAAATTATGTAAAAAATATCTGTATTTGAAGGCATAAAATTGCATACCAATTATTTAGATTTTGGCATTAAATAACTCATATAGATGTTGATATGCCGCTAAACAAAATCAGCCTAACCAAACCTTATGCATAAACTGTTCTATCATAATATAAATATTAAAAGTAATTAGACAATTATATATTGATAATTAATTAGCTTTATGATATTCCTAGATCTCTACATCCAGTAGTACATCAACGCCTTACATTTAATACATATGTTGATAATCGATATAAAGAAAATGTATATATAATGAGGAAAATGCATATATAATGAGGAAAATGCATATATAATGAGGAAAATGCATATATAATGAAAATTTGTCTATATTGTATTTTCTTTAAAGCAATTCCTGATGTCTTGCACAAATTATTGGTCACGTCCCCTCACTTACGAATTCATGAGACGTGGCCCCCACTATACTACAACTCAATTTTCATAAGGTAAATTTCATAATAAAATACAAATTTTATTGTAACCTAATTATGTACAATAATTGATCATATGTAAGTGTCTTGTATGATCTCCAAGTCTATGATATGCGTCCCCCACTCTACTACATCTCAAATTTCATAAGGTAGTATTCATAATAAAATACAAAAAATTTGGTTGTAACCTATTTACGTGCAATAATGGTGAACAATTCAGCTAGAAAAATTGAAAATAATTACATTAGCGACATATAATATATAATAGATCATTCCATTTTAAATAAATCAACAATGTTTTGCGGCAATTTTTAACGTCAACTTGAGATTTTTCTTGTTAAAAAGTTGAAGAATTTTAACGCATTCAGCATTTTGGATAAAAATAGTGAATTTCATATTGCGTGTTTTTTCGAGTTAGCATGAACAAAACAAATCCACGGATTTGGACAAAAACGACCCCAGAATGACCAAAATTTTTCATTCTTCAATACTCAGTTTTGCTTAGTTTAATTTTTAACATATATAAATGTATGTAATAAAAAAAAAAAAAAAAAAAGAAGCAAATATTGATAAGACAACAGAGGGTCAAAAATCACTGCCCGGGGCCTCCAATTAGTCTTGCTTGCTCGGTCGATGAGTTCGGGCTTAGTACACACCCCGGTTTTGGGTGAGAAGTGCACGAATGATTGATTGATATTTAAATTAATCTTGTACAAAATATACTGTATTGATACTGAAGACGCTTGTCATTTATACAGCATTGTAAATGTTATTCTGCGTCGATATTTATAATTTAATTAAAACGTAATGAATTTCACTAATGAAATGTATATTATTTTACAAAAGTGATCACATGCAAATATTTCTAATACATAAACTGTCGTGCCAAAAATCACAGTTCACTGATATATATAAATGTAATGGTATATGCCGCCCCTGTACATTGACGTCATAGAAAAGCCCGAAACAATATTTTATTTTTAGTTGTGTTCCGGTGCCTCAATATGAACATCGTCTAGGCTGCACATAAGAAGGGAAATTGAATTATAGGGGTGTAAATAGGACATGTCTGACGTTTGGAACATTCCATTCCAGAAATTAAGGGGATACTTGATATCCCTTGATCTACAACTCTATCTGATAGAAAGCATTAACTGCCCATTATGTACAGTGCAGTGACCTACTGCTGATCGTAATCAAAGGGATTGTCTAGTATTGTTTACAGTAACAAATACTAGCTCAAAGCACGCCCACATTCAATGCGTGAGATATCAGTCACATGTCGAGCAGGTCAGTTCTGCGTTCGTTTACTTCAATGGAGTATAGGAGCAGAAGACCCACTAGGTTGCTCCTGTAAATTCACGCCATCAGAAACATCATTTCCCTTGGGTTCATGTCGTTGCTAATTGAACCCGGGAGAAGTGGCAACGTGTGGTATAGTTCGATAAGTAACAGTACTATTTGTTTACTTGTGATAATATTTATACGTCATAGTTATTATTTGATAATTGTATTGGATGTTTTCATGTGACATGAGTTGTGTTCTCAGTTCAACTTAAACAGATCACTAACCACTGACCACTACGCTGCATTTATTAATGACTATTTACACCCATTTATGGAGACAAAGTAACCTAACAACAATGTGTTATTATTCCAGCATTGGGCATCGGACTCAAATCACATAGAATTTGCTTAAGAAGCATTCTATAGATTTCAATTGACGTCATTTTTACTTAACATGAAACCAATTGAGCATTTGCAGGACATGGTAGAAAAGTTTTTGATTTTGTTTAAAAAAAAATCAAAAGGCACAGGGTAGCTACGTTAGGGCTGTGGGAAAGTGACTCAAGCTGAGATGCCAGCTTATGGTCAATAACATTGCAAATTCTTTGAATTTTATGAAGGATCTCTAAATATATAGCAGGAGCACCCCTACCATATGTGGGATCGATGCGACGTAGAGTTGCTACAACTCCCACGGTCTAGGCAACTAACCAATGTTTTTTTACATGTAAGTATAAGTGAATATTTAAATAGTTCCTAAATATATATAGTCACCATTGTCAATGTTAACAATAGATATAATAATTGTTCTGGCAGAATGGTTGTCTTAGGTATTCTCTGCTCCCCCGAATTTGAAAAAGGTACGTGTGGTGTAAAGGATAACGAGTCATAATGAGAAAACGGAGTGCCGATTTCAAATTACAGTCGGGTTCGTAAAATTCACTTACAAACAAATACTTTTAGGAAATGTATGCGTCTCCCCCTCGTCTATGGTTTAATAGTAGATTGTACGTCGATGGTTGTGCATACACGAAGTCACAAGTCAGCGTGACCGAGGGTGTGAAAAGTACTAATATTTTTCAAGATGTTGATTATGGCAGATTATGCATTCTCTTCCAGAAACTGTGACTAAATTGCAATATAAACATCAGTTGGTTAAAAAAAACATATATGCCTGAGCAGATGTCTACAACAAGGATTGGCTAACCGCCTTAACGGAAAGGATATGTTAATGATAAGCTTTGTCAGCTGAAATTGGTATTTTCAATTTCCCGGATTAATAATTCTTACGCTACCTCAACTATATTACCTATATATTTATGCACTTCTTAAATGTATGTCCTTTCAGATTGTGTGCGGTTATGACTCTCCACATTTTCCTGTTCTTTAGTATTATAGAATTATGCTTTTGAACAATGTGTACGTGTGTAATATATAATAAAATATAGCACATATCATATTTAAATTCCATGTAAAATTTATATAGAGATATTTTAACAACAATAGTGGTTATTGTGGAAGGGGAGACAACTTACCTCATGTGGCAAAGCGAGGACGTATATGCCTGGCGTACAAAACGAGTGAAGGAAAGAAAAAAGAAATACGGCTGACACCTTAATTTAAGAAAGACGCGGTCTTGGAGCTAGCTAGAATTGGTGAGAGTGGTTGGGCGTATGAAAATTTTTTGCGAGATCAACTCGGCATAAAAAAAATACCACACGAGAGAGAATAGTACGTTCGTGAAGGTGGTACTGCTTTCACAGAGAGACTGTGTCGGTTGGGAAAGTAATTACTTGTGTCAGTTTCACACAAGCTATTTCGGTGAAAATGATGGAAGGGAAGTTTGACTTCAAGTTCGACGGCTCGGCGTCCGGACCATCTATGGTCAAATTTATTGAGAAGGCTGAGTTGGCTTGTAAGATGTGCCAGGTGAAACATCCAAAATACGTAGTTCCTTTAAGACTAATGGGTGATACGTTTGCTATCTACCAGCAGCTGACAGAGGAAGAAAAAGTAGATTTCAGCCAGATAAAATCCGCACTGTACACAGCTTTTGCTACGGATGTTTTTTGGCTCATGAACAATTTGCTGAGCGTCGGCTCCGTCCCAGAGATTCGGTAGAAGTCTATTTGCCGGAGTTACGGAAATTTTCCGTCCTGCTCGTCGGAATGAACGACCGTGGCCTGGCATGTGCGTTTGTGAGAGGGTTACCAGACCAGGTTAAACCTCTCTTCGCGCTTCTACCCTGATTGACGAATTGTCTATCGACCAGCTGTTGACTCGAGCAAGAGCAATTATGAAAGACGAAGTACTGGAGTGACTGGCGGTACGAACGACACAGAAAGAGGCGAGGAAGCTTTTTACCGGGGATCCACATGGCTCCATATGCTATTGTTGCAACGGTCTCAATCATTTTGCAAAGAACTGCAAAGAACCGCATACCGAAAGGCGGGCACCCCGGATGCGATTTTACAAGTGCAACGCGGTAGGCCATGTAGTTCGCAATTTCCCGGGAAACGAGCCAGGGGAATAGGCCTTAGCGCTAGTATACTCCCAGAAACCCATATGAAGGAGGCGCTACCCGCGATTGCCGTACACATCAATGGAATCATGAGTTTAGCCTTGCTAGACACAGCCTGTTCACTTTGTCACTCTTGGAAGAGGAAATAAGTGAACGTGCTCACTGTTGGTGAAAGGACCTTCAGGTGCTCTGGGGTAGGACTTATTCAACATCACGTGAGCAACAGCCCCCCCTTACTGATGTGGACGTTCTGGTTGTAGACAGAAAACTGCTTGGTTTCGAGCTGTTGTTCGGATTTGACATCATCAAGAAGTTGGAAGGAGTATGTGTGACCAGCTTTCTTCAAATTGACCGACCCTTGTGCGCAGCCATCACCATCAACGAGCCTGACTTCCATGCGAAGTATGACCAAAACAAGAAGATCTGGATTGTGTCTTTGAAATGGTCTGGTGACCAGACACCACCTGAACAGCCGAGTAACCAGTACCAAAGCCGCTCAGGAAGGAGTATACTCGTCAGCTACGACCCTGGATGAATAACGGCTGTCTATTTCCGTATCTCGAGGAAGAACTTGGCCCCCACCTACCCAAAGGACCTTATCCCTCTAATAGCTGTGTTACAGGAAAAAAAGCGAAAGGTCCACCTGGTCATGGATTAGAGGGAGCTCAATCAATATGTTGACGCGCACACGGCTGACGCAGATGTTTGCGTGCAAAAATTGAGAGGATGGCTACAGGAAGGATCTGATGTCGCCGTACTGGATTTACGTCGTGCCTATTTGCAGATCGATGTTGGCAAAACGTTATGGCCCTTTCAAAGATAGTGAAAATAGACGGGCAAAGATATTGCCTCACTCGTTTGGGTTTGGACTCAACAGGGCACCGCTAATCATGCGATCAATTGTGATTGCCGTGGTCGCACAGGACATGACCATCCAGAGAGCCACATCCGCGTACATCGATGGCATATTTGTCAATGAGAGCGTATGCACCGCGGCACATGTAAGGGCACATCTTCAGTAATTATAACAAAGAAGTAAGGATCCAGTGTGTTTAGTGTGTGGCACCCGTGTGTTGGGATTACGTGTCTGGGAGGAGAGGGGCAAATTGCAATGGAGTCACAGGGGTGACCTCCCACCACTGCCTAATGTGCTCACTCGTCAGAGCATCTTCTCCCTGTGTAGGAAGTTGACTGGACATTTACCAGTATGTGGCTGGATCCACGTCGCAACTTCATTCATAAAAAGGCGCGCAAACTCTCTGACGACTTGCTGAGACGATGAGATGCGGGACCTACCCCTGACTCGGATGCTGGCAGACATCATTACCAGACTGGCACAGGAGGATTGGTGCGTTGATGGATGTGAAGTTACCGTGTGGGTTGATACAAGCTCCTTGGCCACTGGCGTCGTTGTGGAAAGCGCCGGAGATGCCTGTTGGATGCGATCATAACACGAGGCATATCAACCACGCAGAGCGCGACATGATCTTGAGAGGCATCAATATGGCACTGCAATGGAGAGCGACTGTGGTTCACCTGAAGACTGACTTGCCGTGTGTGCATCGATGGGTTTCTGATACGCTGTCTGGAAAGTCTCGAGTGTTCACGAAGGCAGCGACAGAAATATTGATAAAACGTCGACTCAACACAATCAAGGAACAGGTGGAGGAATAAAAATTAACTATTGACCTACAGATCGTCAGATCCCACGCAAACCGAACCGATCAGCTCACCAGAGTGCCTCAACGTTGGCTGGGTGAGGTTTGGATAGAAACAGAACCAGTGTGCAACACATCTATGGAAGAGCAGGAATCAGCCCATATTCAAACCTTCCATCAACGTAGTGGGCATCCTGGTGTGATGTGCACCTTGCATTTTGTAAGACGAATCCACCCTGAGATCTCAAAAGCAGCTGTTCGGGCGGTGATTGGAGAGTACGAAGTGTGTCAATCTATTGAACCTGCGCCAGTGCATTGGAAAGCTGAACGATTGGATGTGTGCGAGAGTTGGAACACAGTGGGGATGGACATCACATTATGAAGGTCGGCATTAACTGACGCTGATAGACTGTAACCCTAGTCGGTTTTCCATCTGGCGACCGTTACCACATCAGGACACTGCCAGTATCATCCAAAATCTGGAGTCGCTATTCTGCAGTAAAGGACCGCCTGCTGAGCTACTCATCGACAATGATGCAGCATTCTATGGTGAGGTGTTCGCGTGGTTTGCAGAGAACTAATCATGGAATTATATCGTCGGAGAGATGCCATCGCATCATCAAGCGTATCGCTGCTCGGTCGGAATGTTCCATTATGGAGGCTTTATATTGGTATAACGTGAAGCCAAGAGACTACGCAACAGCTTCCTCAACGCCAACTAACGCTATATATAACTATCAAGCCCGCATAAAGGGTATCGATGTTGCACCACGACTTGAACACACAGATCCTGAAATCTACAGAGCAGGAGATCCGGTATGGGTAAAGAACACACATGGTCAATGTTCGACGCAGTTCAAAAAAAGGTGACAGGGGTCTACATCCCACATTCAGCTGTCATCAATGGAACGCCACGCCATATTAGAGACCTTCACACGCGTCAGAGATCTGCATCGTCGTAAGATGACGGCAGTGAAAAGTCGTCTGAAAGCGACGTAAATTCGCCGCTGTTTTTCAATGATCAGTGCCAGATTATTCATCCATGGAACCAGCAGAAACAGATGCTGAAGACGATGATGCTGATACCACTAATGAGAGAGACCAAAAGTGGGCACACATGCAGAAGAGACAGGTGGATCCCGTCCACCTTTACGTAGAAGCACTCGACGAAGTCTACCGCCATCTCCGTGTCATTTATGTCATCAGGAGATCAAGAGGGATGGTTCAAGAGAAGATGACTTACCTCGTGTAGCAAAGCGAGTACGTATATGCCTGGCGTGCAAAACGAGTGAAGAAACGAAAAAGAAATATAGCTGCAATGACACCTTAATTTAAGAAAGACCCTGTCTCAGAGCTGGGAGAATTGGTGAGAGTGGTTGGGCGCATGCAAATTTTTTGCGGTATCAACTCGGCATAAAAAAAACACGCGAGAGAGAATAGTCAGTACGTTCGTGGACGTGGTATTGCTTTCAGGGAGAGACTTTGTCAATTGGGAAAGCAATTACTTGAGTCAGTTTCACACAGTTATATCGTAAATAATTAATGAATGGTAAAAAAAAAATCTATGGCAATGCGCTAAAATTTAAATAGGCTAACTTAAGGTTACAGGTCTGAAAATATAGAACCAAGAAAATATTTATGACCTACCAAGGAATTTATGTTGGTGACACTACTATTTACTCCTGTCTTAGTAGCAATTTCGACAAAGTAAAACTGCTCTGAAAAAGGACCTCCAATCAACTGGGACAATGAATGGTCTGTAAATTTGAACACCTCCAAAACAATACATCTTTTGTATCTGTCTATATTTTATGGGATGAGGTATTATGCATATTATTTACATTATTCGGACTATTGTCTTCATCTTTGTCGCCATATTTCTTACAAGTTTCAGCCGTTATACTTTCCGGCCTTCTTCAGGTGGTTGGAATGTCGAACTGAACTCTTTATTTTCGCTTTCGTGCCATGTTTAATGAATATCAGTTATCTCCTGTTAAATTCCCTCTGAAAGTTCTCCACTGCCTTAAACTGGTATTGAACTCACACTCTTTGGGTCCTGTCACTGGATCTAACTAATGCATTTATCAACTGCACCATGTGTCCATAAGGACATCGGTGTATGCATTTCTGGGTATTATAAACCTAATGTCTTCAGTGTTCATATTGCAATTTTTGCTGTTATCATTGCATGCTTTTACCAGCGTTCATATTGCAATTTTTGTTGTTATTATCGCTTTTTTTTGGCACTCCTTATTAGTGGTTCCCATATTGTATTCGTTTCCATGCTTTGTCGGCTCAGGAGATTTTTGTGGCCTAGCGTATGTGCTGATTCTTTAAGTTTACGAATTTTCCAATGGTGTTCCTTATCTATGATCTCAACATGATCCCACAAAGGGCAGTGATCTCCTTCCTCTTTCCATATGTGGTCAGCCACACCTGATTTTTCCACTTCCGCTCGTGTTACAGCTTTCTTGAGGGGGCGGCCTGTCTCTCCTTTATATTTCTTTCCGCAGCTGCATGGGATAATGTACACAGTCTTTAGTCATGTTCTCCTCTATGGGAGGTTTTACTTGGGAGAGATATCTGCGAAGTGTCGTCAAGCTTTTGAAGGTTGTCCTGATGTTATATGAACCGCAGATCCTTTGTATTTTCTCTGATAACCCCTTCACATAAAGCAGGCATGCTGTTTTCTGAGTGTTGTTGTCCTCCTTTTGTACTCGCCATCCCAGTTTTTGGGGGCTGCTGCCATGTACATAGGGTAGTTGTTACGTTGTAGAGTACTATTTATACTGACCAATTCTTTATCTAATGTCTCTGGGTTGCCACTTATGACTTTTGCTCAGTGTTGTAAGCAGCGGACGATCCCTTTCTTTACGCTGTATGGATGGTGGGAGTTGAAATTGAAGGTCAGTTTACGGTATACGGATGTCTTGAACCCATGCTTTGTTCGAGATATTAGAACATCCAGGAATGGGTGTGTGTTGTTACTCTCTCCATTGTAAACTGTATCGAAGGTCTTATTGAGTTCACATGATCCAGTAGAACCTGGACACCTTCCTGGTGTGGCCAGAGTATGAAGGTGTCATCTACGTACCTTAACCATATAGTTGCCTTTTGAGATATAGATTCTAATGCCATTTCCTCAAAGTATTCCGTGTATGTATTCGCCATTGCTGGTGATAATGGCGAGCCCATTGCTAAGCCCTCATCCTGTCGATATATGTGTGATCCCATTTCGAAGTGTGTTGTTTGTGTACCGAAAGTCAACATCTCCATCAGATTATCTATTGGAATACTGGTCCGTTCTTCTAGAGAAGAGTCAGTTTGCTGATGATGTGGCTCTTGTAGCGACATCCTTTGAGGAGGCCCAAAATCTGATAAATCGTTTCTCTGCTGCATGTAAAGCATTTGGTCTTCCACTTAGCATAAAGAAAATTGAAGTAGTGCACCAAACTTGTCCTACTCTGAAGCAATTGCGTGGTGAGAAACAAAAACCACCAGTCTACAAATTTCCAGAGAGACCATTGAAAGTAGAAGACAAACCTCTGAACTATGTAAAGTCTTTCACCTATCTTGGTAGCAAAGTCAATTACAGTGGAGCTTTAGATGATGAAATCATGCATCGGATTGCTAAGGCTACCAGTGCTTTCAGCAAACTTCGCAATCGCTTGTGGAATGAGCGGGATATTCAACTGGATACGAAAATTCGGGTTTACAGAGCTGTTGTACTTGCCATCCTTTTGTATGTCCCAGAGTCATGGACTCCATACAGGTACCATATACGCCAGCTAGATGTTTTCCATAAAAGCTGTCGAGTGAAGCTTCAAGATAGGACATCTAATGTAGACCTGTTTAACACGTGTAATATTGGAGGAATCGAGACTTTTATCATACAGTCTCAGTTACGGTGGACTGGTCATGTCTTGAGAATGTCTGATGACAGGATACCCAAGATCCTAATGTACAGCCAGTTAGATCAGGGCTACAGGAATGTTGGATGGCCATGTCTAAGATATAAAGACAAGCTGAAAAGCAACTTTTCAGCAGTTAATATACCACATAACACCCTTGAGCGCTTAGCTTTGGAGCGGGTAGAATGGAGATTTTAGTGGACTCAGCAATTTTCAATCTGCTTGTCTGAATCATCTTCAAGAAGCGAGAGCAAGATCTAAAAGGTCAACTAATCTAACAGTGATCTCATCTCACAATTCTCACACCTGCTCCATATGTGGTTTCCTTTGTAAATCACTAGTGCGTCTTAAATGCTACTTAAGATTATCCCATTAACTTTCATAACTGAATCAATAAGCTGGCAGATCCTCATACGTCGAAACCGACGGGAGACTCCATTATTATTATTATTATTATTATTATATATATATATATATATATATATATATATATATATATATATATATATACCCAAGTATAGGATTGGTGTATACGAAATAAATTCCAATAATCAACAAATACTATTCTTAAAAGAGTGCTCAATACAGAGTAGAGCAAATATATTTATTTATTCGAAAATTAAAACCCTTTATTCTACATTCAACACCATCACTTGATAAGGCACCAGAAGTGTTGAAACAAAATGGCTATTTTTGTAGTGATTTTATAACATGTTTATGTTATAATTTTCGAATAAATAATTATATATGAATATATATATATATATATATATATATATATATATATATATATATATATATATATATATATATATATAAAGGGTGTTCCAATAACTTGGACCGACTTCCAATAACTTGGGCCGACTTTAAACTTAACTCAATTCCCAAGTTATTGGGACACCCTTTATATATATATATATATATATATATATATATAGTAAAATTTCCCAGAATAATTCTGTGGAGAAGGCAAATTGTTATAAGAATGACAATTGGAAAAAATTCTTAGTTTTTGCCGACGCGTTTCGTTTTCCGACGGATTTCGTTTTGCCTCGGGGTTCTTGATAGGCTCCAGAGGTGGATATGCAATATAATTGGCCCTGTTCTGGCATCTCGTCTACAGTCACTCTCTCACAGACGCGCCGTCGCCTCTCTCTGTCTTTTTTACAAATACTTTCATGGCAATTGCTCTGAGGAGCTGCATTCACTGGTTCCCAGACTTCATGAGTTCAAGCGCCCTATGAGGCTGGTATCCGGCTCTCACCCTTTCACTGCCTAAATGTAGCCGTCTCTTCTACTCCAATAGCTCATGTCTCGCACCTCTCGCCTGTGGAACTCCCTTCCCTATTCCAGTTTCCCTGAGAGCTATAATCTCCAGCTATTCAAATGTAATGTCAATCGACATCTCCAGTTGCCTTGATCTATACCCTTCTCCTCATCCTTTCTTCTATCACTCCTATCTGATCTTGCTCCAAATTTTCCGTAACCCCTTGCATCCTAGTGGTTTCTCGCCTTGCTTGGGGTGAAACGCTTAAATATATATATATATATATATATATATATATATATATATATATATATATATATATATATATGAATGAATGTTTAGCTGAAGATCAAAGTAAATTCTTTGTCTAACAATTTTCTGTGGGTTAACAATATTTTTTCTAAAGTTATGTATTGTATTTCATTGTTGGTGCTCGAGTGTCGGGTCTTCACGCATTAGTGAATATTATGTAATTTTCCTTCTTTTTTTTTTTTTAGGAACATATACCAAAGATATTTCAGCACTAAAAATAATAGTAATAAAATGAAATGACCCCACAATGCACACTGATGCGTGGAGACACGATAACACTAATGAAACACAATGTATACTTCTATAGGCGCAGTCCTATGAAGCGACAAAAATTCCGACACCGTGTCTAAAGAGATCTTAGCTTTCTATCTGCAGCACAACATGACTTTCAAAATTTAAAAAAAAAATGCCTAGCAGGCTACACGTGAAAAAAACCTGCTACCCAATTGTAAACTGAGACGTCTGCAACCATTCAAGCAATGTGTCGACTTTGGTAAATATAAGAATTTTACGATTTTATTGATAGCAAGTTATTGTTCTCTAGATTGTTTGTTCATTTTTACTGGCGATCACATTTATTGGGTCGTCAAACATCAAAGCCAAAAGCCTAGAAAACACCATCAGAAAGGTCATCAAGGAATCAATAAACAGTACGAAGAAGATTACCTATTTGGTACATTTTGAGCAGTGGCTTACGGCCATATCATGTTGAAACAGATTCTCGTACGATCACCGGTTAAGCAACGGCAAACCTGGCTAGTACCCAGATGGGTATCCGCTTAGGAATACCGGGTGCTGCAAGCTTATATATGCGTGTGGTAAATGGATAACAGCTCGGAATTCGAAATCGGAGAAGCAAGTTCCAATTCCAGTTGAGTTCGTTATGTCCACTTGCGTGGAAATACCCTTGCGAGAGGCATGAATCCACATCTTCTTCCCCAGCTATGTGTTAATTAGTCAAGTAAACCATTAGTATCACTAAAAAAATTCTTAGAATCTAAAAAAATATTTTCTGGCTTTAAATAACCCGTATAAGGTTGATAACTCGTAAAACAAACCAATCAATCAATGAATACTGGATGAGTAGTCTTCTTAAGAACTTTCCTTATTATTTTTCTCATTGATTTCTTGAAAATGGAAATTGATGTCTGCAGAGCAAGATGGTTGGTTTACTGTGAAAACTGAAGTGTTTCGTGTCGTCACGTCAACAGCATCGAATTATACTTCAGTAGTTAGAACTCATTCTAACAGCTCCCCACGGGCAATTAGATTATTACCCTCGACCCTAAACAAGATAAAGAAAGATATGTTAAGTAGCGTACTAATTTTTAAGTGGTCACAGTTTGATTGCTGTAATCGTTGATTCCGCGCTTATTGATGGTAAAGACAAGTAATTAAGATTAAGTTTAAGTGAATTTCTTCCAAAGATATTAATATAAGTACAGAATTGCGCAAGAAAGAACATTTGTGTCGCTATATTCGAGAGATCAACACACCAATAGAACATATCTTTCAGATAAAAGCAATCATTTTCAACGGCTTTTGAAAGTTGTCCAATAGTGAATATCGCTCGAGTAGACAAACATTCCACAAGTATATGACCGACTTCCACAAATTTGGATCATACGAAGCGGTTAGCTACGAGAGCTTGATCACGAAACTACAAGAATCGCTGAAGCAAATCGGGAATAACAAGTCGCTCGAATTGGCAGGTTTTCCTTATAAATTACACTTGTCACATTTTTGTTCTTTTCTCGGGTATTCCCTTCATTGTTTTCTTTTTTTACTTCACCCCTTTCCTCTTTCTTTCTCTTTTTTTTTTTTTTCATCTTCTGTCTCTACTTGCTAGTGATTCTTACTTATCTATCACTAAAACCTTGTTTACTGACTTTTCTTTATTTCTTGTGGACAACGTCAGTAAAGCTTGCGAGTCCTACTAGTCGTTCACCCGAAACATAAAAGACAATTAGGGAGTGGTGACATACAGTAGTTTTCCGAGGGCTTTTTGCGCGTAGTGATTACAAAATGACTATGTCAGGTTTTCTGATATTTTGAAATGGTGGTGAAGGTTTGCCAATATCAGCAAGGATTCAAAAGCAAATGGATGAATTTAAAAAATATATATACATATCTGCTAAAAGTGGAAGAGAATAAAAAATTCTTTAAGCGGAACAGAAAATATGATCCTAAATGGAAAATAAAGGATAATCCTCTACTCCTAATCATATAATATTTTTTTTTTTTTGAGAAACTAGCCGAATAACAGAGAAAAGGTAGATTGTTATAGAAATTCTCTTTAATCGTTCATTTATTCCGTTAGAGTATTTTGCGCCACTGTTGTGGTCACCACCTCTTTCATCTCACAGTTGTCGTTCATGATGTTATTCAAGGCAGAATAATGCAAAGGCTTGCCGATTCCTTTCACATCAGGTATATTCAGATTACCCCGTCAGAAGTTAAAGAGGAAAACCTAAAAGTCATCAGGTTGCTTGAATTCAGATTTTTCCTTCTCTTAGACTGGCCATGGTATATGCAAGCCGTACGTTACCCTGACTATATCTCGGCCGTACCGACAAAAGAGCATTATATTTGGGGACGACTTGGCTGCAGGAGATTCCGGAAAGTTGTCAGTGTTGAAAGCCAACCGCCTTTGGGACTCCACTTCAGGTTTTTTGTCTGGGTTTACTTCCATATCCTTTACGGTGTTTTGGTATGATCACAAGGTAGGGGAGGTTTAAAATCATAGTTTTCCTTCCTTAGATGGAGTGCCTACCTGAGCTGTCGAGCTCCATCTTCTCAAAGCAGCTGGTTATGAGGCGCCAGTTTTCCGCCTTAGTCCATTCTCCGCCTTGGAGCTGGACTTAGTTGTCAGAAGTTATTTGAAACGCATACTACGGAAGAATTTTATAGACAGAGTGTGCTTGACCCGCTATCTCTTACCTATCTAAAATTTCTGTATAAACAACATTTTTAGTAGGACATCTATTTTTTAATCATTTCACCCCAAGCAAGGCGATAATGCCACAAAGACTCAAGTGACTACTGAGAGAAGAAGAGGATAAAAAAGACTTTAAATGAAACAGGAAATACGGGATAATCCTACAGTGCTAATCATAGAAATGAATTCAGTAAACTATTTTTCACTTGTTTGTATAATTAACACATTTGTTAAGTGATGTAATGGAATAACCTGTCACCCCCAAGAGTGACTACACTATAGATAGTAACAACCTATAAGTATCCGTTAGGCAATGGGCGACAGGAATCTAGCTGAAATCTGTTCCAGTAGTTGCTAGATATCGTCTAGCTGCATCTTTTCCAGCTGTACTCTCAAAATCTCTGCTTTCGAGCAGATAGGAACCCGGACGAGGCTCTGCCGAAGGGCAAAGTCTCGTCCGGTGAGATAGACAGACCCGAACCCGTTTATACGGGGTTTACGAGGAATTTTTGGCCGAGTCTACGGGCCCGGATGACCCACATTAAACTCGGCCTTGTGCCACATCCTACCTCGTGGGGAGGCTGGTAAATATTGTCTAGCTAGGATCTGTTGAGTACGACTCAGACTTGCGCGAGAACTACCGACTTTCCAATAGTAGCACTCACTACTGGATTGACTTGCGACGACCTTGTGCATAACTGTTACCTTTATTCTTATTGTACTGGGGTTTTTTTTTTTTTTTACAATAAACCTTTATTTATTCTATCCACCGTGTTTTTCAAGTATATATTCCTATTAGCACGTAATATAACATTAAGAAAATCTAATTAGACAGATTTGTTTGATAATTCCATAAAAATGTTTGTGACTCCATTTGATAAATTTGTAGTGACGTAAAATGTAGTGACTGACAAAAGCAACAAATATTATGAATTTTGACGAGACAGATATAATCTTTTTCTATATAAAGACGATGAATTTAAAAAACATATCGACAGAAACATTGCTTATATAATTTTTAAAATTTGAATTAAAAATAAATAACACAGATTAAATATTCAGCAGTGTTATGTGCACGGTGACTGGCCACATTGAGTTTTGCGACACATAATAAAGATTCATTTAAGTTAAAATTCCAAATGACCATATCAGGTTTTATTTTTTAATTTTTGAAAAGGCCGTGAAGGTTTGCCAATATCAGCAAGGATTCAATGCGAATGGATGGTTTTTGTTCTATTGCAATCTGAGAAGAAAACTGTTTGAATGATACGCCCGTAAAGGTTTTGGCTTTGTATGGATAAAGATCCAAATAGGCAACTTGTAAGAAAATAGAAAGGCCGAAGCAGTGCCTCTATTCGAATGCAAATTTGCATTTCAGTATCTCATTTTCCATCTCTGTGAAAGCACCACCAAACTTGATTTTTGGTGTTTCCAATTCGCAGTTAGCATCTTGAGCACTTCGTTTTAATCAAGCATAGAGCATATTTATCTAGAGCTTCTTGGTAAAATACAAAGAAAAATCAGTAATATTATTAGTCCTGATCTGGCGTCATTTCTTCAGTACCTTAAGGTTATCGCTGTGCCTTTTCTATAAATACTTTCATGGTAATTGTTCGTATGGGCTTTTCGCTATGGTACTTTGGTAGTTTCGTTTCAACATTATCTGACCAACTTTCGCAGAGTCAGAAATCTGGCAAGTGATGTACCTGGTTGACCGTGACAAATCTTCGGGATTAGATGGTCTACCCTACGAAGTGTACTTGAGGCAGTCGCCCGCTTTTGTTCCTTTATTGGCGCTGATTTTCAACAACTGGTAGAAGCAGGGGTCTATATTTCAACACTTCACCAGGAGTGTGATAAATTTGCTACTTAAAGAGACGAACGGTGAGGGTGGGACAGGTAACTTTCGGCGTATAACTATATTTAAGATTTTAGCCAAGGTCTTAGCGAACCGTTTGCATGCTTTCCTCTCTAGTCTGATTGGCTCCGGACAGACTTGTGCTGTGAAGGGCAGGATTATTCAGGACAACTTTCATATAGTTCAGTGTTTACCTGGATTGTCCCCAGTCCGCTTAGGTATGACTACAAACCCCACCCCCACAGCCAAATTTACAGGCAAACACATGCTGGGATTCCTTCCTAGCCAATAAGGTAGAAAGACCCGACCCCGTAAAAAACGGAGAATTTTTTCGTTAAATTCGGACTCGTGCCATATCTAACCGCGTGGGGCGGTTGGCAAATATCCTAGCTGAAATCTTTGGACAGAGAGGAACACAGACGAGGCTATGCCGAATGACAGAGTCGCGTCTGGGGTGGTAGACCAAACCTACCACATTTTTTACGGGGTCTACAGGGATTTTTTCCCTGAATCTACGCGCTCGGATACCCCACGTTAAATTCGGCCTTGTGCTACATCCGACCGCGTGGGACGGTTAGCAAATATATACTAGGTGAACGCTTTTTTCAGCCGTGCTGGTCGAACTCTCAGCCTCTGAACAGAGAGGAAGCTGGACGAGGCTATGCCGAAGGGCAGTGTCTCGTTCAGGGAGGTAAACCGACCCGATACCGTTTATACGGGGTCTACGGGGATTTTTTGGCCGAGCCTACAGGCCACATTAAATTCGGCCTTGTGCCCCACGCAGTCACATGTGACACAAGGCTGAATTGCTAGATACCTTCTAGATGAGATCTGTTGAGTACGACTCAGATTAACGCAAGAACTACCGACCTTCCAATAGTAGCACTCACTACTGGATTGACTTGCGACGACATAACTGTTACCTTTATTCTTATTGTACTGGTTTTTACAATAAAACTTTACTTATTTTATCCACCTTGTTTTTCAAGTACAGTGTAACCCGGATATAAGAGAGTTGTCGGGACCGGAGACGAAGTTTCTCTTATATCCGGGTTTGGTCTAATTTATATACATTAACACAGGCTCTAATTTGGGACCAGATAAAATCTCTCTTATACCCGAGTTTCTCTTATATCTGGGTCTCTTATATCCGGGTTACACTGTATATATTCTTATTAGCAAGGAATATAACACTTATTGCCCTACGAAACCTTATGACAACTGGACTCAACTACAGGTTTGATTAGGAAGGCATAACGTTGAAAATAACTAGAAGAATTATCATATTTTTCAATAATATTAAGAGAATAAATAATAAATATTAAGAGTGTTGATAAAGACAAAGTTAAAGATTTAGTGTACAGAAAATTACTGAATACTTCCAGATAGGGAGAGAAACAAGATGTCTGCCGTTTAAACATACGAAAGACACAATAAAATACAATTGCTCTTTTATTTTATATTCTTTGTTTATCCTATCCCGGGATATAACAGTTTACATTCCTTAAAATTGTATAATTTTTTAAATATTAAAGAGAAACTCTTAATATCATTGTTCTTGTTATAGATACGAGTGGCAGTATAGAGGCCAGAGAGCTCCAGCCAATCTGCTGCTATCAGACTTGCAGACAGGATTTGTGCATCAAGCTCTGCTGGTGACCTTCTTTCCATGTGTCCTGTCCTTTCAGGAGGTAGGTAATCATGACTCTCCACCTTCTTCTGTCCTTTCTCAACAAGTTCCTCCCCATGTCATGCGTTGTTTTCTCTTGTCTCTCTCTTTCCCTCTATTCGATCCATGAGTATCAGATTCTCCAGGCCCTCCTTCCTCATTATGTTCCCACGAAACTTCAGCTGCCTCTTCCTGATGTTAAATATAAGCCTCCTCTTTGTTTGCATCCTCTCTAAGACCTTATTGCTGCTCATACGCTCAGTCCATATCCTCAGCATCCTTCTGTAGAATCGCATCTCCGTCACCTCGAATCTCTTCTTCATCTTTGAGGAAATCGTCCAACATTGGCTGCCGTAAAGAAGGACAGATGTCACGTAACTGCTCAGTATTCTTTTCTTTGTTACCAAAGAAATCCTCCTGTCTCGCAATACTCTGCCCAGCTTTTGGAATGCATCTCTGTGTCGCATTTACCGCCCTCTGTTAGAACGCTTCCCATATATTTAAACTTCCGAGTCTGCTTGATTCTAGTGTTCCCAACCTGCAAATCGCATTTCGGGCTCATCCTTGTAGCCGCTAATGCTAAATCCCGATAGGGTTTCCAATTGTCTCAGAATTGCCTCGCTGTGTAGGTTGAACAGGTCGGATGAGAAGACTCATCCTTGCCTTATGCCCCTTTACCTAATGTCTCTATACTTCAAGTATACAAAACTTTAATAATTAATTCTAAGCCGAAATGTTGCCACAAAGACACTGGCGTTTTCTGCTACATATGTGGTGAATATAGGATAAGAGAGTATAGTTTAGTTACAGTGTTCGAGATTTCACTAGAATCTTACTTTAGTATCTGTCTATATTTCTGAGATGATGTATTATGTACATTATTTACATTATTCGGACTATTGTCCTCATCATTCTCGCCATATTTATTACAACGTTTCAGCCCTTTCAGTATCTGTCTATATTTCTGAGATGAGGTATTATGTACATTATTTACATTATTCGGACTATTGCTATATTTATTACAATGTTTCGGTCGTTGTACACTCCGGCCTTCTTCAGGTGATTGGAATGTCGAACTGAACCCTTTATTTCGCTCAGTGGGGTAGACTGTTCTAGTTCCACGTGCCATGTTTTTAATGGATATCAGTTATCAGTTATCTCCTGTTAATTTCCTTCTTCAAGTTCTCCACAGGGTATTGAACTCACGCTCTTTGGGTCCTGTCACTGGATTTAACTAACGCATTTATCCACTGTGCCATGTGTCCTTGAGGACATCTGTGTATGAATTTCTGGGTATTATAAACCTAATGTCTTCAGTAACCATTTTTTACGAGTGCTCATATTACAATTTTTGCTGTTATTATCGCTTTTCTCTGGCACTCCTTATTACTGGTTCCCATATTGTATTCATTTCTATGCTTGGTCGGCTCAGGAGATATTTGTGGCCTAGCATATGTGCTGATTCCTTAAGTTTACGAATTTTCCAATGGTGTTCTTTGTCTATGATCTCTGATCCCACAGAGGGCGGTGATCTCACTTCTCTCTCCATAATAGTCCGAATAATGTAAATAATGCAATCTTACTTTGGTATGAAGGTTGCGGGTCAAGATAAAGTCATGAGATCCTCACAAGTTTGTAAGAATTGTACTAAAACTCTTCGCTTGTGGACCCAAGGTAAAGTCAAGTCAATGAAGTTTGGAATGCCAATGGTGTAGCGAGAGCCCAAAAATTGTCATGACGATTGCTACTTCTGTATAGTGGACATGTCAGGATGAAACCACCAAAAGAATAGTTCGTGGCACTATCCTGATACTGAATCTAAAAGACGGCCAGTTCAACATTGTAGTAGTGTTCCCGTTCCAGTTTTTACTTCTTGCTTGATATCGACCAAGATGAATATGAATATTGCAAATAATACCCTTGGAAAATGTATGAATCCTCCTCTTCTGCCTCCAGCTATGGGTAAATTGCAGGTCAGACCTTGGATGGCAACTGGCCTACTGCAGAAAGAAATGACAACCTACTGCAGTGAAAAATCTACCTTGTCAGCCATGTATCGAAAGATACATGATCGTTTAAGCGTGTATCACGCATGGCACATAACTGACTGACATCAGTCAAGGGAGGTAAGCAATGTTGCCATTTTCTGTTATTTTTTATTGATAAATAATATTCCTAAAGAGCGGCTTACATTGAGGAATTGGAGAGCCGAGTTCCAACTCCAGTCAAATCCATTACATTCATTTACGTGCTAATACCCTTGGGAAAGGTATGAATCCTATTTTTCTCCCTCCAGCTATGGGTAAATAGCAGGACAGGCCGGGTTCTATAGTCTTGGATGGCAACTGGTCTACCGCAGAAAGAAATGGCAACCTACTGCGGGAAAAAAATCTCGAAAGATACATGATCGCCTAAGTGTGTATCACGTTTGACAAATAACTGAAAAGTGGATGAAGCTTCAGGCAGAAGCAATAATAGCAGTAATAGTATTTATCATTCATATTTGAGAGATTTTCAGACTGCAAAAGTGAAGCTTTTCCCACAAGGAGAGCTAAATGAATTAGAGATCTAGCTTTGTCAAAAGGTGCAGAGTTGATTTGGGGCTCGTATTTCAGTGGGCATCTGGTTCTTGACTCTGAAGCTAAGGTAACATTTTGCCGACGAAGCAACTTGTTTGCTACTTTAGTGAAGACGACGACTTTGTGTTTTGCAGCAACATCCAAGGTCTTCTTTTAACAATGAGACTGCCTAAGTACAATCCAGCTGAGTGGTGTTTATTTATTGATAGCATTAATATAGTTTGAAACGTGTATTTTCTTGCACAATGTTGGCAAGTTTCTTTGTATCGCTTTTGACCATTAAGTGATCTTGAAGAATCACTACATGAGTGTAAACATTGTTCTACAAAAATTGTGCTATGATGAACATAAAAAGGATGATATGTGTGGATTTTAAAATGGTTAACTTTTTCTTAGAATAACAAGGAGAACTAAAGATCAGCTCTGGGAAAAGAAGTATTGACCTATTCCTGTCCACAGTACATATAAATTTGAGCCTAATGAAACAATTCGTCAAGGCATTAAATCATGATGGCACATGTTTCAATTATATCTGCTCAGAATTTCCTCATCTGAATAATGAGAAACAGAAGGCGGTAATTTTGATGAGGCGCAAGAAAACTGATTGACGATCAAAATTTTATCTCCCACATAAGTGAGACTAAGACTTGCTACGTTTACTTATTTAGTCACAGCTGTGGATTAGGCTTCCTGAGCAAAAAGAAAGTGGGTAATTACCAGGAACTAGTGATACTAAAAACTTCTGAGCTCTTGGAACAAAAATGAATAACAGAATCCACTATCTGTTAGTCATTTAGACAGATTCCATGAAAACGTTGATGATGTAAGCGAGAAACAAGGAGAACCTTTCCACCAACACATCAAGACTATGGAGGAGCGGTAACAAGTCTGATGGAATGTCTTCATGATGGCTGATTACTCCTGGAGCTTTATTCATGATTTCACTCAGAAAACTCACAGAAGGAAGTCATATAAGAGATGCTTCCTTCAGATGAAGTAAAATGCAATGATCGGGACAGTTTGTGATATTGAGCTTGTAAGATTATGTTGAACAGCTTAAATTAAATATTTAGCGAGTTTACTTTTGGTGTGAAAATTTAATTGGAAATCATATTTTTATCATATAAATTTTCATTAATTTCTTGTAATAAGGAAACTACTGGAAAACGTTCTGGCTCTTCTTTGTTCATTGATAAAATTATAGCATGCTGTAAGTAAATATCACAGTTTAATTATTCATATACATAAATAAATAAAATAAAAGTGATACATTTATTCAACATTGATTATGCTGTGGAGTAAATACGACACTCCCGCTAACACAAATGAACTAGGCAAGACGCTTTAAATAAAGAACTCAAAGTGTGTCGAAGTTCGTTGGAGTCAGTCGGGAAGAATTCTGATGACGTCACGGCGAGTATCCTAAGCAAGACATATTATTACCCCTAGGAGTGAGTTATAACTGAATAACAATTAATTGCCCAAATAGCATAATAAGAGTGATTTGTTGAAATATTCATACACCAGTAACACAGTAATCCAATCAGTATTTAATTAGTATTATTGTGTACAGATTCGCAGACACGAAAAACGCATTCCAGCAGTATCTTAAAAACCAGAGACAATTAGACAAAACCTATTTTCTCCTCGAATTCAGCGATCCCAATATATCCCAGAAAGAGTCTCACCTAATATGCCAAAAATATTTTGTTGGCCAATGTTATAATATTGAAAATAAAGACGATGTTTATCGATTTATATGAAGTTCGATAATGAAAATTGTTCTAATTTAGAAGTTTTAAATTTTGTATATAAGGGATCGCAATTACTTTGTCAATCTCCTAAAACTTCCGACTGGATCCCAAAAAGCTTTCTGTATGTTTGGTAATTCAATTTATTTCATTGTATGTTAGCGATTCTGATCATTACTACCCTAGTGAACATGTGAAAGCTTGTGTGTACATGTATATATTAGGACTTATAACGTAAACACGCTTTTATATATATATATCTATGTGTGAATGAATAAAGGTATAAAAACCACGGAAAAATTAATTTTTAATTAGACTGTATGATAAATTGATAAGTTGCTTGACACTGCTCTGTATCAATACGTGTCATAAGACGATAAAACTGTTAATAATAGGAATCGTGCGATTCACTGGTTTTACTGGAGACGCGATTTAAACCGAGGGCTGGAGCGAGGAGAGAATAAATGAGGGCTTACCGCCGGCATGAAACGGGAGCTTGCCGCCAGCATGAAACGTACTCGAAGGAAAGAAAAACAACTCAGCGTCATCGGAGGAAAGCGTCTACACATGCATTGGTTGTAATCGAGACTGTGCCACACCTGTGTGGGCTTGTATAGCCATAATAGATGCCGCCATCTGCAGCTGATGCATAGCTTTTGGGGCGTAGATCCATAGCCTCTTGAAACCAACGGATGCCACAGCACACAATAGGAATCAGTAACAAATTAAGATAGTTTACTCTTTTAATCTTGTTACATACCATCTATATGTTCTTGGAGGAATCAAAGAAGCATTCACTGTGTCTACGTTGTCTTTCATTTGGCCACAAAAAGCTTAGTCATTGGTCTCATCACCTAACCAATACGTCCGTGCACCATTTAGTTGCCTACTCTATATTACGGTCTTTGAATTCAGGGTGCAACGTATATAATTACTTTAAAATTTCTCAGATATTGAATTGCCTTTACTTACAAAAGAAAAAACAAACAATACGCGTGATCACAGGAACGTTTAAACAAAATTTAAATTGGACAGGTTTGACATGCAAGTTACCAAAGTCCTAACCCACTGGTTGTTTTAACCACTGTGTATTACCATAATATATCTAAAAAAGGAAACTGTCACTCGTTGTTTCAAAATATATTTTTAAAAGTCTATATTTGTTGAAAACAAAACTCAAAAGCCTGTTTTCGACAAACAAAAGAAAGCTTTATTCAGATATTCAGAAATTTTTAACGTTTGGGGATATCCAGATTCTATTATTTCTAATTCAGACAATTGGTTACACATTTCAAGTGAAATGTTTCGTGGCAAGTAAAGCAGGTTCTGGAAAACCTATATTGACAGCAGGTCAAGACGACAGAAGGCTGGAAATGGCTGCATCGTAACACTGACCGGTAAAGTAATTCAGAAATTCAAATTATCATCTTCATTCAAGAATAATTTTAAAAATGCTGAATTAATTTTTCATTAATACGTTGCACAAATAAACCATTACTCTCCACAAAGAACGTAAAAGTCCGACTAATTTTTTATCACTTTATGATTACCATGATAGTCAATACTTTGGTCGTGTTCTCTGGTGTAATTAATCACTTTTAGCTTACTACTGATGACGCAAAATTCTGTCTGTAAAATCAAATGAAAGCTTCTAACTAGAATGCTTTTCTACCATAGTGAAGCATGGAGGATTTAAAATTATGTTATGGAAGAGATTTCTACATCTAACTTATTGGTGAAAGTTCGTACGTACATGTATGTGTGTTTCATGGCGTTTTCCCACAAGTGGGCAAAAACGCGGATCTCTGCAAGAGATCACATTTTTAAATGTGTCCGCTGAAATGCAAAGGGAAAAAGAAAACGAGGCAAGAAGTCGCCCAGTATTTAAAGTGTAGGGAGAGCGACCCCTAGTGAACAGTTAGGGAATTAAGGAAGAGCTAACTCCGACAATATAGAGTAGATTTGGGCTGCCTTTTCTTACTTGACTGACTATTGAAAAATCTTTTTCATAACACTTAAGAAGCTCGTCATTTTTGTTGTTTTGTTTTTGTTTTTCATTTTAATTTACTTCAAATTTACTACAACTATGATTGGTTAAAAATGTCATATGATTTGGTAAAATGTCATTCAATGTCATATGACTTGTACTCTTCTACATCCGTGGCATTTTTTTTATTTTTAGTAGCTTCCTCTTGAGCCAACTGAATTATTATAAATTGTCTGATTCTATTTTGAACTAAACTCCACAATCGTCTAACTACATTGAATACTTTCGAGGTTCCAATCGATACATTCGTGAGGTCAAAACCTCGACGGGGTGTACTCTGACGTCGACTGAGGATATGTGCCAGGTGTTTCGGCGGCATTTCGAGAATCGGTTTACTAAGGAGCCTGGTCTCAGTGGCAATGAGTTTCGCAGCTATTTGGCTGACTTTCCTCGGCTTTCGCCGACTGAAGCGGTTAGCTGCGAGGGTGAGATCATGAATGGCGAAGTCTGCTTGGCATTAAAAATGGTCAACAGTGGCAAGTCTCCGGGACTTGATGGTTTACCCTATGAATTATACCTGAAGCTGTCGCACATCTTTGTGCCGATTTTGACTGTTGTGTTCAACAACTGGTTTCGGCAGGGGTCCATCCCCAGTCGGATCACCAGTGGTTTGGTCACGCTGTTGAAAAGGGGCAAGGATGGAATGCGGGAATTAGATGATTGCAGGCCATAACTTTGCTAAACACAGAGTTAAAGATTTTCGCCAAGATCCTAGCGGAGCGTTTGTAGTGATTTGCTGAGAGTCTGAGGGGCCGAACAATTCAGAGCAACCTGCACCTGATCCGCACGATCCTAGAGGGTGAAAAAGACGATGAGTCCGCGCTGATCAATTTGGATCAGTCCAAGATATTTGATAGAGTTGATCATCAGTACTTGGCTGCTGTCCTGCAGGCCGACAGGTTCCAATCCGACAAAAGGGTGAACAACAAGCGTTCGATCGCCTCCCTATGGTTCTTGCAAAAAGGAAGTACAACCAAGCGGTAAAGAATAAAAGAAAAGACGTAAGAAAAAATGTTAGAAGAAATATATAGTGATATAATTGTTGCTGTTGGGTATAATTTATGTTACTGAATATGTCTACTTTTATTTTTTCTTCAATATTCTACATTACTTTAACGAGATCTCGATCTTCATCATTTTAACCCTTCTTTGTAAAGTTAAAAGTTGCAAGAAAGTTGCAAGAAGCTATAAATAAACACATTTGGTTTCACTACATGTTTTTAGCTACTGGTTATAAACATTAAAAACATGTTGATATATTAAATCTAAGGGTATGTTTATATGTATCTTAGAAATTTTATAAGTGGGAATTTTTCTCATTTGAGCCCACAACTCCCTCTTACATGAAGCTCCTCTTAAGTGTGACATCATTTACTAAGTGGGATACATTTTCATTCCCCTTTGAAGGTGCCACTTATGTGGAGTATACCTGTATGCGTGTCATTATGCAGTTGTAGATGTGATTGGAGTTATCTGCCAGATGAGTTCATATGTCATTTCGAGGCCTTTCTCAGAAAGTTTTTGCAGACTCAACAGAGTCATAAAACTCACCTGGCTGACACCCTGTGTGACTGTCTGGGCAGAGAAGTTGTACATAAAAAGAAAACTATAAAGATCATATAAAATAAAAAATTCTGGAGGAAAAAAGTTAAAACACGTCAAATCCATAAAAGACATACAAGTCTGTTAGCTGTTTTTTTTTTGTTTTTGTTTTTTATGGGTTCTTAATTTAATTCTTAATTTAAGCCATTTAAAAGTTCTGAATTCATTTTTGAAAAAATTTTAAATATGCGAAAATCAAATTTTTATTTTATACAATTTAATTGTGATTTAGACTACGTACACTTATTTATGTTAAATATATACAATTTTGTATCTTTACTAGTTGTGTATTTTGGCAGCAGTCCCTCTCTAATACATGTTTCATTAAAATGATTGACAAAGTACTTGTTTGTTTTTTTTAATTGGCACACAAAAGATTTCTTTTTTGAATATAATGTTTATGTAAAAATTGCCCAAATGATTATAATAATTTTTATGGGGTGGTCGCAAGCATTAAGTCTGCAAAGAATTCTGTGTCCAGCGTCCGTGTCGGAGGAGGGGGCTAGGAATGCCACACTTAGTGAGTCACTGACACGACTCGAGGTTGGCTTTTCTACGACGCGTTTTGATTGAGCATTCGATTTTGGCGGATAGTGTTCGGGACGCCTTCCCTAGCCTTGCCATCAGTCCTCCCATCTCCTGGGCTAATCGCCGTCGTAGGTCCAAGAGATTGTCGAGTTACCTCAGCGAGTGTCGAGCGGCCTTGAGGGTCGTTCTTCGGTTCACTGACCTTTCACGGTCTCGGAGGGCCTTGTAACGTGAATTAGTGGAGGGGGTCGCAAAGTATCCACTCTGTGGACGGTTCGGCTTGCCGTTGGCCGAGTTGCGCTCTTCTTAATCTTGGGAGCCAGCGGCGAATTACTTCAGTAATCCTGAATATTCGCTTAACTGGCGATTGATTTGGAACGTGCTATCTCTGAATGACATGATCTTCAGATAGGGCTGAGCGGATTTTCCTGATTGTCATTAGTGTGACCTTGGGTTAGAAGAAACAGTTTCAGACGCCTTCTACCATTGTCCTCAGGTGCGCCCTTTCTGGCACTATGTCGACGAGTTGACGGCTCGTATCGCTCCCGATATTCTCATCAGGCTCTGGTCGGATTCTTTCAGCATCAGCTGAAGGTGAAGATCAGAACTGATAGAAAGCGTTTGATATCGACAGATTTCAGCAAAAGGTGGGTGAAAGTAGCGAGCTTGGTTCGTGTAAAAGAGGCTAGTCTTAAGTTCCTTTTTAAGTCCTCTTATTTACAATGGGGCGTCTTCCTGCGAACCCTCCCCTGGTTAATTTAGACTGTTTTATGTTTTCCTAGTTAATGTGAATAAGTGTTGTTCCCGGCCTGTTTCCGGCATTTTCTTTTGTTATGATCCAGGTTGAGATTCCCAACCTCCCCAGTTTGTTTGTTTTTCTCCCCTTTTTCATATCAGCTGGGTCAGACTTTGTTTTTACCCACTCCGCTGTTTATTTTTTCTTCCCCACTCCATTAGTGAGTGCGCTGCCTAATTCTGTTTATCGGCAGAATACAGCGGCCACTTTTATTTTGAGGGGTGGACGGGTCTTACTAACGTTTGTTTTGTTTTAGTTTGTTTTTGTTTTACATTTTTGGTTAGTTTGTGGAGTTCATTCCCTCCCCCTGCCATTTCATATTTCATTAAATTTTTATATATTTTTCTATTTAAACATTTAAGATTTTTATATCAAGGAGTGTTTTTGTATGTTCCCCTTGTAAATATGTGGTATTGTGGTATATGTAGTATTGAATGGTGATGAATGAGTTCTTGTGGTAAATCGATCAATTGTATTGGATGAATGGGGGTTTTGATCGTGATTAACTGGTTAATCAATAGTTAACGAAAACCAGTCTTTTCCCCCCCCACTGCCCAATGCCAAAATTATTGTATTTTATACAGTAATAAATATACTTTCCCCACTTGCCCCAAGATGTAGTACCACGTGGAAATAACGTTAATTTCCCCGGTCCACTGACGACTGAACTCTCTTTTCACTTTCCAATGCATAGCGTTCGCACTTGTCTTCCAAAATCATCCACCAATGAAGTAAACCAACTTTACTTCTTTTTTTTTTTTGTCGGTCCAACTCAGCGAAAAGCTGACTTGAGCTGGACCGTTATAACGATACTTATATTTACATATCCTAACTTTTGTACCAAAAAAGAAAACGTACATGCCCAAGAGAAAATGAGAAACTTGTTTTCCTTATATAACAAAAAAGAGAATAAATAGTCGTAGCAGAAACCCTGATTTTTATATGTTGCTTCTACATTAATTGTTTACATATGAACAGGCCCTGCCACCTACAATACATAAGCACGCAAACATTTAAATGTCATAGATACCAAAGTTTGTTGGAGCGTTTAAATGAATACTTTCTAACATATGTCTTTTCTCTAAGCATTGGTTTTATTCTATCTATAAAGGTGTGTCTTTATAAGTTGATATATCAATAGTGAAATATTTTTTATCAGAATTTTTTTGTTTATGGTATCTCACCATACATTTCAACAGTTTTGGGCGATATGTTTTAATGCTATATATAGGAGGCACGTAATGGATAGCGGCTTGGATTAAGGAATCGGAGAGCCGAGTTCGAATTCCAGTCGAATCCACTACATTCACTAACGTGCCAGTACCCTTGGGAAAGATGTGAATCCTCTTAATATGGGTAAATAGCAAGACAGACTGGGTTCTATAGCCTTGGATGGCAACTGGTCTAGGAGAAGAACAACTCTGAATTCAAAGCCTGCGGAGGGTCGTTTGGGGACCTTGTGGCACTTAGTGCACCAGGTCTCTATATTCGGCCCTTCAAAAAGTGTGGTTGGTTCTGCACGAAACCTTCACCACTATAATCAAATCTCGTGCTGTTTCGGGCTGTCAGTTTCCTAGGAATCGATCTGCTTGACCCTCATACGTCGAATATCGATGGGTGAGTCGACTATATATATATATATATATATATATATATTGTGCGTTAAAATGTAGAATGTAATCTGTTGCAGTAATGCAGTCATGTTTCTGCTATTTCAAAAATATTTCAGTATTGATTTTCTAAGCGCAACTTAGATGTGGCACGAGGCCGAAAGAATGGGGCACCCAGTAAGGATCGAACTCTGTAATGGTTATAGCGAGACAAGTTTGTTATCCATTACACCCCGCCGACCATAAACAAGCTGTCATGAAATAACTGAGGTCACCATTCACTTATGTAGCGATACAAATAGGTGTACGAACTTTTTGTGACAATCTAACTGGGCTTATATTGCTGCTTTTAGCGGCTCTTGGAAATAATGTTGTTTGTACATGAGCAGTATTCAGTTGTTTTGATATAGCTACTACCCAAGGCCATGGGGAGAATGAGAATGTAGTAACTTCCTGCTACAACAGTCGCAGCACAAACAGACGATTGACTGTAGTGGATATAAGTAGCAGTACTATGTGTCCGCTACGCAAACCGGATACAGCTATGCAGGGCGGATGCAAGAATCGTGCCCCTCACTGAATCTATGATACGGGATCCCCCCGAATCTATGATACGCCGCCAACTCTATATTCATAAGGTAGTATTGATATAAAATACAAATTTTATTGTAACCTAATTATGTACAATAATAGAAAATATGCAATACAGGTGACCAATTAAACTAGAAAAATTATAAATAAATACAATATATCTAAATATAAATTAGAGTCATGTCATAATAAATCATTCTATATTAAATCAACAATGTTGTTCGGCAATTTTTAAAATCAATCTGAGATTTTTCTTGTTAAAAAATTGAATGATATGTAAATTTTATATAGTCTTTATTCCGAGACTTAGTACGAGCAAAACAAATTCACGGATTTGGAGTAAAAAAAAAAAGAAAGCTCCCAGGATGACCTCAAAATTCACGAAAAATTTCCCTCCTATAATAGTCAATTGTGCATTGTTTCATTTGTAACGTATATAAATCATACTTATAAAATCCAGGTTGTGTGTGTGTGTGTACGTTTATATATTGGATCAGATTTCATACATTTTTTAACCGATTTCAACAAAACTTCACAGGACTACGTAAAATTACTTTGCGGTGGTTCTGACAGCGCCAAAAATTGGAAAAACAATTGTTTATGTACGAAATCAATTTGAAAACACGATTAAGAGGCATCGCGAGAATGAAAGGGGGACAACTCATATCGAGTTATACTTATTATAAAACCCAGGTTGTGTGTGTGTGTGTGTGTGTGTGTGTGTTCGTTTATATATGGGATCGGATTTCCTACATTTTTCAACCGATTTCAACAAAACTTCACTTTTTTTTGGCAGGTAGTGTTTCTTATTGTCTTGCACACTTTTTTCTTTATTTTTACATTCAGAATGCTTTAAAAATTCCATTTACAAGACAATTGTTTATAATAAAATTCTATTCAATCAGAGACTCATAACGATTGAAAACAATGTTTTTGTTTGAGTTTGACAAATTCGTAAAAAAAAAATAATAATAATTAAGACATGAGTGTCCGTCAACCTTAAACAAAAATCTTTGTCAATTTTATTTTTCAGTCTTTTTGATGGTCGATACTTGATCTATCTCTTACTGTTACATCCCCGGGCAACACCGGCCTCTACTGCTAGTGTAGGTATAAAAGAAAGTAAATGGCGGGAGGTTAGAGGATACTACGCACCAGCCTTGCAGGTATGTCCAATGAAAAATTCATACTCATATGGACCTGTATCAACAAGACTGTTACTATCCATACTGTTATTCTCACTGCAAACACTATCTTTTAACCATTCGACCCCCGCTGACTACGAGTGCAATTTACAGACCATTCAACCAGTAACAAAAAGTTTTGGTTAAAAAATAACAAATACATCTTCAACAGTCTGATCTCAGCTTCACAACTCAGGAAAACTAAACACACAAAGAGACTAAACAAAACTAAACCACGTGAGGTGCATTTCTCCACAGCGATATTCAGAAAAAAAAACGAAAGTTACAAAATTTATTGTTACGAAGCTTCCGACAGTATAGAAGACGCTTATGATATTTTCGTCATTTTAGCAAACAGCCCACAAGTGTATTTTATATAGCTAGAAACAATTTTTATGACACTTCTCCGACAACTCCAAAATTTAACCAGTAACCAGCTTAGACGATAGCTTCATGAGGTTCATATACCTGCAAAACTGCCTCAACAATGGCAAATATTTTAATCCTCCGTGGGAGATGAACACCTAGAAAACTTGACAGATATGCCGGACAAGGTAATGAATACCATGCTAATGAATCAGCTAGTCTTAGGCGCATGGTTTCTGGACGACAACGATGAAGTAAGCCCAACTACACGCTGAGAAAAAAAAAGCTTGTAAAATAAATGGAAGGGTTGACAAATATGGCGGACAAGTTAATGAATACCATGCTAATGAATCAGCTAGTCTTGGGCGCATGGTTTCTGGACGAAATCGATAAAGTAAGCCCAACTACACGCTGAGAAAAAAAAAGCTTGTAAAATAAATGGAACAGTTGACAAATATGGCGGACAAGTTAATGAATACCATGCTAATGAATCAGCTAGTCTTGGGCGCATGGTTTCTGGACGACAACGATGAAGTAAGCCCAACTACACGCTGAGAAAAAAAAGCTTGTAAAATAAATGGAACAGTTGACAAATATGGCGGACAAGGTAATGAATACCATGCTAAAGGATCAGCTAGTCTTGGGCGCAAGGTTTCTGGACGAAATCGATGAAGTAAGCCCAACTACACGCTGAGAAAAAAAAAAGCTTGTAAAATAAATGGAACAGTTGACAAATATGGCGGACAAGTTAATGAATACCATGCTAATGAATCAGCTAGTCTTGGGCGCATGGTGTCTGGACGACAACGATGAAGTAAGCCCAACTACACGCTGAGAAAAAAAAGTTTGTAAAATAAATGGAAGGTTTGACAAATATGGCGGACAAGTTAATGAATACCATGCTAAAGGATCAGCTAGTCTTGGGCGCAAGGTTTCTGGACGACAACGATGAAGTAGGCTCAACTACACGCTGAGAAAAAAAGCTTGAAAAATAAACGGAAGAGTTGATAGCACATACGAAACAAAGGAAAAGACGATTTCATCGTCGTCTTTCCAGAAGTAGACAAGAGTTAAAGGGAAAATAAAACACAGGTAGCAATATTTGCTTGTACCACAGAAGGTTCGGCCAACGATCTACTAGGTGCCCCACCCCATACAGTTATGAGTCACAGAGAAAAGAATAAACCCACAGTTTTTGTCTACGAGACTTGATTATGCTTCAAAGGCAAGACGATTCTTTTATATTAATTACAGACAGCAATACGAAGATAACATTTCTAGTCAATGGCGGACAACAAATATCATTTAATTTTACTTTCTTCAGAGAGTAAATTGATGAATCCGGAAAGGTTTACGTGTAGAGAACGGCTTCAACATCTACACTTATGGATATAAAACATTGGATTTAGATTTACGGCAGGACTTTACATGGATCTTTTGTTATAGCCGTCATAACTACACTAATAACAGGTGACAACTTGCTGATAGGTCTAAAGAAAAAAGTCATAACTAATTGACACGCTAACTTGTATAAAATGTATTGGTTTTCTTCTCCAATCAACGATACTTCTCAGCTCAGAAGTCGCTGGAACCGAATTTTGTCGAATCTGAGCGGACAAATCACGACATTACGAATCGAATCGAATTAATTGATCTCATGTTTTTTTTTTTTTTGTTTTTGTTTTTTTTTTTTACACTCTCATCGATTTGCTCATGACAAGCTTCAGATAACAAAACAGGAATTTTAACGAATCTTATAATATTTCACCCTCCGCCAGCAACTGGTCCTTATTACTATATATGGTAGTATATAGAAAAACAAACATGGTGATGTTGTGGTGACTACCGTAGACTAAATTACTGGGTTGGATCGATTTCCGATTTTTAAAGTTTAGGATTTCACTACCTATACGGTGTTACCATATTTTAAAAATTCCATCAGAATCATGTCTATCAACAAATACCGGTAGACGAAAAAGGCATTAAAAAAAAAAAAGAACAGCGATTACGACATCTTTTGGATTGTTTGGATTTTGATGTTTCCTGTTTGGATTTGGAAACACAGCACAGAATGTTCAACAGTTTAAGAATCAAGTTCTTTAAAGACTTGACTCAGTTTTCTCCTAAATTGATGGTGTCTTTATTATCAGTACTTCAACAGAAAAACATAAATGTTATCTACTAGAAGTTTTTGAAAGATTTTGAAAATACGACGTTGTAGTGAACCCTATAAAATGTAAATTCGGCTTAATCTGAGTTTGACTACTTTAGGAGGCAGAATTGACACAAATACACCATTTCAGTTATTTTCCAAGAAGACCCAAAGTTATTCATTTATTCCTAGTTCCAAAAACTTCATGTTTAATTTTTACCAAAAGTTAATCCTGAACTTACCTGGAATAATTTGATCATTGATAAATGTACTCCAAGGGAAAAAGAAAAAGAATTGTGATATAAAATTGTCTGAAACAGAGTTGTTAGTATTCAATTTGTCTAAAGAAAAGTTATCTGATATTAATAATGTTACCTTTCCTAATCAAAGAGTAGAACAGTCTTTACTGGCAGATGTTTCAGTATTGCCACAGTATTCATCATATCAATGGTTACTCATATGATTTTTCTCCAAAAAATTGTCAGTAGATACTACCTAAGATACTACCTTCAAATAAGAATCGATGTCTGTCAAAAATGCCATCTGACATTTCCATCATTTTTCACTGTCTTTAATTGGAGCAATACAAACAGTCTACTCACCCCACAAGCTTAGAAATCCCAACTTCATCAGTCAATTTAGAACAGATATTCAAAATATAAAAAGTACTTATAATACTTTGGCAGAGATATGTCCAGCAATCAATTTCAAAGCTATTAAATTAGCATTAAAAGATGATAAAGAAATAAAATCTTCTCTACAGAACAAAATTGTTTTCGTATATTTGAAGTGTAACACCCCAAAAAATGCCAGGATGCAGTCAACAAAATCTTCATGATTACTTTTTTTTATGATAAATATCATTAATTTCTTTTTCACTTCAAACAAATATTTCTCTTCTTTATAAAACATAAAAAATTTCAATTATTTAATTGTAATTTAGAAAAAATATATTTGAATCCATTACAGCATTTGAAATTTATTTATTCATCTATTATTTTAAATTCAAAGAATTGAAAACATTTAAAATAAAATGCTACTCATGTTGATTATAATGACTTTTTATTAATCCACTTTAAGTAATCTGAAGTGGATATATCCTATTTATTTTAATTAAATAATTTAACTGGTACAGTAAATGAAAACTTCAGTACAATGTTTGAAGACAGAATCCAAATTAATAATTAAATTTTATTGAACTAAAATATAAAGAAAAAGTTACAGTTGTTTTTTGTAAAATATTTCATTTTATTGTAAATAGTTCTAAATTCAAAAACTGTGTTCATTTAATAAACAATGATAATTTTCTACTTAGAAAAAAGTTTTAATTTTTTTTTTAGTACTTGTATTTTATATGAAAAAGAATAAAAATACAATTCATACAATGGTCAGTAATTCAAGAAATCAAATTCTCTGTTCAATTTCAAAGTGACAATTAGTGACTCTTGGTCAGAATCCCACTGTGCAGTACTTTCTTGTTCTTTCACTGGATTAGGTAGATGTAGACCAAGTTTGCTACAAAAAAAAGTATTAAATTCTTATCAACTGAAGCAGGAATAAAAAAAAAGTATTAAAAGAGAACAAATATAATAACAGATAATTTATGATAGATGTGCATTAAAAACATATAAATGTATGACTTTTGTATAAAACTACAAGGAACAAATGTTTTAATATCTATTTAAGCTCATTCAAGAACCATTCCCCAAAATACCAAACAATATACAAAATTACAGTCTCAAGTCAATCTTTAAAATATCAAATATTCTCTATGGCCTATTTTCATAAAATATGTAGAAAACAATTAGAAAATTGGAAGTATATAATTAAATTTTTATGTTGAGCACTTTCTTATTATCTGAATTATAATGCTGACTTGACCTGATTAAAATAAGTGACTCATGTGAGATAAGTAAAGGATTATGTCAGTTGTTTGGATATGGCCTGAATATGAATGGTCAATGATCATTCGCTCTAAAAAAATTTAAAACAACTTAAATTGAGAATGATTTGAAAAATGCCAGAGCATCTGCAAGTCCTGACCATTATCTTTCATTCATTTACTCAGCTTGCCCATTTTGTATAACTGTGGTCAACACTTGTAATTTTGGTTCTTGGTGACATTCAAAGTAAAATAGTGCAATGGCTTCTTGGTTCGGTTTGCACCAGGAATTTTGAAGTTACCCATCCCTCCTTCCAGAAATTCTTCCATCCACTGGCAAAGTGCAGCTCCTATGCCCAGACTGTATGAAGGCAGCTTGGCACAGGTGGGTTAGAGAGAGGCATTCTCCTTCACTAGTCAGGTTGGGAAACCCTTCTGAATACCTTCACTCAGCAAGTTGATGGCATTGGCCAAGGTGTGGTCAACACAGTACCCATGGGACTTCTTGGAGCCATGTGTGAGAGTTGGATGTAGGCAGTGGACATGTACAGTTTCACATCTCAATGCACCTGAGTAAAGCAGGGTCACCTGCTTTGTTGCAAAAGTACTACCACTGATGATATACCTCAAGACCTGACAAAACTTTACAAAAAATTTTACCCTTTTCACATCATGTAATCTTGTAAATCCGTCCATTTTGCACATCTGGTTTTCTTACTCAAAACTGACATTACCACATTCATAGTTACACAATATTTGCTTTGATATTTTTAATTCTTTCTACTGTTAGGAGAGTAAATAAATACTACCACAAAATTTCTCCTTGTACATAAAAGAGGTGATCCTCCCCAGACTTCCTGAATACTTTAACAAAAATAGGAAGTGAACTATTGTCTCTTTTTCTACACACAGTGTTTAAAATCTACTAAACCCTTTTCTGGAATGCTAATTATAGACTTAAAGAGCAAACTTCAACATCAAATCCTGTTTCTAGATTTCTTAAGATTTTTATTCTTTTTTCTCACTATCAAAATATCTATGTCCTTTAACTCAGTCCTAAATCAATTACAGATAATAATTGTAACTCTTCTTTGAAATTAAGAGAGTTTTCAACTTCAATAAATAGTGATGTATATAACTGACACGTAACAAGAAAAATGGACCATATTATTCCTTATTGTATAATCAAATTATCTTTATTCATATATAAATGATACTTTTATTTTTGCATTTTTCTACTTTTGTTTACTTCTTCCATAGCAATACAAAGTATATTTTTTTCAATAAAATCATATATTAGTAGACTGTCTTTATGCTTTAGTGAATAATGTATCAGAAATATGGTTACCCTTAAATTTTAAACCTGATCTTTTGCTATTCGTAGTTTTCATTCTAAGTTTTAGATGACAGAGCACAAGTTTTTTCAATCATTTCACCCCAAGCAAAGCAATAAAGCCACTAAGACACAAAGGGTTTATAAGGGTGAAAGAATAGGAGAAAAAGTAAACATTACTAAGGAAAGAGAATGATAAAAGAAGTTGAATTAAGAAAACAGAAGATAATAATTTACATTGCATTTAAATTTTTGAAGTTATAAGCATATCACAGAATAGAAACTCAGAAAATAAGACAAAGATACTCCAGATGAATCAAGAGTAGAACTGGAAGAGAATTTACAAGAAAAACAGAAGTTAATACGTCAAGTTGTGGGAAGAGAAGTATGATCAAAGATCTTACTCTTATTAGCACATTATTATTACAGTGTCATCAGTAGTCATGAGAACCAAACTTGTTAGCGGCTATGTCAATGAATAAAGCCTCTTTGAGGACATGTTTACAATTAACTTTAAATGATGCATCATCACAATTATATAAAAGGATAAACCTTTGCCAGTATTATCATCCTGCTATTATTGTAATTTTATATTTGATTCATATTTGAAATTAAACAGTAAAGGTATATCAAGAAAACACAGATTTATTTTTCTTCTAATAAATTTACTTGAAAAAACATTTGTCATCAATAAGAATACTTGAAAAAGCCAATGTATTTAAATTTAGCTCTAAATGTTCAAATCACAAACTTTTATAGAGAATAAATAAAAATATATAAACACATAGAATAAATAAAAATATATAAATACAGAATAAATAAAAATATATAAACACATAGAATAAATATATAAACACAAACAATAAATAAAAATATATAAACACATAGAACTAATTCATAAAGTGTCTACTTTCATTCTTTCTTTAACATTCCTCAGTAAAGGACTGCAATAGCCGCTTGTGTTTTAGACAGATTCAGAAACTCATTTACACAGAACCTTTTATCTTTCTCAGTAAAGAACTGCTTACTCCACTGACATGCCCCACCTGGTACCAAGTTGTACACCAGCTATGTGGAGCTTTTACCCACACTTGATCAGCCAAATCATACGGTGCACATTCTTTTATCTGTTCAGTTGAACGTGTCACGTCAATGCCTCGTTGCATTTTTACCTTTCTTGAAATAAAAACAAAATGACTTGACAAAAATGTTGACTATTTCTTCTCTCTTCAATGTTACAAATCAGTAAACAAAACTATGCCAGTTTTGAGGATTTCTTCATTGCCTGCTAATTTTACAGTTGTTACAATATAATAGAATGCAATCTTTTTAAATGAAGTTTGTTGAAACTAAATGCTCCTAATGCCATCCAATTCCAAAAAGAAAACAAACTTTTTGGCTTAAAATAGAATGGTAAAAGCTGTTAATAAATGCTATAATTTGGTCAATTTTAAATAAGAAAATTTACAAGTTTTATGAAAAGATTCGAAACGTTTTTAAATTACAGACTATCAGATTTGATTTGATACTGATTCTAAATGCTTAGCTATGCCTAGCCATAATATAATGAACAAGTTTTCAAACACATCTGTTGAAGGTCAATGTAACTAACTAATACCTACTAGTTGTTTTTAAAATAGTACAGCAAAGAATTTCATGTAACCCTTTCAACATCTGCTAAATATATTGTCATCAAACATCAGTAAGCTGCCATAAATATATATCTTTAATGATAATATTAGCGTAGGAAATCATTCTTAATATACTTGCATGTTCATGTCAAAGATAATACTTAACATTAGAATACTGTTCACTTCATACAAAGCAATAAATATCAATTCTTTTTTCATGAGACAATGTTTTATTGACTATAAAATACAGAAAACGCTTAGAACATTACTTTATCAGTTGACAGGTTAAAAAATTTACATTTGTTTATTTTCTAAACAGAACAAACTGTATATATTGTTTGAATTATTTAGGAGAAAAATTGAAGTAAACTTTTAGTCTAGCATATGAAATTTAATACTTTTCTTATTTTGATTTACATAAACAGAATCATACTACTTTTGTAAAAGATTTGAAGGTGAATGTTAAGAGAAGAAACAATGTAGCAAGGATTTTAAAAGGACTCACAGAAAACCAGTAACAGTCTACCTAATGACGAGAGAACAAAAGTATTATGAAAATAAAGAAAACTTATCTAAATAAAATTTATCTGTATAAGTATTTGGTCAGTTAAATAAGTGACCTGATTTAAAAATAAACAATATCTGAACACCACACAGTGTATTTCATGTTCAACCATGATGTTGATGTTATATTTGATGATGTGTAAGCAGAAAAAGACTAGTGACAAACCTTGTAATGACTAGGATGTCACCTCAAATTCCTCAACATGATCATCCAGTTAAACAAATATCGGCTTAAAAACAAATAACGTTTCAGAGTACTTCCTCAGTGGAAATGGTGTAAAAACAAAGCACTGACCTTTTTCACCATAGCAACAATCTTAGACCAAAGCAGCCACTGTGACCAGTTTTGCTTGTCCTATATTGGAATGGTCAGCTATTACCAACCCAGTAGCAGACATGAACAACCCCACTTCCTAGAATTTTGTTTGCAATGCCAAACCAAGAATATATCTAATAAACTTAGATGAATTATGTTCTGAGAAATTTTTCAAATATTCTGACAAAATTGATTTGCATGAAATAATATCTTAACTCACAATATTCAATAGATGCAAATATAATTTATTGGTCTGTACCAATAAATGTTTATCAAATGGAAGAAGAAACTTACTGAATAGAATATGACTAAAGCTTTGTAGTCTGATTACTATGGAATATAAAATATATTTGACCCACACTCATCAGCCACTTTTGAGCTTTTCAAGAGTTATTTTTATTCTTTAGTTATATTGATATATTCCATATATATATTTAGAGAATGTGATAGCAACAATTTAACTTAATAAACAAATATACAAACAAATATTGAAGTACACAACCATGCACATGTGTGTACATGTCCACATATACATGTACACACTGTTACGTGTTGGAAATTGTAACAAAGGAAAAACTGATTTACCAAAACACAGCGCTAAATCAAAATCAAATATTTAATTTACTAAAACACAATATAAAATATATACAAGATATACAATTATAGCATACAATAACAAAAAACACAGAGTTTACGGGTGAAGTGTTACGAGGGAGAAGGAAAGGGAAGTCAAGTATCTTTAGCACTTTAGGGCTAGCGAAGTAATCTAAGTGCTAATAACTGGAAATCCATAAATGTGAGAATATAATGAATAATTGGTACTTTAGTCAATGAAAATAGTCAAAACTCTATTTACCAGATTTGTTCCATGTGGTTCTCTTTCGGGGTTTTTGTTGGTCGGCAACTTTTCATAGATTCTTTTGGCTGGATATAATAATCCTCAAATCAAAAAGCCGGAGTTGATACTGGCAGAAATTTCTTTTCACCAACAATAATTAACAGTCCCCCACAAGGAATGTATGTGGCACAAGGCCAAGTTTAACGTGGGTTTCTCCGAATTTCTTTTCACCAACTGATAACCCTTTTCCAAAACCTATTTTTATAGGGGCTAGCACCTAATTAGCATATTTCTCGATGTTTCTCGAATCATCTAGATTTTTCTCAAATATACTAGAATGGTCTAGAATCTTCCAAACATTCTATTTCTAATTTCTCTATTTTACAACTACTTCATAAATGAAAACTTTTTTGTATTAACAAGTACGACTTGGTAGAATCCCTTACTATAGAAATGCATCCTCGTAACAACACACAAACACCAAAAAATGAATTTAACCTTCTAACATTAATACCTCAATAGATAATACCAAGGCAAAAACAAATAAATTACTAAACATTAAATAAAAATAAAAATAAAACATTATATAAACAATACATACACTTATTTTATTTTAATCACATAAATATTTTAATTACATAAATATTTTAATTACATAAATATTTTAATTACATAAATATTTTAATTACATACACTATTTAACAATTATGTATATGTGCACTTGTACGGCATGTATGCGGTATGTGCATAGGTGTGCAGCAGTGTATATTATATATAAAAAATGATAATTAAAAAAATTATATAACTTCACTATTTATGCACTAGTTTATTACTAATAAAGCACAGACTTAAGTGTACATGTACCTGTGAAGACATGTCTGTATGCACATATCTACACATATGTATACCTAAATCCATGAAAAGATGTGTATGTGTGCATATACACAATCATATAATTACAGATATATACACAAATTCTAACAATAATAAATAAATTTAATTATAAATCTAACTTCCTACAATTAATACTTATAATACCACCGAACCCTATTTAAAATTTAAATAATAGCTCAGTGTGCATATATAAATCTGTGTATATATGCATGTTTGTATGTGTGTGTATATGACCATGTGTATGTATATATATTTACCATTTAAACATTAACATCATTGGTATATATATATATATATATATATATATATATATATATATATATATATATATATATATATATATATTAGGTTGGTGCAAAAATAATTTCGTTTTCTCACATAGTAGCATATCTTAAAAAACGAAAATATTTTTGCACCAACCTAATATATATATAATATTTATTGACTAAGTATTAATATGATTTATTTATATAAAAACATAAACAAATGAAATACAACTTACCTAACAAAAAGCTAAAATGCTCATAAATAAAAATAAATAACTATAAAATAGGTCACATTCTGAAGTGGAACAGAACCAGATTAACTCTGCTACTGATAAAAAACAAAGATGGAAATTGGCAAACATGAGGACGTGAACAAGTGCACACATAAACACAGAGAATACAGACAAAAATTTACACCAGTGCTAAATGTGTATAAAAAAGAAAAAACTGAAAAAAATATAGGCAGTAAATTGCCTGTTCATCCACTCTTCAAGGGGTATCAGTATATATATATATATATATATATATATATATATATATATATATATATATATATATATATATATATATAGTTTATGCAAAACTAGGTAATCCGCATGGGTAAACCCAAGGAGGATGATATCCGGAGAGCTCAATGTAAAATTCAGAGCAGATATGTTTGAATAAAAACAGATCACTTTAAGGTTCCATGTAATAAGTTATTTCACCATAACCCCTTTAACAGGGCTCTGGATCATCAGACTTTACTTTATAGATGTGTGTGTGTATGTGTATGTGTATGTGTGTATATAGATGTGTGTGTATGTGTATATGTGCATACATATATGTGTGTAAATGTATATGTGCGTATGTACATGGATGGCAGGTGATTTTATGTGTATATATGTATATATGTAAGTATAAGTGTATGTGGAGATATGTATGTAGATATGTGGGTATGTGTTTCTCTGCAGGTGTATATGTGTAAATATGGGAATATACATATAGTTTTTTGTGTGGATGTGTGTGCAGGTGTATATAAGAACTCATAGGTATATAGTGAGATATAGGTATGTGGATATATATATATGTGGGGTTTAGGACATGTGTAGAAGTGTATATGAGTATGGATATATAAAAATTGCAAAAGAAGGACCTAATTTTCTCCTAGTGACATTTTATCCAAATCTCTCCTCTAATATTCTCCAATTGGAAGTGAGTTTTAAATAGCATGGAGGTAAATTTTAAATTGGTAATTGGTAATTTAATTTAAATTGAAATATACTACCCCATTATTGATGATAAAATTAATTAAATTGGAATAACCGTTGACAATTGGGTACCTAAAAACAATCACGAGTTTATTTAATGACCAAAAATCAGACAAATAGATGTCAACTTAACAATCAATAAGACAAAAGTTTAGAAAAATAAAAAAGATTACTAAATATAAAATGGATTACTCTTTCAATGTACTGTCTATGAGTTTTTCCAATTGACTGTTTCATAGAAAATATCCAAAACTCCAATGAACTTCAAATTAAATTCTTCGTATTTTTTTGTCAGCATGTGCATGTATAAGTATATTCCTTCTCTATACATACATAGTGTCTTATAAGGAATTAGTATACACATACATACATCTATACATATACACACACACTTACATACACATACATACATACACACACATACACATACTTCCTATGTTGTGTAGGGTTTGTGTGTGTGCCCGTGATATACATATATATATATATATATATATATATATATATATATATTCTTAGCAAGCACATTTTTCAGCAAGACATAGAGTATATCAAATTGCAATGCTAACTTTCTGAACTGACACTAATTTTCAGTAAAGACTGAAATTCTTGAGATAAGTAAACAACTGAAATTTCATCTCAAATCTCAATAAACATTATGTCAGGGTTTTAAAAAACAGGTTTCATTTTAAAATAAATGAAAGCATATTTCTCTTACATATTGTTGCTGATTATATATATATATATATATATATATATATATATAGATGTATATTTAGGCAGCAATCCTTCGTTTATGCATGTTTCATTAAAAATGACTGTCAAGGTACTACATTTGGACAGTTTTTACACACTCTTGTCCAGAAAAGAAAGCTCTTATTCGAACGCAAGAAAAATTAAATAAAAAACTTAACTATAGTACCTTGTCTGTCGTTTTTAATGAAACATGCATATATATATATATATATATATATATATATATATATATATATATAAAACAGAGGATGTCTGTGTGTCTGTCTGTCTATCTGTGTAATACCTTTCACTCAAAATCCATCCAACCAATTTTGACCAAACTTGGCACATAACATTGTGCAATGTAAGAGATAGATTTTAGTGTAAACGAAAATCGATAAATTTTAAAAAATCAATAATTGACAAAGCTGATCAAAAATGAATAAATTCAACATTTTAACTCAGATTTCATTCAAACTTGGTATGTAGGTTACTTACATCATGACAAGCTCAACAATATTTCATTTTTATTTCCACGCCACTGCATTTACCAAAAAACCATGAAAAACGAATAATTGATTTCAACACAAATTGATTTCAACACAAATTTTAAACTAAAATCTCCCTCAATTTTCAAGCAATCTAATACAAACTCCACTCAATTGTAGCTAACAAGAAGTTGATTGTTTAACAGTCATTTAACTTAATAACTGAGTTCACCCATTTAGTGAAAACCTGTGTAAATAATGAAAAATGGCGATTTTTTACTAGTTTCTTTCTTATTTTTTATTGATCTTTCAACCAATTTTCATCAAACTTAACAATAGCTTTATAAATGTAAATTGAATTTCAAAAACTCCGAAATAATTGTGATCTTCATGTTGCCTGTTTTACCCTTTCATGTCCTTGGCCTTCAATTGAATAAATACAGACGACTTCTGTTATATCAGTAACTGCATTAATTCAAAATGTTTTTTAATTAAAGTACTTTAAAGTAATTGAAGAAGATAGACTCTGTTACATCTAAACATGTTACTGTTTTGCTCCATTCTAATTGAATGCTTTTTCTGATCGACCAGCTGGGTATGGCTGGTAGTGTTTAATATATGTATTTTTAAAACTATTAATAAAAATAATGATATTCTAAAATATTAATTATAGTTAGATATTGTTGAAATGTTTACATTTGTAATGATGATTGTATAGTTACATTATGAAGTGTCAAAGATAAGTTAAAAATAGACTTTTACACTTAGGTTCATGAAATACAAGGCCACTCATGGTAAAAAGTTGCTGAATAAAGTTGTATGAGAATAAAAAGAGGAGTTAAGTACAGTTTATAAGGTTATATAGGGAAAATAACAGTTAACACTAGACTTGAAGAGGTCAAATATATATGTGTGTGTGTGTGTGTGTGTGTGTGTGTGTGTGCACGAATGCAAAAAATGAACGTTTTTTAATTCTGATATAAAACAATTTAGTCAGAACTAAGGGAAACTAAACCAAAAATTGGTCAGAAAGACCTTGTTATTATTCAATAAAATTGATTGACATTCTTGCTACCTAAACACACAGTGTGGACATAGGAATCAACACTGTATGGTGACTGTCATTTTCACGTGACAGTGAGATCTTGAGAACAAGTACCACTACTTTATTCAGCTGTATATAAGGTGAGCTAGGTTTATAGGTCACTAGGAATTAAGGGAAGTGAAGGAAGAGGGAACCAATTTCAAATACTAAGGGTTATTTATGTTCATGCCTTCTAGATTGTTTATTGCTTATGCCAATTGGGCAATTGGAGAAAATATACATGTAATAGGGTTAGGGTTATTTATCATCATAATTTCTAGATTGCTTATATTGATCATTGGTCAGTGAAGTGAACACCCAGAGGTGAAGAGTCTGTTTCATGCTAAACACAAATGATGATTGCATTTAGAATGAACCAGATTGTTGCCTCTAGATGTTGACTTCAATATCCACTTTTATATTTACATGTGCTCTATCCCTGATATTGAGCACTTTAACACATAAATATAGCATACCTTAAAACTATATTTTATCATATATATGTGTGTGTGTCTCTGTATGTATGTATGTACATATGGGGTTGCAACTTACAGGGTGAACTGGTTCTTCAAAGCCCTTGTTATTCAAAAATTACAGATATTCAAGACCCTTTATATAAATGTTCATGTATATCAGTTTTAAAAGAGTCATTACGTCAACTTCTTTGATGGTTGAAGGCTCAATATTTCCCAAAGTAGAATGAAGATCTTGATAAAAAGAAGAAAACATAGAAAACTATATCTACTTTCTCTTAGCTTTATTAAACAACTATTGCAGTGCCTGTCAGTCTGTTGTGATCACATGGCTGATACATATGCACTTCCTCTGTTTTTACAAGAATATTATCAAGAATCTGAAGCACCATTTTAATCATTACAGATTAAACACTAACACTTCTACAGATTTCCTTTCTTTACTTTGTTTTATTTCACAGATAGTAAACTCATTCACTTCCCGTTTCCAAACTGCTTCAGGTATTGACATCAAATTCAACTGAAGCAAATTTTATTGAAGACTACGGTACTTCTGTAGACTTCTTAGGATTTAATGTTAGTTCTTTACCACTTCACTTTTTTAAGTCCTTTCTCACACAAGAGGATAACACAAAAAGACAATATAAGTAACAAATACTACAAACATAAAACTAAATAGTATCCAAAACTTGTTAAACAACAATGATAGCTAATGAAAAAATGACTAAAACATAATAAAAATAAAATTTCATTGTCAAAATCTTTATGTCAATATTAAGAGGAAAAATTTAAAAGATTTTTGTCAAAATTATTTTTCTATTCCAAATTTGAACACTTTTTGTGGTAAAATAAAACTCACACATTTGGAAAGGCTTTCAAAACTCAAATAATTGTCAGATTTTAATGAAACTTTCAGAACATATTCAGAAATGAATTAAATCATATTTAAATGTTTCTTTTTTTTAGGAAACCCTTGCAAAATTTTGTTTTAATTTGTAATTCAACATGTCATTTAACTTTATGGAATTTCAAGAATTTTTTTTTTTTTTTAGTGCAAAATGTTTACATTTGTTATTTTTTATCCTCAGAGAATTTAAATCATCAAAACTTTTTCATCAAACAGGGCCCCCAGTTGCAGAAAATATGCCTTGAATTATAAAATAAAAATACAATAACGCTAAAACATTTTTATTTGCAAAAACTTTTAATTGCTTTTTGAATAAAATATATTATGAAAATAACTATCTTAAGAAAAAGAATTTCATTTAATTGTTTTGATGCTTTTAAATTTTAATTTGAACAATTTATAAACTTCTAAATTTTTTAAAATTTTATATTAATTTGTAACAGCCAAGTAATATTATTAATAAAATAGAACACTACTTACTAATGGGAAATCTCACTACAATTCAATTGCATATTTTAAAAAGAATTTTGTATTTTGTCTTTCAATTTTTGTAAATATTGACGTCCATACACAACATCATCAGTTTAAAAAAACGTTTAAAAATCATGTTTTAAGGATTGTCCCCAAAACAGGAAAAACCCTTACAAGGCAGATTTCATTTCCTTTTTAAAATTTCATAAATGTGAGAGGTAACTATAGATAAAAATTTATTGGTAATTATTTAGTAACACTATAAAGGCAAAGTGCGTAAAATGCAATAGTATATTTGACTGCCTAAAATATTTTATTAACTTTCAAAAATTCTTGGGTAGTTAAAAATATGCAAAAAAGGCCTTCATGTTACATTCGTCAAGTAATTTCTGTCAGTTCTGTCCCTCCATACTTAATTTCCCCAAACATTAAATTCAGTAAATTACTCAACAAATCATAGAAACAACTCGTCTACAATTAAAAAAATACTTTTTTATCATATTTTAAACTAAAAGTGATACTTGTTTCAAATCTGAATAGTTAAATTGTAATCCAGATAATTTTTCTAAAATAACGTTTCAGAAAAGTATATTTTATTTCAGAAAGATTCTTTTACAAAAGAGAATTAGCTTGTGTTGACAGATTTGTCAATGTAGATGAATTTATAGATGTTACACATAAGGAGAAAAAGTTTCCAATCAATCTGAATCCAGTTTGAAATGCGCCAAAAATTTCCTCATTACCAATATTAAAATTAGTCTAATATGTTGGAATCAAAATTAAACTTAAAACCTCAAAAAAGATTTGTCATTTTTTTAAATGTATTTAAAATTAGGTATAAATTTTGGTGGGAAGTGTCTACACAAAACGTATAATGAAGTGAGGATCCTTTATTATGTAAGGGAGAAAACTCAGGAATGCATAGCCAGCAGAAGACGTTAGAGTTTTTTCCCTTACATTAAGTGATCGTTTTATGTGGAGCAAGATGTTAACAGCTTTAAATCTTTATTTTTTTAAATAATCTACGTTCGAAACTGCACTATTTAAAACCATACAATATGCAGACACAGAGAATATTCAACAATTAAATATATTGATTGATTAAATAAGAAGAATTATATGTGCGGCCACACATACACATAGGCTTGAGAGGATTATTCTCCACTCTCCACCTCTTGCAACACAATGTTGCCGGCAAAGATAGTATGTTACTAGTTCTATAACAAATGTTCTGATGAAATCAATTCTTTAGTTCCGATCTTTACAACTAAAACATCCCATGTTACTACCACAGAGTGAAATTGTTAGGATAAATTACCCATACACAGATGGACTCTCCCAAGTTACAAATAAAAGCAGCTATTGCTTTTAGAAAAGCTGAGTTTTTTCCCAAGTCAACTCTGACAGTTCAGACTTAACATTCTTGTTCGTTTATATATTATTGTATTATCGTTAATGTATTTGTTAACTCAAATCCACTTGTGTCTTTATTATGGCCCCAACAACTTGGCAACAAGGACTCTTAAGGACCCCAAAAGGACTACATGGAAATTGTCAATATTGTTTCTACTCAACAGTACTTGGCAATACAGAAAAGGAAACTGAACAGATGAGTTCAAATTCGCCATACCAGATTTTCTTAAATGCCAACTTGAAATTCAAAAACAAACTGAAAAGGAAAGGCTTGAATTTCAAAAGCAAATTGAAGAAGAAAGGAATAAATGGAAATCAAACAGCAAAAACTTGAAGAAATTCTACTTCAAACTCAACAGGAGCAAAGAAAATTGCTTGAACTGACAAACAGGGGGAAAATTAGTGAAAATGAAAATGTGTTCTCACAAAACACGATCTGGGGCTCAATAGACAATTTTACATATTCTCTGGATGAGGATATAACTTTCACTTCCTATTTTAGAAAGTACAAGGATTTATAAAGCTACAGATGTGCAAAAATTGGGCAGACTCTAAGAAGGTTTGACTACTATGACAGGGGAGAAAATCAAGTTTGAGGGAGAAATTATCACAAATGTAACTTTGCATAGAAGTGTCGTTAAAACTAAAAATGTACGTATTAAAGAATACAGAAAATTTATTTGGCACTGGCTGGATGGAGAAATTTAAGTGGTGGGACATGCCAACTAATTAATTTTGCCAAAAACTTGAAAACCTGACCACCAAGGCAAAAAATCTAATAAAAGATTTAAAAGAAACTTTTCGGGAAATTTTTTTCTGGTGGCCTTGGTCGATGTAATAAGATGACGGCAAAATTCGAGTTAAAAGATAACATCCAGCCAATTTTTAAGAAAAAAAGAAATGTGCCTTTCGCCTCTTTACCACAAATAAATGAAAAACTCAACAGACGAGAAAGAACTTGTCAAAAATTGAGTACAGTCAATGGGCTTCACTGATCATCTATGTGAAAAAGAAGTCAAAGGAGATTCGACCTCAGTGACACATATCTTCAAATACCACTAGAAGAAGAATGTTGCTCTGTATCAACACCCATCATGGTTTGTACAAGTTCCAACATCTACCTTTCAGGATCAAGGTCATGCTAACAATTTTCCAACAAGTAATGGACACTATGCTGAGTGGTCTTGACTTTGCATATTTGGATGACATACTAATAAACAGCCAAAATGTAGTACAACACATGGAACATGTTCATGAAGTCTTCTAAAGAATTCAAATTGAAAGAAGCAAAATGCGACTTCTTTATGGAGAAGATTAAATACTTGGGGCACATTTTTAACAAAGATGGCAGAATACCAGAACCAGAACAGGGTACTGCAATCAAGGACATGTCAGTTCCCGAAAACGTCTCAGCATTACAAAGTTTTTTAGGATTAGCAAACTACTACCAAGTGTTTATACCTAATATGCACAACTTATGTGCTCCTCCTCTAAATGAACTTCTGAAAATAAGACAAGGACTGGGAGTGGACACCTGAATGCCAGGAAGCATTCGACAAAATAAAAGAAGTCTTGATGTTGGACTTGTTTCTCACCCACTATTACCCAGATCTGGACATTATAGTTACAAGCGATGCCAGCTCGTATGGCATTGGAGCATGTATTCTACACAAGATGCCAGATGAATCTCACAAACCAGTTGCTCACACATCCAGAACACTTCTTTCTGCAGAGAAGAACTACTCTCAAATTGAGGAGTTGTTAGGGATTATTTTCGCAGTAACAAAGTTTCATCGGTACATTCCTGGTAGATACTTCACATTGCAGAATGACCATAAACCATTACTTAACCATTTTTGGTTCTAAAAAACGTCTACCTGTACATACAGCAAATAGACTACTGAGATGGAGAACAATTCTTTTAAATTATAATTTCAAGATAGAGTTCCTACCATCTAAATAACTCTGTCATGCCAATGGACTATACAGATTAATCCTGAAACACAGATACTGCTTCTCTTTGAACGGAAGGAGAAATTCAAACCACATTGTGCAACACAGTAAGGGAACTCCCTGTAACTCTTGGCCAAATCAAATGAGAAGCTCTAAACGATGAGTTTATCAGAAAAAACCAAAATCAAAATGCATGAAAAGGACCAACAGACTTCAGATATTTTCTCTCTATGTGATGAAGTACTGTTATATAGTGAGCGAGTTGTCATTCCCACAATGCTACAAAGAAGAATTTTGAAAGAGTTCCATGTTGGACATCCAGGGATTTCAAGGATGAAAAGCCTTATGCACAGTTATGTGTACTGGCTGAACATGGACAAGGATATTGGAAAACATCATAAAATCCTGTAAAAGCTGTGCCTTGGTAGCTAAGGCACCCCCAGTCAAATATAATTCTTGGCCTAAAATGGACCAACCATGGTCCTGAATGCATGTGGACTTTGCAGGCCTGCTAGACAGATTCTACTATCTCATAGTAGTAGATAGTTTTTCGAAATGGCCCGAATATGTAGAAAATCCACTACAGATGTTACAATCAATTTCCTCCATGAACTGTTCACCAGATTTGGGGTAGTCGATTGTCTAGTGTCCGTTAATGGAACACAACTAATATCCAGTGATTTTAAGTATTTTTGTGAGACCTTCCAGATCAATCATATTACAATCGCCCCATATCACACAAGGTCCAACAGACAGGCTGAGCATTTTGTTGATATGCTGAAAAAAGCCCTGAAGAAAGCTAGGGACACACCCACAGAAAAAGCCCTACAAAAGTTCCTTCAGGTGTATAGAATTATGCCCAATGACAACACACCATCATAATAACCCCCAGCTGAGGAAATGTTTGTGCGTAAAAGCAGGTCTTTGTTCAGCAAGCTACTCCTCAAATAAACAAAACTCAGACGAACAAACACTGTACCAAATAAACACTACCAACCCAGAGAGAAAGTTTTTTCTGGATGTTTCAGGATAATAAATCTTTCTAGGAAATGGATACAATTAAAAAAAGGAAATATGGTTTTCATAATAAAAGGTCCACAGTTTACACACAAGAGACATTTAAACCAAATCAGGAAACAACTGTCAGACGATGCTGACAGCAGTCCTCCTGAAGGACAAGAAGGAATGGATGTCATTTATGATACTTTTGACATACAAATACCCCAAGCAGCACCAGAGCAATGCCATTTAAAGAGGAAAAGGAAAAGAATGGACTTTATCACCATTAATCCTAAGAGGAAAAGATATTAAGACTCCTGCAGAGTTAAGACTTAGGAGGGGGTGTTATGGTAAATTATCCATACACGGATGGACTCTCAGAAGTTACAAATAAAAGCAGGTATTGCTTTTAGAAAAGCTGAGTTTTTTTCCCAACAGTCAGCTCTGACAGTTTGGACTTAACATTCTTGTTTGTATATTATTGTATTACCGATTTTCATTAAAATATTTGATAACTCAAATCCACTCTTGTGTCTTTATTCTGGCCCCAACAAGGCCACAACAGAAATCATCCTCATTTTATCCATATTCCAGTTGTAAAAAGGACATTTCACTAACAGAACTGCTACTCATTCATATCATACCACCCCACAGATCATTACAAATTTAACGTTGGCTCTCAAGATTTGTATTGGGTAAATATCAGTGTAACAAACAAACACACACACACACATATTTATGAGCAAACTCATCTGTGTATTTGTGTATGTGTATATATCTACAGGTCATTTGATGAAGTGAAACCTTCTTCTCCAGTGTATAAATCAATGGATCCAGACATTGATTCTGATAGATATTTATTGGATATATTCAGTATGATTTGGCATTAATTTGATTTTTTTTTAAGAACATTATGGTCATTTTTGCTAAATGCATAATTATCGTATTAGACAACACCAAATGGATTTAACAGAAATAGGTACAAAATACAAGAGTGGGGGGCATAATAATCAGATGCTGGGATTTTCCCAATATGCAATAAACAAAAGGGCCTTAATAAAAGAGGGTTGAGAAACCATTTAAAAGGTCAAAGTGTAAAATTAATAAATGAAGTGGGTTTAATAAACTGGGGAGTTGGAAAATTTCATAAAAAATAATTAATTTAAATATTTTATTAAATGAGAATTATAATATTTTTTTTAAATTAATAAACTTGAAGTTAAAGATTTTATCTCAGTAATTCTAATAAGAAAGTAAGTTTTCAAAGAAAACTATTTTACTTTTATTGCAGTCATCAAATATTTTCATGATTGCATAAATCATAAGTTGTTTTTTCATAACTAAATAATTCATGAAAAAATCTAGGAATTCCATTTATTATTTTTCTTCTATTTTTAAATAGATTAAATAGATTCAATATTTAATTTGTTTTAGAATTATTCTAATAACTTATACTTTTAAGTATAAGTACCTTTACATTTTTAGAAATGTGAGTATCTTAAACTTTTTAATATCAAATAATGTATTTTCATTCTCTCAAATGTATGCAGGCATGTGTGTTTATACTGAAATTGACTCAATAAAAAGTAGAGCATTAATGTTGAAATGGTTATGAAGGAGGAGCTGTGTGATATGAATTCATATTCAAAAATCCATTTAACCTATAAAAACAACATCAATAAAACTAAATAAGATAAGGAATAATTTGTTAAGAGAACTTTATTAATACTCACTATTTAGGTGTCCGTACATCTAGAAATATTGATTTTACATCCAGAGTAATATTTTTCATTTCTGTATTAGGAAGCTTGATTTTAATCTGAAAAGGTTTAAATAAATAAGTGAACAATAAATTTTCAAATGAAGATTTACATTTTTCAAAGTCTTCATAACATTAAATATGAAATATAAGGAAATAACATTAAATTTTATCATTAAATTGAAACTAAATAAACAACAGATTACAAACAAATTTACAAAACATCATGGCCCACTACTCCTTGAAGGTACTGATATTGGTTGGGAGGCATTGTTGATAACCTGTTCCAAAATACCCAACAATGTAGTGCATAGTCTGGAGGTGGGCTAAAAGTCAGCAAAATTAGCTTACAGAATTTCTGTACCCTTTTCATTGGTGTGGCTGAAAATAGCTCTTGATCCATGGCAAACAACAGTACTTTGGGACCTTCTAGTAAACATGCATCAGCACCCTATTTCTCTCCAAATTTGCAGAAAAATAAGAGCATCTTTTACTCATCAGAAGCCACAATACTCAAGGCCATGACTTGAGCCATACTGAAAGTTCCCTTGACATTACCCTCTTGACTCTGCAAGGCAACAGTTGCTTTGGAAGTTAAAAGCAACATTCACTGTGAAGATTTTCCTATCAAAGAATATCTTAAGTGTGTACCCATGATCTTTGAGGTAGCTGATCACTTTCAAGCCACCTGGCTTTCATGAACTCTATGAAGACATGCCTTATCATGATTATGAGTATGATTAAGATCCATGTCATCATGTGTTCTAGTAGTATTGCAGTTCTATTTTATTTCAGCAGCCGTCTTATGCACAGATGTTGTTGTGTCTTTTGCAATTTTGGTCTAGAAGGCATTAATAAAGTTTTGATTGTACTCTTTGTTGATACCACCACTCTAACACTTTCACCCCAGCCCCTCAACCTCCAACGTCTTACTCTCTGGGTTGAGGTGTCTACTCGGTCCTAACCGAACTTAAGGGAGTGGCCATAGGTCCCCTGAACATCCATAGATTATTCAACCGGTCCACTGGTTTAATCCTGCTTCCTGCTCATGTTGTGTTTGGTTTGATCCAGAAAGCAGAAGTAATATCCGTCCATTCACGGTTGACTGAAAATGTAGACACGGCTGGAGAGTCTGCTATAAGAAATTTAGAATGCAGCAAAAAAAAATAATATCTGCAGAAAGCCAGACAAACAACTATTCAATGATTGAATTGTTAATGTCTTTTATATAGCAGAAAAGAATAATATAGAAAAGAAATGGGTTACAGAAAAGAAAAGTAATTGATGTAAAAAAATGCATACAACGGATTCTGGACAGAGAGAGAGTTTGTTATGATTAACTTGTTGTTAAATTGTCTCAGAACGATATCTGACTCTTGCAATGGGGGAATAAGGTTTCTGTGCACGGCTTAAATTTTATAGTGGCATTCCTCCTTAGCAGTAGTAACAGTAATAGTAATATTCATGGTAGCAGAAGCAGCAGTACTTATATCAACAGCACATGTTAGCAGACACTTCATTCCAATCTCTGTCGTCACATTCCTCCGTCTCAACGTGCACCTGTGTCTCTCCCATCTGCCTGTTCGTCCGACTCTACACTCACCTGGGCTAATTCTCTCTCTTCTCTCTTCAAGAAATTTCTCCCATCTCTACTTTGTTTAGCATAATTACGCGTTTATATAGAAAAATCCGGCTGGTTACAACTGAACCTTGGCTGCACAGGATTATCACAGGATTTGGGATGTTTCAACCAAAATCATGTGAATTCAAAAGGTCCTTCTAGCTTACCCAGCTCTATTTCAACTTTTAATCGATAAAAATTATTTTGACCATTTCCATTGTCTTCTGATGACCCAAATTCAATGGGTACAACTTCTGGCCTACATCAAATTTCCACATCAGTAAACAAAATGCTCTGATTTAATTTCACTATTTAAATCTATTCCAAGTTTTAATCAATAAAAATTATTTTGACCATTTCCATTGTTTTCTAATGACCCAGTTCCAATGGGTACAGCTAATGCCCTAGATCAGATTTAGAAAATTGCTCTGATTTACTTTTGCTGTTCAAATCCAGTCCAATTTCACTAAAACAAAATAAAATATATGTGTGTTTGTTTGTGTGTGTTTTTCAGACTCTCTCTCCATCACACCACAGCAAGTCCACAAGGATACACTAATTGTGTTGGAAATATTTTTTAGGGTCAATTTGTGCATAATGCAATTCTGACATTCTTTGCCATTTGTCTTTCTGTGAAACCATTTCCTATGATTATGGCACCGCCTATAGGATCATTAAGTTTGTTGGATAACCAGAATTTATCATGACTTGGATCTGTTTTTTTTTGCAGCCTATGCTAGGACTAAAACATTGAAAGACAGCCAAGGTGAGAAAATGAAATAATAAACTTCTTTCTAGCTTTGGCAGGTTGTGAAGCTATAATGAAAATTTCTTTTACGGCATATCCCAAAAAATTGGAGAATTTGACTTTTGTCGAAATTTCAGAAATTATAAAAATAATTTGACTACTGATCACATGTCATAGAACAACACAATACAACAATGGCATTCCTTAAAATAAGTGTGTATTAATAATTGAGAGTATGATCTTTGTTTTTCGTTTGGTTTTGCATCATTTGATTTTGTGGTTGGTAGGAAAGTTAAAAAGTTTTGCTTTCCCATGTGGAACTCCATTACAGAATTGAAGAAAAATTAAATAAATTTCAGTTATATTACTTAAACTCAAAAAGTAACTCATTTTTGTGCTTTTTGTCAGCTCCAATAATTTGAATTTCTATATTTATATATATTAACCAATTAGTAACATCATATGAGACATGTGATATCCATTAAATTTGCAGACAATTAAGATTTGCTGTTTGCTACAAAATTTTGGAAGATAAATTCAGAATATGATCAATAATAATTTCCATCCTTAAAATGGATATTTAAAAATTGGAAAGATATTTATTAACCAATAAACTTGAGATTAATGAATCTAATTTTTTATTTTTTCTGGAGCCAATGTTTCATTATACAAGTTATCAATTTTTAGTTCACTACTTAGTTTTTCAGTTAACCTTTGACTAGGGTGTTTGTTTGTTATACAAACAAAACTGAAATTCTCACACTTTATTATTCACATTTTTCACATATTTATTGGAATATATTACACAAAATGCATAGCAATACTGACACATAAAAATCATGCAGACTAATTTTGTTACAAGCATCAACAGTAGCAAGCTAGCTTCCCTGATTATTCATGTGGCCAACTGCTGCAAATTATTATGCATATATAAAACAATGTGCACCCATGTCACACATTTCTGTTTCTCCTATACTAACACAATTCATTCAGGTGCACTGTAAAAAAAGATACACAAAATATTTTGTGTAAATTTGTTTTGCAAAGAATCTTTATAATTGATTTATTTTAACTTGAAAGAAAAATAATACTCAAATAATAAAAAAAATTATTTAAATTTGTAAAGTTGTGTTGGAGATTCACTTATTTCTTAACTTTGTCCATGCATATTCCACTGCAGCCACTCTCTAAGTATAAAAAAAATTCAGAGACAAATATGCAAGATGACAGGTCTTGATCTGGCATCTAGTCTACAATCGCTACCCCACAGATATGCTGTGGCCTCCTTCTATCTCTTCTACAAGTATTTTCATGGCAACTGTTCCAATGAGCTACTTTCACTGGTTCCCAGACTGCATGAATTTAAGCGAGCTACCAAGGTGGCATCTCAGTCCCACCCTTTCACTGTCAAAATGGTCAAATGTAACTGCCTCTTCTACTCAAACAGCTTCTTCTCCCGTACTTCCCATCTGTGGAACTCCCTTCCCCTTACTTGCTTCCCTGATGGCTATAATCTTCAAATATTCAAATGTAATGTCAATTGACATCTGACACCTTGAACTTGTTGCCTGTCTTTATCTGTATCTTTTCCCCAAATATGCCTTTTTACTCTTGTTCTCAATCCTATGTAACCCTCTTGCATGCTAGTGGCACTCACACCTTGCTTGTGGTGAATTGCTTTTAAAAAAAAAATAAATAAATAAATAAATAAATAAAATAACATTTCATATCAGTATTTCTATAAATATTTTTTTTTTTTTGAAAAATCAATATTACTAGAGAAAAAGATTAATTTAACATTTTGCTACTACATGAAAGTGAAAATATTTTACACTTTTAATTTTCTTATACATTTATTTTATTATATCTTTACATTCAAATATACTTTTATACTTACAATCATATTTTCACAGCTACTTGTATTTGGAGTTTTATTCCCCATTTGTAAAAAGATATCTTCTGTAGTTACTGACTGTTTGTAAAGAATTTCATATCTAAAACAGAAATGAACAAAATTTAATTTGTCATAAAATATTTAACTTGTCTTATTTTAATGTCATCTTGGTAAAGTGACTATCATAAATTTTCTTTTTATTCTAATGGATATAAGTATCAAGATTGATAAAATAGCTCTTAAGAATAAGTAATATTTTGTTCACTAACAATTTTCTCATAATTTCTATGCAAATTGATAATGAATACATGTTAGTCTCTCCAAATATTTTACTACATTTGTCCAAACAGGCAGTCATATATGGACATAGTGCCTGTAATTTAACTTTCATTTAATAGTGTTTATAGTATATAAAAGAAGGTTAAGAATACTGTAGTTTATTAAAGATGAACACCAAAGATGAATTTAAAAATGTTTATAAATATACAAATGATAGAATATAACAACAGAAAATAGTCTGCAAAGTGTCAATGAGTAAGACAGATATTGGTTTCAATTCCTGCTGGAATTATTGCAAAACACTTTCCCTTCCACAGTTAATAGGCAGAAGCACACAAATGCATGCTGGGATAGGCCTGTCCTTGGTTTCATCTGACTAAGTTTCAGTCTGTCTTGTCTTGAAGTCAGAATGCTATGTTCACTTATCCGAACTTGATCTTGTGTGTCAACCCCAATTCTTAATTTGTGAATTTTTTGCCATATTACTGTTGATTTTCCTTGCATATGTTGTGTCATAAATAAGAGATGGACTACGACACACTTTACGGCCCCTTCTCCAGATTACAACAGTCAGCCATATTCAAGATTACCAGAAGCGCATGTGATGTGAACCCTGCTTGTATTTTACTGAATAAAGCTTGGATGAAGTTATCTCCAAGTCTCAGTCTTCATTCTTGACATGTTGTTTGCTGGCTTTCTATTATTTTTTACCCTGTTTTCTTCTTTCATTTTTCTTGCTATTGTTTATTGCAAACTTTGTCAATTCTATTTGTTGAACAGTTCTATCATTTATTCCACATTTAACCATGGCTACTTACTCTACAACAGAATAAGCAAAAATTGAATACATAAAAAGTATATATTAAAAATGGAAGAGAAAGGGTAATAATAAAACAAAACAAAGACTAAAAATATAATAATAAAAAGCAAAAGAAAAATAATTACAAGAGAAATAGTATGTATCCCATTTTCCTAATTACTTAGATAAGTATGAGATAACGATATATATTTTTATATATCAAGAACAATACTGAGGAAAAATGTATGACAAAGTGGAAAAGATTTTCTTGTAATGTATTTCATCCTCTACACAGGTGCATGAACAAGGGATACTGGAAATTTTTATTTTCTTTTTTTTTTAATCCATCTCTATTCGTGCACATGTGTAGTCACACCAACATAACAAATTTAGTCTGATGAATTCCTAAAGGATAAAACATGTCACAAGAAAACTTTTTCCACTTTGTCATATATTTTTCCACTTAGGTAAGTATATATAGAGAACAAATATTTAGAACAAATAAAAGAAATTCTCAGTTTGAATAACAATCTGAGTAATGGAAGTTCAGGATATGAATGTGGGTAAGTTATAATTAATGTATTAAACATTTCCCTTGTCGTGATAGAGAGATTTGCATGGTCCTATGACTCTAACGTCAATGCAATTGGGAGTTCTAAATTTCTGGGAGGGCCACACTTGGTAGAAAGGTCAAAGACAAGGACCCAGACTAAATGCGACCAACCCCAAAGATCCCAATGGTGGAACAAGTGGATGTTGATTACAACAGATCTCAACAATTAAACCAGCAGAGGAAGAGGGCTATGAATGGCAAACATGCTACAGAAAGCCCCACTCAGTCCCAATTACCACAGAGTTAGTGGTAGTTTGTTGCAGTTTCATAACTGTATTCTGCAAGTTTCAATCCATATGTGCCACAGAGGAAGATCATGAAATCAAATATGTGGATCACTTCCTGGTCCACTTAAACAAATTCACACCATCATAATTTTCTTCTACTCTAGGTAATCAACAAAGAAAAAATAATTCTTGGATACAAGATGAAGACAATGATTAAACATTTCATAAATAATAAAGAAAAGTGAACCAATTTGAACCATATTTTAAAAATGACAGTAACTATACTGACCTACATTTCATATATAAACAAAATTCTGTAATGCTTATACAAATGAATTTAAATTTTAAAATAATTGGAAAATCCTGAATGAATAATATAATGGTTTATCTAAAACTTACTCTGGTTGCGGACGTGGATCTGAAAGTGAATCAAATTCTGATCCTGCATTGATTTCTTCAGGGTGCCAGATTTCTTTTGACTGACTTAAATCTAAGGAAAATAAAAGATTAACAATAAAGTGCATTATATAGAAAAATCAACAAACTCTTCAAGGGAGATAAGTAAGGAATAAAAAAAATGAGCAGAAGAAAGAGTTACTAAACGTAACAAAACAAGTTTTTTTTTCTTTTCAATTCATTATATGTTCTTGGTTTGTAGCCTATATCATTGTATATCAAATTTTATAATGAAAATCAATGTTTTCACAGTATAATTGGTATTAGCCAAACAATTTTTTAAAATATATTTATATTGTAAATAAAACAAGTAAATTCCATCTTATAATATGTTTTTATTTTTTTTAAATATTCATAATATATTTAGTAGATTTTATTATGTAACATAGTGTGTGTGTGTGTATATATATATATATATATATATATATATATATATAATAGCATAGTTAATTATATGTGTTTTAAAATATGTGATATATAAGGATTAATATGGGTTCTAATAAAGATATAATCTCAAAAGAGTAACAAGAACACGGTGTTGGAAAATACAAAAATTATTGAACAAATATCATAGAACAATCAAAAAAGAAACTGAAAACATTGACAAGATAAAAGCAAATAAATCGCTTTAAGAATATCACAAAAAGAGATTTAAGAAAATGCAAGAGTGCATTGACACACAAGAAAATATTTTACAAAGTTGGTATTGTAAATATTGGCTAAAGGCATGAAAGCAACCAAGCCACCAGCTTTAAATAAACATCACTGAGATGCATGAAAGTCAGATAGAAAAGTGCATGAAAACTGATCTCTTATGAATAATTTTTAGTGATTAATATAGAGCTATATTGGATGAACCTAATGACTGACATTGAGATTGAGTTTGTTGTGATTAATGTAGAGCTATATTGGATGAAACTAATGACTGACCTAGAAATTGAGTTTGTTGTGATTAATGTAGAGCTATATCGGATGAACCTAATGACTGACATTGAGATTGAGTTTGTTGTGATTAATATAGAGCTATATTGGATGAACCTAATGACTGGGCTAGAAATTGAGTTTGTTGTGATTAATGTAGAGCTATATTGGATGAACCTAATGACTGACCTAGAAATTGAGTTTGTTGTGATTAATGTAGAGCTATATTGGATGAACCTAATGACTGAGCTAGAAATTGAGTTTGTTGTGATTAATGTAGAGCTATATTGGATGAACCTAATGACTGAGCTAGAAATTGAGTTTGTTGTGATTAATGTAGAGCTATATTGGATGAACCTAATGACTGGGCTAGAAATTGAGTTTGTTGTGATTAATGTAGAGCTATATTGGATGAAACTAATGACTGACCTAGAAATTGAGTTTGTTGTGATTAATGTAGAGCTATATCGGATGAACCTAATGACTGACATTGAGATTGAGTTTGTTGTGATTAATATAGAGCTATATTGGATGAACCTAATGACTGAGCTAGAAATTGAGTTTGTTGTGATTAATGTAGAGCTATATCGGATGAACCTAATGACTGACATTGAGATTGAGTTTGTTGTGATTAATATAGAGCTATATTGGATGAACCTAATGACTGAGCTAGAAATTGAGTTTGTTGTGATTAATGTAGAGCTATATTGGATGAACCTAATGACTGGGCTAGAAATTGAGTTTGTTGTGATTAATGTAGAGCTATATTGGATGAAACTAATGACTGACCTAGAAATTGAGTTTGTTGTGATTAATGTAGAGCTATATCGGATGAACCTAATGACTGACATTGAGATTGAGTTTGTTGTGATTAATATAGAGCTATATTGGATGAACCTAATGACTGAGCTAGAAATTGAGTTTGTTGTGATTAATGTAGAGCTATATCGGATGAACCTAATGACTGAGCTAGAAATTGAGTTTGTTGTGATTAATGTAGAGCTATATCGGATGAACCTAATGACTGACATTGAGATTGAGTTTGTTGTGATTAATATAGAGCTATATTGGATGAACCTAATGACTGAGCTAGAAATTGAGTTTGTTGTGATTAATGTAGAGCTATATTGGATGAACCTAATGACTGGGCTAGAAATTGAGTTTGTTGTGATTAATGTAGAGCTATATTGGATGAAACTAATGACTGACCTAGAAATTGAGTTTGTTGTGATTAATGTAGAGCTATATCAGATGAACCTAATGACTGGGCTAGAAATTGAGTTTGTTGTGATTAATGTAGAGCTATATTGGATGAAACTAATGACTGACCTAGAGGTTGAGTTTGTTGTGATTAATGTAGAGCTATATTGGATGAACCTAATGACTGGGCTAGAAATTGAGTTTGTTGTGATTAATGTAGAGCTATATTGGATGAAACTAATGACTGACCTAGAAATTGAGTTTGTTGTGATTAATGTGGAGCTATATTGGATGAACCTAATGACTGGGCTAGAAATTGAGTTTGTTGTGATTAATGTAGAGCTATATTGGATGAACCTAATGACTGAGCTAGAAATTGAGTTTGTTGTGATTAATGTAGAGCTATATCGGATGAACCTAATGACTGACATTGAGATTGAGTTTGTTGTGATTAATATAGAGCTATATTGGATGAACCTAATGACTGAGCTAGAAATTGAGTTTGTTGTGATTAATGTAGAGCTATATTGGATGAACCTAATGACTGGGCTAGAAATTGAGTTTGTTGTGATTAATGTAGAGCTATATTGGATGAACCTAATGACTGGGCTAGAAATTGAGTTTGTTGTGATTAATGTAGAGCTATATTGGATGAAACTAATGACTGACCTAGAAATTGAGTTTGTTGTGATTAATGTAGAGCTATATCAGATGAACCTAATGACTGACATTGAGATTGAGTTTGTTGTGATTAATATAGAGCTATATTGGATGAACCTAATGACTGAGCTAGAAATTGAGTTTGTTGTGATTAATGTAGAGCTATATCGGATGAACCTAATGACTGACATTGAGATTGAGTTTGTTGTGATTAATATAGAGCTATATTGGATGAACCTAATGACTGAGCTAGAAATTGAGTTTGTTGTGATTAATGTAGAGCTATATTGGATGAACCTAATGACTGGGCTAGAAATTGAGTTTGTTGTGATTAATGTAGAGCTATATTGGATGAAACTAATGACTGACCTAGAGGTTGAGTTTGTTGTGAGTCCCAATAAAAAATAAAATATATAAACAAAAATAAAAATAATTCAAAATTAAAATAAGGCATTTGTGCTTTCCTTTAAAACACTTATCTCTCTCTCTCTCTCTCTCTCTCTCTCTCTCTCTCTCTCTCTCTCTCTCTCTCTCTCTCTCTAAACTTCTCTTTCTATACTTCTCACAACCTACATGAAGACAACCATCAAATAAAGAACGGTTAAAGGAAAAAAGACAAGAAAATTTGCGGAAGCGGAGATGATTTATTTGTGACTGAAAAATACCAAAAATCAGGGAGGCTCCAGAAAAATACCATTATAAAAAAAATAATGTAAAAGAAAGGAATGCCTGAAAATAAAATAATTTGGCCAATCAAAAAAACTGACACAAAGATACTTTTGATGTTAGCCAAAACCAATGTTTGCACCAAATTCACGAGCCTTGTCAAAAGGATATAAACCTGACAACTCTGGGCTAGAGGCAGAAGAGACAGCAGAAGAGGATGGAACAAAAGAATGCTACTGCGTAGAAACCAGTCATGTGTGACACATGAAGAAGCAGTCATTACTGATATTTCCACCCTGCTAAAGGCTGAGAAAAACACAATAGACTGACATATTGACCTAATTTCTGAGATTACTACTACCCCTACTGTAGTCTTAATTCAAAATACAACTACTGGACCATTCTCCAGAATTATACCAATATCCACCTTATTAATGAACATTTTGCTACACTGAAATAACAAAGTACTCACTCATCACTGTAAAGAAAATAAATAAATATATATTATTTATTTTAACCTTTGTTTCAGTTCATTTTATTCCCAAAGTTTCCAATAAAATAATTATCCTACCATCTATCCACACTGGTAACCTTCTGATGTCAACACACTTACCACAAGATCTTCATGAAAATAGTCAACCAGCAAGATAACAAGAAGCATTTACAAATTATTTTAGAGGAAAACTCTGAATTCAAATCAATGTCTTCAATCACTATAAGGGCATTAAATTGTATTAAAACTTTGTCTGGTCATTCAAGGCAACTGATACTCTACCAGACATCCTGGATTTCACTTTGCTACTAGATGTCAAGATGCATTACACAACTAAAAATCCACTCCAATACATGGTGTACCTCCTTGAAAGGAACATCATCATCCCGTAAGATGGAAGACAACAGAAGTAAGGTGAAGTAATGTTTTGGGATAGTATTGGAAGCAGTAAAATTACAGAAGTTGATGATAGTGTCAAGATAAACACAAAGAATTATTATAAGTTCTTGGACAAGACATTTTTTGAGTGATATAAGTCCCAAGCAAGAACCTTTAAGCTAAAGATTATATTTATGTATGACAATGCTTCTTCTCATTCTGAAAAACTAACTACTGCCTATTTTGCCAGAAAAGGTTTCAAATACACTAAATTAAACTAATGCAACTTTCTCTGGATATAGACAAAATACAATAGAAAACTTGTGATCCATGATTAAGAGATATATATTAGAATGGAAAATAATATTCAAGCAAAGAATGCTTGTAGGAAGCAACAAAACCTTTTGAAAGTCACTTGTTTTCTCCTATGAAAAAAATAAAGTTAAAACAGTAGAAAAGTTAACAAAATCAATGATTGAAAGACTGATGAAGATTATAGAATGTTAAAGAGCCCATATTAACTTGTAAAATGAATTATACTTTATTCAAGTATATGAAATAGTGTTAATCAAATATTTTTTCATAGTTTATATCTCTTGAAAATTTATATTACACTTTGTTTGCATAATAAAACCTAACAATCCCAAAACAGGTTATTATCAATATTTTTATTAAGAATAGGTATTATATGCTGAAATGCACAGAAAATTTGGTTGATTTTGTTTAGTGTATATAAACCTCTATGGATTATTTAATGCTGAAAACTAAATATTTTCAACACAATTTTATGGCTTCAACCACAGATAAAATGTATTGTGGGTCATTTTGCTTTAAAAGTGTATTGTTGGTCATTTTTTATAGAAATTTGTATTGTTCGTATTTTTACTATCAAAATGTACTTTTATACTTTCATAATGTTTTGTTTTTGTTTGGGGGTTCACTTTATATCCATAGCTAGGACCTTAACAGGGTAGATCACTGTTTGCACTAGGCTCTGAATCTAGGATACTGGACCTTACTACAACATTCAGTACTATCAAAACTCATACAGAGACAGGTAGTAGCATGTAGAAGTGGAAACAGAAGGTGCAACAGCTGCAGGCATCCATATAAGGAGGGTATCCAGTCAAAGAGTGAAATAAAAATTTAGTTTATATTCAATTTGAATGAAGTGTTTATTTCATGTTTCATCTGTTTTTACATATTTAAAATGTCTTCCTTTCTCACATTTCTCAGTACTAGGTTCTATAGGCTACCCCTACTTGAGTCTTAGGGGGGCATACAATCAAGGAGTTGGCTCCAGGCATAATCAAACATCATAAAACCTCTGCACATTACTGCAGACAGGGCATTAGAATAAATATTACTAGGTCAAAAGATGGGGGAGTTAAGATTTTTATCAGAATATCTACTAACTCCTGTACCTAAATCAAAATTAGTACAATTTTTTAGGGTGTTTTAAATTTATTCATCATTATTATTTCCTTCAATTACATCATACAGAAAACTGAGGACATTGAATGTTTACTATTACAAAAAATTTTCAAATTTAGAAGATTTTCTTTTCAAGATAAAAACTATTACCTGATCCTTTCAAAACATATTTAAGTAAAAGTTATAATATATAGCAATTTTATTATATTGCATACTTACCTTTCTTAAATGTAGGCTTTTCTTGTTTCTTAGTTTCACCAATATTACCAGGTCCAAGGGAAGTACTGCCTTGATATAACTAATATGGGAATTAGATATAGAAATTAAATATTATAGGATAAACAATAATGATATAGGAATAAATAATAATATTGAAATGAATAAATTAAATAATATAGGGATAATAATGGAATAAATAAATAAATAATAATAATAATTAATAATTATAATAATACTAAATAATAATCATAATAATCTAGGAATAAATAATAATGTAGGAATAAATAAATTAAATAATATTGGAATAATATAGAAATAAATAATAAAAATAATAATATGGCAATAAATAATATAGGTATAATATAAGCATAATATAGGGATAAATAATAATAATAATAATAATAATAATAATAGAAATAAATAACAACAATAATATAGGAATAATAATAATAATATAGGAATAAATAATATATGAATAATATTGTAATAAATAATAAAAATAATAATTAATAATGATATTAATACTAAATAATTATAATAATGTAAGAATAAATAAATTAAATAATATAAGAATAAAATAAGAATTAAAACACTTTAGAACATTCTAAGGAGTTTAAATAATGATTTGCTCTTAATATTCCCCAAATTTGATGTTTAAAAAATAAAAATTAAATTTTAATGTTGCAAATCAAGCATACAAGATAGTAGATGATTGTCCTGAAATAATAAATCAACAAAATTCTATCCTCTATTCATCTCTAATAAAGTAGGTTGTCTGTTTCATTTTCTATGTGCATAGTTGTGATATTTCTTCTTTTCACTAATGCTCACCCAATACAAGACTCAAGAGCCACTCAAAGTAGAGAGTAACTGAATGAAGTGCATGCTAAAAATGTAAGAGTAGGAATTGAAAATTATTTGAATTTGTGGGACAAGTTGAAGAGGTTAAGATTCTAGGAAGCATCCATTCAAGAGTCTCTTGCAAAAAGCTGTTTTCATGACAAAGTTTCCATAAATAGAGAAATATTAACAGGTATTAAAAAAGCAATATTTATTTACTGATTGAAATTCTGACAATCTCTCACAGAGACACAAAAAATATGCCCAATAAAACAATGATAAAATCTCTATTGTTCAGACAACCAAATTCACACCAGAAATTACGTCAAGAACAAATGATGCATGCACAAACTGCCACATGTTCAGGGAGATGTGTACAATTTTCAAAAAATAATGACTATCATTTCTTTACTTCATGGCAAAAAATATGCTTTCTAATTAATAAAAAAAAATTTAATTCATTAATAAAAATTACTTAATTACATCAATAGTAGTAGTAGTAGTAGTAGTAGTAATTATAATAATGATGATGATGATGGTGGTGACCACCACCACCATCATCATGATCATGTTGTTGTTGTTGTTGTTGTTTTTGTTGTTATTAACAACAACAACAACCACAGCAGCAACAACAACAACAACAACAACAGCAACAGCAACAACAACAACAACAACAATAATAATAATAATAATAATAATAATTACAGAAACACCCTCAATAGATTTAGATTTTGTCACAAAGATTAGGGAATTGGAGCATGATGAAGCTTATAAGTACCTAGGAATTAGCGAAGGAGATGGCATACAACACCCCCAAATGAAAGAAAAAATAAGAAAAGAGTACTACAGGCGTGTACGTCTGATACTAAATACTGAACTAAACTCAAAAAATTGAATATCAGCTATAAACACATTGGCTGTCCCAGTGGTGCATTACAGCTTTAATGTCCTTAACTGGACCATAGCTGAAATTAAGCGAATGGACGCCAAAACGAGAAAGCTTCTCACTTGCTATCGCATGCATCATCCCAAAGCTGATGTTGATCATCTGTATGTGCCCAGATCCGAAGGAGGCAGAGGATTAGTTCAACTAGAACTGTCCTACAAAACTACAACAATTGGCCTCGAAAGATACTTGGAAACTACAGAAGACTGGATGATGGTATGCGTCAAGGAACATGAAAGTAGTAAGCGTCTTTACTCCGTAATGAAAGAAGCCAACAAATTCAAAATGGAGCTTCAAATGGGTGTAGAGATGCAACTACAGCACAATACACCGGCTGAAACTGCAAAATACTTGAAAAAGACAGCAAAGACGAATGCAACCGACCAGATACAGATGCAATGGCAAGATAAACCACTTCATGGCCAATACTCTGCCCGTATCAAACAAGCTGATGTAGACAAAACCTGTACCCATCAGTGGCTATGCAGTGCAGGGTTGAAAGCAGAAACTGAAGGTTTTATCCTTGCTGTGCAGGACTAATGCTTGCTAACTAGGAATTATCAAGCACATATACTAAAATATTGTGTCAGCCCAAAATGCAGATTCTGTGATAAATATCCAGAAACGATTGATCATCATGTATCAGGTTGCACGATGTTGGCACCCACTGAATATAAAACCTGACATGACAGAATGGGCCAATATCTGCACTGGAAAATCTGCAACTTCTACGGGAAGGAAACTGAAAGAAACTGGTATGAACACCACCCAGACCCGGTTACGGAGATAGGACCTGTTACAATTCTATGGGACTACACAATTCACACTGACAGAACAATCAAGGCCAACCGCCCAGATATTGTTATTAAAGACCACAAACAAAAACGGTGCCTCCTTATTGATATGGCAGTCCCTGCTGACTGCAATGTATCTTTGAAGGTATTCAAAAACCTGTCAAAATACAAGGACCTTGAAATAGAAATCTCGAAAATGTGGCATATGGGAACATCAACAATCCCTGTTGTAGTTGGAGCCCTAGGACTGGTTGGAAAAGATTGCAGTAGACTAATTGCAGGGATTCCTGGAAGCCCATGCCTCAAGGAGATACAAAAAATTGTTCTGACAAGTACAGCCCACACTTTACGAAGGGCTCTATCTATGTAATTATTTTATTTTTTTTTTTTTTTTTTTTTTTTTGTCAGTGAAAAGTGTCATGATGTCATTTCTAACCTTAGGTCCCTGGGTGGGACCTGGAAAGAAATGTGTAAACGCCAGAAAGCAAAGAAAATAAAAATAATAATAATAATAATAATAATTTTCCCCCTTTTGTTGCTCTGAACTCCCAGACATACAAGTTTGACATTTTTTATGAACATCGTGGGGATTTTTTTTAGGTACATGCGCTTTAGTTTTCCTTTTTTTTTCTTTTCTGAATTGAAGAAGAGTTACTAAATAAATTGCTGTTTCTAAACTAAATCTGGTTGTTCTCTTGAGCATAGACCCCATGAAATAAAAGTAAAATAAAGGTACAACAGATGAAAATTCATTATCCAGATCCAGATCTAGGACCTTTCACTCCTTTGAAGGAACCCCTCCCTGACTAATGATGTCTTCAGAGGTGTAGCCGTACTCACCACAATGGACCAATTGCAGATTGGTAAGGCTATTTAACAAATAGCTGGAGGTTTTAAATTCAGAGTTGTCCTTCTCCTAGACCGATTACCATCCAGGTCTGTCTTGCTATTTACCCATAGCTAAGAGAAAAGAGAAGAGAGACCTTTCCCAAGGGTATTTGCATGTAAGTGAATGTAATAGACTCAACTGGAATTCAAGCTCACCTTTCCAATTCCTGAATCTGAGACACTATCTATTACTCCACTATACCCCCCTCCATAACCATAAAAAACATGTAGAATATCATAAAAAAATATTATAAAATAACTAGTCTATACTTCAAATATGAGGTACCTTGTCAAATAATTACACATATGTGTATTATAATATTTATAAGTATTTTATTTTAAACACATACTTTTTAATATCAAGTAACAGATACAAATAAAGTAATCATCTTAATTTTTAACTATGTCATTATGAGATACAAAAATGCATCATTTACATAAACAGATAATAACCAAAAGAATTATTTAACATTATAATTTATAATTTTATAAAATTTAAATATTTGTTTGAATCATTTTCTCAGGAGTATAAAAAAAATTAAAAAATAATAAAATGCAAGCTGATCATAACTGAAGAAAAAATAAATAAAATATTTTATTAAAGTAAAAAGTTTTTTAAAAGTCAAGTGAAAATTATAGAAAGTCTAAAACACAATTAAATTGCTCAGATGAACAAATTATTAAATGGCATTAACAAAAAAAAATGTGTAATAAAATGAATGCATGAATATGAAATATAAAATAAAATAATCTTTTCAAAATTACTTGTATAAACTTACTTGTTCCCCATCACTATCAGAATCTTCATCTGGTTGTTTTAACAAATTGGTTAATGATCTAATATCTGCTACAGAAAATGACATTTTGTAAAATCTATTCTGAAAAATAAGAAAAATATGCACATTAAACAGATGTAAATGTAATGTTAATGATGAATTTAAAGAATGCCTAGTAGTATAATAAATATTATTATCCAGATTTTGTTTAATTTTAAAATTGTGCTCGTCAGTCAATTTCTAATCATCAAAAACAAATCAGTAATCTGGGTACAAGTGTTTATTCTAACATGTACTTTTAGTAACAATTATAGTACATTTTTATAAATAACTTTTTAACACTGAAATCAACAACTTTCAAATTCTTATATTAATGAGGTATTTTACTACTAGGCCTATATGTCTGTGGTTCTCAATATGGGGTGCATGCCCCACCAGAGGGGGGGGGATAGAATTTTTAAGTGGGGTAATTCAAAGATGAGTTAATAACAGTAAATTTTTCCAGTGAGTTTATGTGAGTATGAGTATGTGTGTGTATGCAAGTAAAAATACAATGAATATGCAGTAAGCATACATAAGAATTTTTGTGTGTATGTATGTACATGGGTAAATACATACGTACTGCATATAATATCCATATTATTTTTTTTAACAATTTCTTAGTAATTTGTTCTTCAGTACCTCAATTGTCCTTTCATTAGTAGCAGACTGTGGGTTTACATGTTGTTAAATTAGGAACACGTATGTAACTCCTGATAGAAGAGAGTCCACTACAAGAATATGGTGGACTCAAATTGAGTCCAACTAAAAACTAAAAAATACGTCAAAAACCGACATTATTTTTGCACCAACCTAATATATATATATATATATATATATATATATATATATATATATATATATGCAACAAGTATATGTATTAAACAAGATTTACAATGGACAAAGACATTAATGTTTGTGTTTATGCATGAACATAAAGAGTTCGTATTTTGATGAATGTTCATATGTACATGTGTGTGTGTGTGTGTGTGTGTGTGTTTCATGGGGTTTTCCTACAAGAGGACAAAACGCAAATCTCTGCGAGAGATCACATCTTTTAAATGTGTCTGCTTAAATGCAAAGTAAAAAAAGAGAATGAGGCAAGAAATCACCCAGTATTTATAGTGTAGGGAGAGCGACCCCTAGTGAACAATTAGGAAATTAAGGAGGAGTTAACTCTGACACATTCTTTTATTTTTTCTTTCATGGATGCCATGTTCTTTGGAAGCTTGTTTAGACCAAGTTAATAGCCTTTTAGACTTCCTCCATGCGAACAGGAGTTTATTTTTTTGAAGAATAAGAATTATATGTCACAAAGGGGGATCGAGATGCATAGGTGAGGCATGGCGCCCCAAAAATGTTGGGAACCACTAGACTATGAGCTGAATATTTAAATATTAAGCAACACAATAATCTCAAGTTATTAATTTTTGTTTGCTGATGTCAACCTTTTCAAAATGCTCTTTCAGGAAGCCATTTTCAATATATAAAACTATATTTAACCCTAGAACACTAAACATCAATTAAAGTTACAACACTACTAACCATGGGTATATCATACCCGATTTTGAAAATATCAAAAAAAATATTAAATATAAATCTTTATTTGAAATATTTTACATGCAGACACTTTAAACTTTGTACTTTGAGTTAACATTAATTGGAACTGAAAAACATATTATTTAGGTAAGAAAATCAGGTACTGAAAACTAATTAAAAATAGGAAAATTTGTGCTGGGTACTATATACCCATAGTTAGTGTTCTAGGGTTAAAGACTTGTTTTTTCTATATTCACTGCATACACCTTTAGATACATATTCTGTTAATATATATAATCTGACAATTCAAAGTTTTGAAGTAACAATAAGCATCATGTATATTGTTCATAACTTTGAATTTTGTCATCATACTACAAGCAACATTTGTATTTTCTTTCCTATCAAAGGAACTTTATTGGAATTACTTCCTTTTAAATAATATGCAAATCATTTCCAAAGAGAATTTTGCAAAAAGTTTATATTTTTGATACTTTTATTGTCTCTTACTATAATACTCTTGCTTAAGAATCATGCTTGTGTTGCAAAATATTACATACATGAAGCTAATAAATGTTACTTAGTTCCAGTTTCTGGGAGAAAGTACATAATCTGGTCTGATCAAATCTTTTGAACAAGGTCAGTATGGTCAAATCGTTGGTCATGATGGCTTCTGACTTATGTACTACTACAACCATTAATGCCTTCTGAATGGTTACATCTACACAATTTCACTCACAAAGCTTGAGTTAACATGTGGTATTGATTTCAAGCATTTTCCAAAGGTGCCACATGGTGGGATCAACTCCCTAGGCCAATAATTAATATCAGGAACCCTGACAATTCAACTATGGTGCAATTTGAACCCAGATCTGATGGCCATAAAATGAAAGTTTTAACCACTTGGCTGTGCGATTTCTTATTATTATTGTTATTTGGCCCAGAAGAGTATTAACATTGCTTCTAGATAAATATTGTGAACTTCGCTACATAAGAGTTCTCATGTTCTTATGTAGCATGTTGGAATCACATTTTTAAATAAATAATTTATTTCTAGATAAATATTGTGAACTTTGTGTGTGTGTGTGTGTGTGTGTGTTTATGAGTAGACACTGAGGTCATCAGAGAGTGGCAACGTCTGTTTCATGTGTAATATATATATATGTGTGTGTGTGTGTGTGAATGTATGTATGTATATATATATATATATATATATATATATATATATATATATATATTAAAGACATTTTTATGTTTAACGTTCTTTTTATAGATACAAGTATTTAAGTAAATGCTCTGTTTATAATAAACAGTATTAAATAACATTTACCGGCCTGAATGTCCGAGAAATTTTCATAGAAAATATTTGTCCTTTGACAGGATTCGAACCTGCATGCAGGTTTGAATCCTGTCAATCTCAATCAATTAAGGCTTCATCAGAGATTGAGAATCCCATACACTGTCTCTGCTTTTTTATTTCTATTCTCAATTTCTAATGAAGCCTTAATAAAGGTAAAACATGTTAGATTCAGATTCATTTTTCTACAATTATTCTTGACTTTATTTTATCATCTTCTTGGGTTCCTATCCATATCTGATCTACATTTGATCTTCAACTTATGTATATATATATATATATATATATATATATATATATATATATATATATATTTAAACATATATTATTAAATATAACAGACAATGAATGTCTATTATGTCTGATCATGAGCCATTCTAATGTTCAAATATTTGCTTTAATTTCTGGTGAAATTAGCATCTCATAGCAATCTTCTATGTCAAAATAACAAAATATCATCTTTGACGGTGGATATCTTTGTTTCATATCTGCATAACCACTCTGAGGATGGCTCATATGAGCTGAAAGCTTAGGACCAACTTAATAAAAAATATAAAAATGTTGGACAATTTTTGTCTTTATTTTCACCAGAGATTAAAGCAAACATTCGAACATTGGAATGGCTCATGGTCAAACATAATAGATATTCATTGTCTGTTATATTTAATAATATGTTTAAATAATGATCTGCTGCCCCAATACACTAAAGATATATATATATATATATATATATATATATATATATATATATATATATATATAGAGAGAGAGAGAGAGAGAGAGAGAGAGAGATAGGATTAATACAAATATAAAATTTGTTACTTAGATGATTGATGATGTATTAAGCACATCAACTCCTGCTGAGTTTCATGGACGAACTTATCTTTTAGTCTACTCATGAGGAGGTTTCAACTTGACTGCCAATTTTCTCATTTTCATTATTTTTATATTAAGTTAAAAATAAATAATTTATGTGCTTTTTATTGGGGTTAGATTAATTTTTTCTTTTTCTTCTTTGTGTGTGTGTGTGCACACATGTACCCATGTGTATGTATGTATGACTACATTTGTACATATGTGTACATGCACATATGTAAAATGTTGTGGTTATTTCTACTTTTCATAATTTTCTTGTCTCCTCATATTCCCTCACTATTTCTTTCCTTTATTTTCACTGTCTTTAGGCCCTGAGTCTCAATGATAATATAACAATGTTATGATATATATTCAAAGTAATTAGTCTTTTTAATCCACAGTTTTTGGGAGTTCAAAGAAAAATAAACTTTATCATGAAAACACCAAATAATTTTTATTCATTCTTTTAATTAAAACAAGGTGTCAAGCTTCTACTTCATTTCTTTAAAGTTGAAAACATTTTAATTTAAATGTCTTCTTTGAAGTTGGGTTGTCATTTTATTTGAAAGATGATAGCCTAAAGATTATTTTGAAATTATTTTATATCTTTAAATAAGGATTTTACACATTTTTAATCCAAAAAAGTAAAAACAAACTCACAAATACTCAAAAAAGAGAAACTAAGATGCCTTAAAAATCTCTATTTAAAATTCAATATTTATTTTGAAGAAAAATAGTAACTGTGAACATTAATTAAATAATATGAAAATTTCTCCGATTTAACCAGTAGAGAAGACAATATGAATAAAAATGACAATAGGAAAACAGACTGGTAATTGCTGACGCGTTTCGTCCAATGTGGACATTATCAAAGCAAAATACGAAAATGAAATTAAATGAACAAAGTAACTAATAAAAACAAAAACAGAATGTACCTAGCAACTGGAATGTAGAGAAACGCTATTTTCATATTTTTAACTGAAAAATAACGTCAGTAATTATCACGTGTGGAGAATATTGCCATTATATCTGTGTTGTTGACTGTTGATGTATTCAACCATTTTCTTTTGATTTTATGAATCTGTTGTGTATATTTGTTTGTAAGAGCATTAGAGTTTTTAAAATGAGCAGATTAAAGTTTAAACTGTCAACAAAATTTTGAAATTCTCTCATTTAACATTAAACACTTTTCTCCTTATTTTGTATTCTTTTTTTAGTAAAAAATTCATATTCAAAAATTTAAATGATTTCCATAATGTATAAATTGAATTGTAAAATAAATATTTTTTACACCAGTAAAAAATGTTTAATCAATGGAATAAAGAAAAATTACTAAAATTTAAATTTAAAAATATAATTCTTAAATTGTAATTTTAAATTTTAATTAACTAAATGACAAAAGTAAGTTTACCTTTCCGAAATTAATCGCTTCTAAAATTGAAGTTCGCGTAAACTTCGTAACCATAGCAACTGAAAAGTCAAGGGAAACAACTCAAAATTAATTACTGCTTCTGCTATGATTTTAAATTTAAAAGATCGCTTTTTTTAACAGGAATAGACATGTCCATCGTATTTGATACGATTCGCAGAGAAAAAGTCACACAAATTGCAGAAGAAATATTATCAAGTTAAACAGAGCCGAGATAACATCGTTCACCTCAAAAAATTTTCGAAAAATAACGAGTTCTTATGACTTTTTTTTATTTTCCCGACAAACATGATTCCAAATTTGCGACTTACATAGAAAAAAAAGATAACATTGAATTAATAAACAGAAATAAAATATTTTTCTTTAATCAGCAATAAATCAACGTCTGACAAAAATCGATATTGTAAAAAAAAAATAATCATTTTTTTAATTTATTTAGAAATAAAACAATAATCATAACATCAATTTTATAAAATATTTTCTTTCTTTACTCGATTTAACTACGCCCCAAAATTCAGAGAAATTACTTTAAAAACATTTTTTAAATATATTTTTGTAACGTGGGTGCCTTGCATCAGTAAAAGTCAAAGGTCAATTTTGTTGGGTGAGATGATAACTTGTATATAACTGGCTGATGATAGTATGATGGCCTATATAATAATAAAAAATATTATTATAATCTGAATCTTTTCATTATTTATCAAGATTTTTTAATAGAATAATTATTATTTGTAAAAAGTTAAATCTGGAACACATTCTGTCATATGAAATGTTGATTATAAAGAACAAGAAAAACTCAAATATATTTATTATTTTTCAGTCTCAAATTATGGAACATTTTTGGCAAAAATGAAAAAATTATTGCTATAAATATATATCGTAGCACAGAAGAAACAAATGAAGCAACAGTACCACTCATGAGGTGAAAAGAAGACAAGATTGGCAAATATAAGTTTTTTTATTGTATTGCCAATACAGCAGATGAATGTCTTTAAATGTAGGTGAGAGAGGTGGCTTTGAAGGAAGGGTAGTGTTGATAAAAGTTGTCTGGAGTTGATGCATTTGTTGGGTTGGTTGACTGAGGTCGTGTTGGTGATGTCAAGAGAGGCCTGGAGTGGATTAGTGAAGCTTGATGTTCACTGTAAATGGTTTCTTTTATGTTGTGTTTTATAATTTTTTTAAGGGATTTGTTTTGTAAGGCAGATATTGATGTTTGGAGCCTCTGTGCAGAGGATAACATTTTATTTTTGGCTTTATTTACTTAGTGTTTATCCCTGGCCGATATGTAAAGTGAATCAGAAAGAGATCTAATTTGAAGAAGAGTATAACATTATGATATTTAAAGAAATAAAATTTTCACCATCAAAAAATAGGAAGTAAATTATTTTAATTTCAAAATAGAAAAATTCTCGCAGATTACTCACAAGTGAAGTTGTGCAGATCTATTACACACAAACATACATACATACATACAAAAAATACAAATCACATACAACGCCAAGCATTCATTCATTAATTAATCACCACTACGTTATTAAAGACAATTTATAAATTGCAGCAATGCGACAATTTTGTAATCATTCTATTTTTACGTAGTCAATTTTGTGCACTTTTCGGAGAAACAGATCACAGAAGCTTTCTTAAGTCTCCCCAAAGCTCGCTGGCTGATTGGTCAATGCCAACTAATCAGATCACCTGCATGTAAAGAATAATTCTTCCCATGCAGTAATCTGGAGCCTATAGTCACTTATTTAAGCAAGAATTTTTCTTAGCTAATTTGTGAGAATTTAGCAGCCAAACGAATCCGCAACAGTTGAAACCATGTGCCAACCTTCTCACTCACACACACCACTCACATGCTGAACATAGCTTGTATATACTCACATAATCTTTTCTAACATGGCAAATCTTTTAAGAACAGTCATTATAAGAGACTCTCATGAACATTATTCCAGTGAACTTTGAAATACTAAAATAACAGTTAAAGAGAGACAACTCTTGTTTATTCCAACCTTTTCTTACTTAAATGCATGCTTTCTTTCACATTGTTGTTTGATATTGTACATCTTGTTAAATACATATTTATGTGTAACAATTTTTGCATCAGCCCTGTTTCCTAATCTAAAGTTAAATTAATGTGGTGATGTCTGCAACATTTCATTGGTGACCCCGACATGATCAGGAAAAGCCCATGTGATCACTGTCTATTATTTTATCAAAGTCCACATAAAGATTAGTTGGCTTGTATTTGTCCGTTATTCAAAGAAGGTACCAATATTTCACTGCTACCCCATTTTGAAACACAAAATTTCACCAGTGAACCTAGTAAGAGAATTATGAGAAAAATCCTAGAATCAGCATATCTACTTGGCGCACAAAATTTTTTCGTCACCATGTGCAAATACTCACACAACTCAACATGGCAGTTCCAGACAGTGATGGAGCTGCAGTGCTGGTCAACCTTCCCATTTTCAACATGATGAACATTCATATTTGGTTCTTGGAACTGAGCGAAATATTTCAGGCCAAGAGAATCCAGTCACAGAATGCTTATTTTGCCTAGTCAAGAAACTACCTCCAGACATCACATCAGAAGTTTCCGACTTATTAGATAACGTCCCAACAAAGAACTCGTTTGACATTCTGAAAGACACCATTTTATACAGGACCAGAAAGTTAGAGGAACGACGAATTAGCAACCTGTTTACGCTTCAACTTGATCAGAACAAACCAACCCAACTTCTTTGAAAGATGAAAAACCTGTGGAGATTTTCAATGTCTTAATGCATAGACTGTGCCTGATAAATACCCTGTGCCAAACCTAGCAGATTTTGCAGTAACACTCCAAGGTGCTCAGATATTTACGAAACTTGACCTACAGAAGGCATTTTACCAAATTTCTGTAGCTCCGGAGGATGTTCATAAGACTGCAATAACTACACCCTTCAGCTTGTACAAGTTTTTGCTGATGCCCTTCAGAAGGCTGCACAATCTTTCCAACGGCTAATTGATGAAGCCCTTCACAGATTACCACATTCATTCACCTATATTGATGACCTTCTCATAGCTAGCAAAGACATGCACAAGCACATAGGTCATGTAACTCAAGTTTTTGAGCGACTCAACCACTTTGATCTTTAAATTAACCCTAATAAATGTATATTCGTAGTACCCAGGCTAGTCTTTCTCGGGCACGAGATAGATGGTACTAGCATTGCACCTATCGCTGATAAAATAAAAGCAGTACAGGATTTTCCACTGTCAAGAACACTTTGACAGCTTCGCAGATTCTTAGGATTAATCAATTACTGCCGTCAGTTTATCCCTAAATGTTCACACATGCTGGCACCCCTGACAAATCAACTCTGTAACCAGGGGAAATGCAACACCAAAATTACACTCAATGGTGAAGCTCTCACTGCATTCAATCAAGCCAAGGATGCCCTAGCTAATTTCACCAAACTTACTTATCTTCAAGAAGATGATAAAACACACCTATCTCTTACAACAGACATTTCTTCAGAAGCAATTGGAACTGTATTACAACAGCATACAGGCGAGGTAACTAAGCCACTTTCATTTTTCTCTGTAAAACTTAGTCCTCCCCGCCCCCAAAATACAGCACTTATTCGTGTGAGCTGTTAGCTATTTATACAGCCATCAAACACTTTCGCTCTCTTCTAGAGGGATGCAATTTCACCATTTTCACGGATCACAAACCCCTTATTTATGCTTTATATGCTAAGAAGGGCAACAAATATAACCTTCGTGATTACTGAGAGCTGGACTATATTTCCCAATTCACAAAAGATATTCAATACATAAAGGGGAATCATAATAACTGTAGCAGACATGCTGTCATGCGCTACACTATAATCAACACATTAAGCAAACAGCCACTTAATTTCAATATGTTAGCCGATGAGCAACAAAGGGACAACACTCTGTCAGAGCTAAAAGAAGATACATCTTTACGGATTGATTTACCTCCCATCAGTAGTAGGCATTTATTATGTGACACCAGTACAGGTCACTTCCAACCTTTGGTTCCTTCTTCCATGAGAAGAAAGTTATTCGACCACTTCCACTCACTATCGCATCCTGGGTGGTGGATTACAATGAAGTTAATAGGTGAACGTTTCATATGGCCTAGAATGAGTTCCAGCATTAAACACTGGACCCAGAGTTGTGTCAGATGTCAGCTAACTAAGTACACCAACATGTTAAATCACTGCCAGAACGATTCGCAGAACCTGATGGCTGCTTTCAGCATCTTCATGTGGAGTTGGTGGGTCCATTATCTGAAATTCACGGCTATCAATATATCTTAACAATAATTGACAGATTTACTTGTTGACCTGTAGCCATACCTCTTCAGTTCACCACAGCAGAATCTGTTACTAAGGCAATACTGCAGGAATGGATTCCCATTTTCAGCTGCCCCTCAGTTATAATGACAGACCATGCTCCACAGTTCCACTCAACATTATTCAAGGAATTTGTGAACTTGCTTGGAGCTACTCATATCTTGACAACTGCAAATCATCCTTGTGCAAGTGGCCTCGTCAAGAGGTTCCACCATCAACTTAAATCCACATTAACAAGTTCTGACACTGCCCAAACTTGGCTGGAGAAATTACTGTTAGTTATGTTTTTATTACAAACCCTGCTGAAGGAAGATCTTCAGTGCACTCATGCAGATCTTGTCTTTGGTATATCGCTCACGTTACCAGGTCAATTTCTAGACAGGAACACTACTATAGAGCTAATCTCTACCTTTATAGAGTATCTTCAACACAGAATGGCTGAAATATCATTCACTCCTACACGAGTACACCCTAAGGCAGCTTTGCTTAAAATTTGCTGCAAATATAAAACAAATAAAATGGTTAAGAAAAAAAGCAAAATATACTGGCAGATAACAAAGCATATCTGGTGCTATTCAAATTAAAACTTTATAAAACCAGAATGTTCAACTCTTAAATAAAATGTTTTGTTTTATTTGTGATTAGTTTATTTTTTATCTTCCTGCTCCCACTTTTTTATCAATCTCAATTTTTGTGCAAATCTGTGCACAATATGGATTACAAAGCTTATTCAGCTTCATAGATATTTTCAGAAAACCTCAACTTCTGATTGGTCACTTAATATTAAATCATGTTTTCAATTATGTCTAAATAAAATTGACCTAGTTCTTGACCTGACAAAAAATAATTCCACCTAAAATATGTCAATGCCTTTCAAGCATGTCATGTGATTACATTGATTATAAATACCAGACACAAGTTCATTCTTCCTCTTCCTTGATTTCTCTCGCTACTAAAATGTAGTTGTAAAAAAGAGATCACCACTAAACTTTTCAAACTTCATTCCAAATATTACATTACAAATATTCAACTACAAGCAATGGAAACTTAATTGCAAACATTACAGAACATTCACTCCTTCAACTCTTCTAAAGCTAAAAGTTTACTCAACATATTCTCAGCTTTACAGTATTCTTTCAATTCTCTCACAGTGAACATTTTGAGCGGTAAGTTCATTCAACTTTTATGAGCTCAAATAAAAAAATATTTCATTAGTAAAAACTTTAATTCAGTCAAAGGGACGTAACACCAACAAAAATAGTAACTCCTATGCTTGTACATTATTATACAAATATAAATATGTAGTATATAGATTTAAAGAAGTTAATACTAGCGGATACTAGCAAAGCACCAAAAGTTTATAGTGGAGGAGCATCAGTTCAAGGTCATAAAAAAATTACATGTCACATGTTTTCAGACACAGACATATTAGAGAACTCACTCCATGGTTTCAGAAAACACTTTTTAACCAATGAGGAGAAACATAAAAATTGGCAATGTTTAACCTTTGTGTCTGAAAAAAAAAACAATTGTCAAAAGGACAGTTATTTCCTTGGCATTGCACTTAATAGATATGCTTTTGACACGCTTGGCAATTTTTATTTACAAGATTATAAAAATATATGAACTAAGTAAAATGATAATTATTATTTACCACTTATACAAAAAAATTGTTATTTATCATTTTATAAAGAAATAAATTTGAAAAGAAATCTTTTTATTTAAAAATTATAAAAAAATTACAAAATTATCAATAAACATAAACCAACTACAATGCAATATTTGAGGTAAAAATTACAGACATCCTCTAATTATAC
>OZ010616.1:56057891-56080391 GCA_963932145.1 Acanthosepion lycidas
AAATATTGAGTGTTTATGGTCTTGCCTAAAATCTAAAATTAAAAGAATACTTGCTTCAGAGGAAGATATGCTATCAACCTATTTTACATTCAAGGAAAACCTTTGTTTATCCAGTGAATAGGGAGATACACACTTAGAATATAGAATGTTTGTGGTCTTGCCTAAAATCTAAAATTAAAAGAATACTTGCTTCAGAGGAAGATATGCTATCAACCTATTTTACATTCAAGGAAAACCTTTGTTTATCCAGTGAATAGGGAGATACACACTTAGAATATAGAATGTTTGTGGTCTTGCCTAAAATCTAAAATTAAAAGAATACTTGCTTCTTAGGAGGATATGCTCTCAAACTATTTTATATTCAAGGAAAACCTTTGTCCAACCAATGAATAGGGAGATGCACAACAAAATTTTGAGTGTTTATGGTCTTGCCTAAAATCTACAATTAAAAGAATACTTGCTTCAGAGGAAGATATGCTATCAACCTATTTTACATTCAAGGAAAACCTTTGTTTATCCAGTGAATAGGGAGATACACACTTAGAATATAGAATGTTTGTGGTCTTGCCTAAAATCTAAAATTAAAAGAATACTTGCTTCAGAGGAAGATATGCTATCAACCTATTTTACATTCAAGGAAAACCTTTGTTTATCCAGTGAATAGGGAGATACACACTTAGAATATAGAATGTTTGTGGTCTTGCCTAAAATCTAAAATTAAAAGAATACTTGCTTCTTAGGAGGATATGCTCTCAAACTATTTTATATTCAAGGAAAACCTTTGTCCAACCAATGAATAGGGAGATGCACAACAAAATTTTGAGTGTTTATGGTCTTGCCTAAAATCTACAATTAAAAGAATACTTGCTTCAGAGGAAGATATGCTATCAACCTATTTTATATTCAAGGAAAACATTTGTACATCCAATGAATAGGGAGATACACACTTAGAATATAGAATGTTTGTGGTCTTGCCTAAAATCTACAATTAAAAGAATACTTGCTTCAGAGGAAGATATGCTATCAACCTATTTTACATTCAAGGAAAACCTTTGTTTATCCAGTGAATAGGGAGATACACACTTAGAATATAGAATGTTTGTGGTCTTGCCTAAAATCTAAAATTAAAAGAATACTTGCTTCTTGGGAGGATATGCTCTCAAACTATTTTATATTCAAGGAAAACCTTTGTCCAACCAATGAATAGGGAGATGCACAACAAAATTTTGAGTGTTTATGGTCTTGCCTAAAATCTACGATTAAAAGAATACTTGCTTCAGAGGAAGATATGCTATCAACCTATTTTATATTCAAGGAAAACATTTGTACATCCAATGAATAGGGAGATACACACTCAAAATATTGAGTGTTTGTGATCTTGCCTAAAATTAAAAGAATATTTTTTTCCGTGAAAGAAATGCTCTCCACCTATTTTAGTAACTTTATGTGGCAAATGAAACAAATGCCCAGAAAATGCATCTTTTCAAAATTTACAATTAGTTTTATTATACTATTTTATTGCCTGCTTTTTTAATAGTTTTATTTTATGTCAAATTCTTCTATTGCTTAACAGACACTCACATTTCACTAAATGTTGATAGTAGATGACTGTCAAATATTACTAATGCAAAGACACATGTTAACAGTGATACTGCCACTACAAATTGGTAAACTCTGGCATTGCAAAAGTATATTCATGACAGAGATTTTTTAAATACAACATTTTCTAATATCTGCATTTAAAGCCAATACCTACACAAAAAATAGCAGTTATTACAACTCCTTTTAGATTATTTCAGTTCCTCAGAATGCTCTTCATTTTATGTGATCATATCATTATCTTCACGTGAGTTTTAGTGACATCAAGAACATGAACAAACAATTCAATGGTTTAACGGTTAAGAGTGAATTAAATTCTTTATTTCTGTACAATTTGGTGATCTTTTTTAAAAGTCACCTGAGTTGGTATCTATTCTGTGATGACACTGTTGCTAAGCAGAAATTGACCGGATAGATGTCTGTCTCTGATAATCAGGTTACAGCAGTTTGGTTTATGTAAAGCAAGACAAATATTCCCATGACTAACCTACAAAGTGCTACATGGCTTACCTTTTACTTTTGCATGCACCTATGATGTATTAATTGCAAGCCAAAATAAGCAAGAGCATTATGATCATCATGTCTTCAAAATAAGGGTTTGGTATCAAGAGTTCACAAAAGCGACACTTTGAACGCAAGATATACATTGATGAATGAACTTTTGGCAAGACACCTTTATTTTCCCTGGACATGAGATAAATGAAAGAGATATATTTTCTTTACCTGAGAAGATTATTACAATACAAAATTCTCTACAGACATTATCACTCACATTGATTCATTAGCCTACTTAATTATTATCATTGATTTTTACTAAAATTTTCAATAATAATAATAATAATAATTATTATTATTATTATTATTATTATTATTATTACTGTGTCCCTTCAGGACATGAGTAATCATAGCTCTCTATAATTTCCTTTCCTTTGTAGCTCTTAATAAATTTTATCTTTTTGTTATCTCTCCTAAACCCTGTTCTGTCAACCATTTATACAAGCTCACTAAGTTATGCACTGCTTTCTTCTGTCTGTCTTGCTTTCAGTATGTCCTGTGAGTATCAAATTTTCTAAGTCCTCTTTCCTCATTACATGCCATATAAAATGCATCTCTCTCTTTCTGATGTTAAGTATAAGTGTACTTTTTGTTTCCATTTCCCTTAAAGCTTTATCGTTACTCACATGTTCAGTCCATGGTATTCTCAGCATCCTTCCATAGAACCACATTTCTGTTGCTTCGTTTCTTCTTCATCTGTTTGGAGACTGTCCAACATTCACTGCCATATAGGAGGACCAATATTACATAACAGTTCAGTACTCTTTTCTTTGTTTCTCTTGCTTCAAGTCTCTTCTTCATCTGTGAGGAGACTGTCCAGCATTCATTGCCATATAGGAGGACTGATATTACATAACAGTTCAGTACTCTTTTCTTTGTTTCTCTTGCTTCAAGTCTCTTCTTCATCCATGAGGAGATTGTCCAGCATTCGCTGCCATGTAGGAGGACCAATATTACTCAGTTCAGTACTCTTTTCTTTTTGTTCTAATGAAATTTTTGTGTATCTTAATACTTTGCTTAGCTTTTCTAAGGCACTTTTCATTATTCCAACACACCTTTGGATTTCAGTGTCACAGTTTCTATTCTCTATTAAAGCACTTTCTAGATATTTAAATTTTTGTATGAGGTTCATTTTCATGTCTCCATTTCATAGTTTGCATATTGGGTTTTTCCCTTTTGCTAACAAACCATGCATTCTATCTTCTTATAATTGATGTTTGGTCCTTCCTTCTTGCTTTTCTTTACTATCTTCCATGGGAATTCTTGTAGTTTCCTTTATGTGTCTGCCATCAAAACTATATCATCTGCATATCTTATATTATTAAGATTGTGGTCACCAATAATGAATCCTGGTAGGACTTCTAATTCTCTCAGGATCACCTCATTATAAAAGTTGAATAAGTCTGGAGAAAAGATACATCTTTGTATTTAGCAATGTTTTAAAGACAAAGAACAAAAATGCAGTTCACACTTAAACAGACGCTGCATCAGAACATGTTAGTTCAGTTATGCATCAAATTAGAAATGGTGATGCTAAATGAATTTCCTTCTTTTTTGTCAAACTGAATGCAGTTCAAAAGAACTTCAAGCAATTTACTTATCAGTAAAACATTTTTAACATATACTGGAAGGTTGTGATTTTATTATATACACTGATCATAAACTATTTATATATGCTTTTTACAATAATGAGACAGATAAACTTGATTATATTTCACAATATACTTCACAAGTCTATCACAGCACAATCAGTGAAAAAATTGTAGCTGATACTTTTTCTAGATTGACAATCGCAAAAATCAATTCAAATGTGCTAAGTTATAAAACAGTCCCTGAAAGACAAAGTAATGATTCTACATAATTCCACAGAATACCTCCCTTCAGTTATATGAATTACCAGTTCCTTTTGGAGATATAACTATTTTTTGTGATATAGTGAAAGGTCACTCTCGACCTTATATACCATATGACTATTTCATTTGGCTGAACATGTCCAGAGATATCCAGCAGTGAACAAAAGTGGTATACAATGTGAATGTAGGGATACAGAAAGTTATTATCTCCCTTTGATAGAGATAAATCACATGAGTCAAGTGATGGCCACTTAGTGACATCACTTCATACAGTGACGAAAGTGACCAGTTATTCATGAAGTAAGCTTATTGGGGTCAAGATACATGTTTTTGTTCATCCTGCACAGGCTTCTGCTCAGGGCAGCCATCTGCCAAATACTACAGTTTACCAGTCCATGGTGCACTTCCCTTTTGGGAATATATCTTACCTAGATAGAAAAAGAAACTCCAGCTTGCAGTCCTCAATTTGGGAAAACCCAAGACTCGTCATTTCCCCTTCATGAAATATATCCTTGACTGATGACATAATAGATGAATCTGGCCCATTTGAATCTGGGGTCCTAAACATAGCTTCTCCAGAAACACAGAAGAATCTCCATATTATATACCAGACCCTTCCTTTTATTTTTCTTCTTACACTCTATTCACTGTGTTGGTATATGATATATTGATCTCTGTGTGGAACACATGTATATATAGTTTTGTGTATATCTCATAATATAAAAGTCTCTCTGAGGACAAAGCATGTTTGTCATTCCTTATTCCTTTCAACCATTCCATTCCATCCATGAATTACAATGTTATTATTATATCACAGATATAGTAATGCCCATAATGAGGGAAATACAAATGATAGAATAAAACTCTCTTCTATAGCTCTTTCCCATTATACCAAAAACACAAGAAAAATAAAATAAAATAAATATACTAGATCACTGCTGGCACTATTACACTTTTGCACCACCACCCCATTGGCCATGACACTGTCAACTACACTCAGAATTTTGTGGATCCCAACACTGGAGTCACCATGAACCAAGTTGAAACAATGTGGCAATGTGCCCACGCTAAATTTAAGTCCATGAATGGCCCCACCAACACGGGGATGACTTCTGAATACCGCGCAGAATTAATGTGAGCTCAAAGGCTTCATGATTCACCTTTTTTTCAACTTCTAGCATCAAATTGCCACAGAACTTTATCCGTTGTGAAAATATTTATGTTTGATATTTTTTGGTGAATTATGACAGTGAATAAATGAATTATTTACAGTGATAAAAAAAAACAGGAAAAAGTTTAAAAATGCATGTTTGATGTTCTCAACATGATGCAAAGAAAATAAGGAACAGGAATAAAAGTAATCAGAAAAGTAAAATAGTCACAGGAAAAACATGGCGGATGGGGGTGGGGAGTATAATAGTGCCGAGAGTTTAACAAACTGGATAAAAGATTCACAAACTTTCATATTATTGGTCCACTCTCCAATGTTCATAGATTCACTTACCTACTAACTTTCCTTCCCTCAGCTATGGATTAGATAGTAAGATTTGCATCTGGAAAAATCATTGTTAGTATCAAAAAATTGTTAATCAAATATCCACTGAAAAAAAAATAATTATTCTTACAAACCAAAATACATTTTGACCAGTTCAAAAAAAGGTTAAAAATACAGTTAAAACAAAGGTTAAAAATACAGTTCAAAAAAAGGTTAAAAATACAGTTTAAAAAAAGGTTCAAAACTCATATTTTTTCAAAAAGGATTAATTTACTTAAGGCTTTGGCAGAATTTACCAATATCACCAAGACTTTTACAATTTTTTCTCTTTTGGGAACATAGTTCAACTCACTTTATAGTTTAAAATCTTTTTTCCTTTACTTCTGTAAGAAACAGCTTTTCCTTCTGGATGAAATTTTCATGCCTTCTGGTTTTCAGATTTCCTTGGAAATATTTACACCTTCTCGTCCATATTTTCTGCCTTCTGATTTCTTTGAAATTTTTACACCTATGAAAAACATAGCAACTGCTATACACTTCTTTTAAAAGCATGCGTAAAAGAAACCTAGACTATTCTATTTAATTTTTTTTATCTATACTTTTTATTTATCATTTACTAGCAGCATGGCCCGGTGTTGCCCGTACTTGATTCAAAAATCGGACAACACATACAGCAATCGCTATCACTTGACTTAAAATATTTTTGCCCTTCCTAGCCTTTAAAGGAGTGCCCTTTGCCATGCTGATGTTGCTACATGCCTTACTTATTGCCTATCTCACACTGCAAATTTTTTCTAAGCTCTATACTAAAAATTAAATCTGTTACAAAAAAAGAACTAAACAAAATGAACACAAAACGATAAGCTTTAAAAAAGGACTCGTAACTGGAAAAACCAAATGAAAAAAGAATGTTAACAACAAATACCTTTTCACACCCAACCCAGTTCTGCGGAATCAGAATCAACGTTGAGTTTAAGCAAGCGAATGAGCCAATTGGAGTAAAGTGCCATACAGATTTAAATTTTTCCTACTTGTGACGAATACAGCTATCGATTTTTTTTGCATGCTAGTTAACATTTGTGTCAGTCAGCTGTTGGCTCTCACGCTGGCCAATAGAATCTTCCTGCCTATTCGTGGCAGCCAGCTATAGGCTCTCACTCTGGCCAGTACAAAATGGCCGCAAACTACATGAAAACTGCCGTAGAAGCATGAAAAAATCGATTATTTCCACTATTGGTCTTGGCATTCCCACTAACTTGGAGCATCTGTATGTAAATTTTGGTGCAAATCTGTCGAAAATTGCAGCAAAACTGCAATTTTTGATGGATTTGCACCCATGCATTCATTACACACACATACACATCCTGCCTTTTATAGATAGAGATTTAATTTATATTTTTTATATAAATTGTTATATTCTACTCTCAAAAGAGCAATAAACAAACTTAGTGTCATATTATATTATTTATAATTATTTTATATTCTAGTTTCTTATAAATTTTCTTTTAGTTTGCTAATAGCCATGATATACTAAGTCACTTTTAGTTTATGATTTGTGCGCCAAAATATTTTTTAACAAAAGACAACTAAAATTTTAATTTTTTTATTTTCAATAAATTTAAAAGTAGTTAGAAGTTCCAAATTTTTTTTTTTAATATTATTTCACAAGACATTTTCTAAAAATTATGAAAAAAATGACAAGTTGTAAATGGTCGGCTTGGCATTGGGTACAGAAAACTCTGGGTAAGAAGTTCTTATATTCTAAATATCATAACTACACTAGAAAAGAATGTCTTTTTGCATTAATCAAAGATTTGAATTAAAACATGGACGACTTATTTTCAATATTTTCTTAATATCTTTAATAAGGAATCGCAGTTACTTCCCCTTGTTAATGTACTGAAACCGCTAAAATAGATAAACTTGACTTCCATAGACATGTCCTCGAATGGAGGACCTGGTAGCCGAACTGAAGATGACTTGCCTAGGATAGGCCACTGGAAAAATTTTCAAAATCCCCATCCCGAGTTACCAAACCCACATCTTTCACAGGTGAATTATTTATTATTCCTGTTTAATTAATATATATTTTCTTAATGAAAACAAGGAAAAATGCGTGTCCTTTATGAGGGCATATAGTGCAGCAAACACATTTTTTTTATTAATTTTAATAGTCTTAAATCTTTTAAAAATACCATTAAATAAATAGACAATTTGTACTTGTCTTTAAAAGTAATTTCCTCGTAACATTTTATAAAAAAAAAAAAAAAAAAGAATTCATAAAAAGTTGAAAAAATGTTCCAAATGTGTGATAAACTAACTAAAAACAGTTGCACATGTACTACAATATACATTGTCTTTCAGAAAAATACATTTTGGAAAGACTCTTTCTACATTGTGTATTTTTATACTTTTATACCCAAGAAAATAACTAGATTAAAAATAAATCTATTTATTTAGGAATTATATAGTGAGCACTGAAAGCTGCTAAAATTTCCGATATTAAATTTTTGAATATCTGATCGCAAAGAAATGTTATATAATTAAACCTCCTTTAATTGAATTCTTTCTGATTGCATTATTTTTGCCACAAAAAAAAAAAAAAGATTATTGCCTCTCAATTCTATATTTTCCAACATTTTCCGTTCTCCTTTCCAGATATTTATCCTCAAACCTTTTTCTTTGTGTCTTGACCTTTAGAGCAAATTTCTCTTATTTCTGTCCATTTTTTTTTAACCTGTCTTCTTAAATTAAGTAAGAAGTGTTACTCACTTTTTTTACCTTACCCCATCTGTCCCTAGTACTACTACAATCCCCGCTGACAATGAACCTTATTGCATATATTTGGAGAATAGAGTGGCGTGTTTTTTTTCTTCTGGGGAGCCTTTCTCGTTGCCATGTGGAGCATCTCTTACAGAATTAAACACACACTCGGCATATCTCGCTTTTTAAACTTTCGCATCTTACAGTGCACAGAAAAACTTTTTAACCTTCTGAATATTTTTATTCAAATTTCCTTTTAAGCATATTTTTTTAAATCTTTCTTTTTTTTGTTTTTATTTCATTTAAAAATCTTTAAATTATTACATAACATTTTTACAGTGTAACTAAAAAAAACAATGGTTATATAAAAAAAAATAAAAAAGAGCAGTGTTGATATTTTTACTTTATTTTTATTTTTTTTTTAAATACCAATTTTTCTTAAAAATTATGACGAAATAAACTTTTTACTTTTTATATACGTTTTTTTTTTTTTTTTGGTATATATTTTCATCACCTAAAAATATTTTTTTGTTTGTTAAATCTAAAATAGGGAAATAAAAAAAAAACACTTTGGTTTACTTTATTATAAATATCAAAATTTTAATCATATGACTAAAATTTGGCAGCTTTCAATGACAGGAATTTACCATTGATCATCTTTATACTTTAACTCTCTAAAAAGAAATGGAACCTTTTGTGATGAAGTATAAAAGTTTTAAAACAAATCATGAAGTTGGCTCAATAAAACTCGATATTGAAATAAACACAAATAAAGTTGTTTACAAAACGAATGAACAACAATATCAATTAAAAAGAAGGAAAGAATAGGATTTTGATATGAAAAAGAATTTCCAAACAATTGGAATTAAAAATTAAAACCTTGAATTTGGAACAGTAATTATACTAACATTGCTTTAATGAGTCAAATGCACATGAAGCCTGATTAACCAATGAAAATCAAGCACTAAAATAAAAATATCAGAATTTCTTTCTTTTTTTTCTCGATATCTTATTCTCTGAAGGTTTAATAAAAATGAAACATTGATAAACGTTTCCTATTTGTTCTTTATACTATCACCCTGTTGGATTCCAATCTATATTTGATCTGTATTTAAACTCAATTCATACTTACCTTCACAAGATTCATTGATTGATTTGTTTTTTATGGTTTATTAACCCACTACAGGTTATTTAAAGCCACAATATTTTTAGATTCTAAGAATTTTTGGATATAATAATGATTTAGTGATACAAGTCCTACTAATTAACCCATAGCAGGGGAGAGAAGAGGCAAATTCATACCTTTCCCCAAGCGTATTTGCATATAAGTGAATATAATGAACCTGACTGGAATTGGAACTCAGATCTTCGATTTCCAATTAAAGGTTTTTATTCATTACACCATCTGCACATCCAAGCCTACAGCAGCTGGTATTCCCAAGCAGTCACAGTTAATTGAATATTAGAAGTAACATTGTAGTTAGGGGATTAAATATTTTAGGGACAACAATTGGACAATTGTTTATTAATTATTTACATTGATCAGACTTGTCCTCATCTTCATTGTTATGTTCACAACATTTCTTCAGGTGATTGGAATTTTGAATTGAACCCTTTATTTTGTCCACCAGGATAGATTGTTCTAGTTTTATGTGCCATACTTCTTCCAGATGTCTCAGTTATCTCCCTTTAACTCAACTCTCCAAGTTTTTGTCCACCATTGGCATAGCCAGGTTTTGAAGTCACAACTCTTTGGGTCAAGTCGCTGGATCCAACCAACACTTTTATCCACTGGGTCATGTGTCCTCAAGTTCTTTATCCTATCATTCTGTCAGATTCAAGGACACATGGCCCAGTGGATAAAAGTGTTGGTTGATCCAGTGATTTGACCCAAAGAGTTGTGAGTTCAAAATCTGGCTATGGAAGTGGTGAACAAACACTTGGAAAGTTGAGTTAAAGGGAGATAACTGAGACATCTGGAAGAGGTATGGCACATGGAACTAGAACAATCTACCCCAGTGGATGAAATAAAGGGTTCAGTTCAAAATTCCAATCATCTGAAGATAGCTGGAATATACACGTCAAAATATTGCAAACATGACAATAAAGACAAGAACAACATTCTGAACAATGTAAATATTTACAATACCTCATCTTAGAAATATAGACAGATGTTTATTGCTTATGTATAACACTATGGCTAGGGAGAAACTCTTAAACTTTTGAGATCCTGGGCACAACCACCAAATGTAATACCATGACTGAGATGATCCTGGGCACAACCACCAAATGTAACACCATGACTGAGATGATCTTGATCATAACAAACAAATGTAACACCATGACTGAGATGATCTTGATCATAACAAACAAATGTAACACCATGACTGAGATGATCTTGATCATAACAAACAAATGTAACACCATGACTGAGATGATCTTGATCATAACAAACAAATGTAACACCATGACTGAGATGATCTTGATCATAACAAACAAATGTAACACCATGACTGAGATGATCTTGATCATAACAAACAAATGTAACACCATGACTGAGATGATCTTGATCATAACAAACAAATGTAACACCATGACTGAGATGATCTTGATCATAACAAACAAATGTAACACCATGACTGAGATGATCTTGATCATAACAAACAAATGTAACACAATAGCTATGGGTTTGTTTATGTTCTGTACAGCAAACTTCTTTATGCACAATATATTTTGAAGATCTGAAGACCATCCAAGGTCAAGATTCAAACATTGATAAAATAAAGGTGACAGTTTCTCAAGAATAGTCACCTCTTGGAATAATAAGAAAATCAGAAAAGATTTAACAAGATATCAAAATAAGATGTAATTTCATGTTGTTTAGTACCTATTTCAAATTAGCATTCTTCCTCTTCCCATTTCTAATGCTTGACCATGATACACCAGGATTTGAATTTTGAGACATTCATTCATAACTATAATGATGTGAGAACAGCAGTCATCTGTGTCAGGGTCTTTTTTTATGTGAGAGAAGTTTAGGTTTACAACTACAATCTGAGACAGTCTTTCTATTTACATGTCTTGCTTTTGCTCATGTCTTTTTTTATGCATAACCTGTTTTTATAAGCTACCATATTATACCCTTCCACTGTGTCTGTTCTGCTCATATCTAGCGCATTTCTCTTCTCTTCAACAGTCTCCAGCTTTCACTTGTCTCTTTTTACCACAATCAAATCTCCAGAACTATTAGGTTTGACCTACATCTCACACCGTGCTGATTTTCTACAAAACTAACCAACATGCCAGATAATCTCCTCACAGATGAAAAACAAATTTAAAGTGGCAGAAATATAGTTCTACAGAAGGATGCTGAGTATGCCATAGACCAAACCTGATCAATATTGAAGTTTTAGATAAAATGGAAACAAAGAGAACACTTACACTTAACATCAGAAAGAGTTCAAATTTGTAAGGCACATAATGAGGAAAGAGGGCTTAGAAAATCTCTTACTCACAGGACATATGGAAAGCAAGGGGAACATAGGGGCAAACAATACATGACCTTCCTAGTGAGCTTGTGTAAATGATCTCAGAACAGGATTTAGGAGAGATAACAAAATGATAAAATTTATTTAACTATAAAAGATAAATTGTAGAAAGCCATGATCCCCAGTGTCCTGAAGGGACACAACATATATATAAAACACCAAAGCACACCATATATATATATATATATATATATATATATATATATATATATATATATATAAATAAAAGGTAGGATGTGTATGTGTGTAATGAATACATGGCCACAATTTTCGACGGATTTGCACCAAAATTTACATGCACATGCTCCAAGTTGTTGGGAAGGCCAAGACCAACTTTGCATTTCCCAACTCCCATTGATAGTGGAAATAATTGATTTTTTTCATGCTTCTACAGCAGTTTTCATGTAGTTTGCGACCATTTTGTATTGGCCAGAGTGAGAGCCTATAGCTGGCTGCCACGAATAGGCAGGAAGATTCTATTGGCCAGCGTGAGAGCCAACAGCTGACTGACACGAATGTTAACTAGCATGCTAGCATGCAAAAAAAAACGATAGATGCATTCGTCACAAGTGGGAAAAATTTAAATCTGCATGGCACTTTACTCCAATTGGCTCATTCGTTTGCTTAAACTCAACGTTGATTCTGATTCCGCAGAACTGGGTTGGGTGTGAAAAGGTATTTGTTGTTAACATTCTTTTTTCATTTGGTTTTTCCAGTTACGAGTCCTTTTTTAAAGCTTATCATTTTGTGTTCATTTTGTTTAGTTCTTTTTTCGTAACATTTAATGTTAATATAGAGCTTAGAAAAAATTTGCAGTGTGAGATAGGCAATAAGTAAGGCATGTAGCAACATCAGCACGGCAAAGGGCACTTCTTTAAAGGCAAGGAAGGGCAAAAATATTTTAAGTCAAGTGATAGCGATTGCTGTATGAGTCATACGATTTTTGAATCAAGCACGGGCAACACCGGGCCATGCTGCTAGTATATATATATATATATATATATATATATATATAATATAATATATATATATATATATATATATATATATATAATATGGAAAAGATTACTTAACTCTAAAATATCAATTTTATCCCAATTTCCAACTTGGTAAAATTTCCAGTCTCCAGGAAAGATTTTTCGCTCTCCATAGAAATCTTGTGTAGGTACCATCTAATCTTAATCTTAATCATTTCACCCCAAGCAATGCAATAAAGCCACTAAGATGCAAGGGGTTACTGAGTGTGAATATGAGGGAAAAAACACTATTAAAGAGAGAGAGAGAACAATAAAAGAACAGGAATTTCTGAAATGTGGTAGTGTAACTATTTACTCTACTTGCACTGTTCAGACTGTTGTCCTCATCTTTATTATCATATTCACAATGTTTCAGCCATTGTACACTTCAGCCTTTTTCAGCTAATATTTCTTGTAATTTTGAACCAAACCCTTTATTTAGTGCACAGGTGTAGATTGTTCTAGTTCCACATGCCATGCCTTTGGATATCTCAGTTTCAGTTATTTCCCTTTAGTAACTCAACTCTCCAAGTTTGTTTTTTTTCACCTCTGCTGTGGCCAGGTATTGGACTCACAACTCTTTGGGCCATATGTCCTTACCAAACAATGTACAATGGCCAAAATGTCATGAATATGGCAATAAAGATGAGGACAACAGTCTAAACAATGTAAAGATTGTAAATAGGAATTAAGAAGACATAAGATAACGATTGACATTGCACATGAATTTTTGATTATCAAAGTTGACTGGGAAGCAAGAACATAAGAGTTCCACAAATGAAAAAAAGAAACTCTTAGCATAGTAATTATGGTTATTGTATACTATATATATATATATATATATATATATATATATATATATATAGTGGGTGGATATGTACTAAGTTATTGTGTTATCTCTTAGTTTATATTAAGAACCCCCTTAATCTGTTTATTTCTTGAACCTCATTAAGTTTCTAATTAGTTATATTTCTCACACTTAATTCCAGTAAGTATTAAATGTAATTAAGCTTTCTTTCACAACTATCCCAATTATGTACTTTGAAACTAGGCCTTTCTACATTTAATTTAGTTTGTCAAACATTGACATGCCTCTTTGGAGCTTGTGGAACCACTTCTTAATTGCTGGTGTTCCCAGATCCACCCTGACCCGCGATGGTAGCACCTGTTAGGGTCCCAGCTATGGGCAAGTAGTTGACCCCCACAACCTGACTCAAAACACTATGAAAGTGTAAAAATAGATTTTAATACCAAAAATACATTTTTAAAAAATTAGTATCAGCAATAAATAGTTGAAAAAAGAAAATATTACCAGAAATAAAAATCTTGTCAGCATTAAATAACCTATTGAGGTTAATATGCCACAAAATAAACCAAACTATACATTTAAAAAAAAAAAAATATTACCAGCTATACATTTTTTTTTTTGGGGGGGGGGGAATTTTGTCGGCATTAAATAACCCATTGTGGTTGATATGCTGTAAAACAAAACAAACCAAACCTCTTTGGAGCTCATCCTTGCCCAACACCAGTGGTTTGCTAAGCACCTTGTCACATAAGTGTTATATTTAATTACAAAAGAAAATTCAGTTTTTTAATGGAACTGCTCAGCAACCTTGATATATTCTGGAGGCTATCAGAATAATCAAGAACTTATACTGGCAGCAAACAGCATGCATGTGCATAGGGAACGAGTTGAGTGAATATACAAAAATAGAAAGGGGTGTAAGATGTGTCTTCTCACCTGACCTGTTCAAACTATACAGCGAGGCAATTCTGAGAGAATTGGAAACCCTATTGGGATTTAGCATTGGCGGCCACAACTTTAATATAAGATACACAGATGACAGAGTGCTGATAGCAGACACGGAAGAGAAATTACAAAATCTCCTACAGAAGGTAGCGAAGGAGAGTGAGAAGAAAGGACTAAGCATAAACTACAAGAAAACAGAATGCATGGTCATCAGTAAGAGGAAGAGCCCGAAATGAGATTTGCAGGTCGGGAAGACTAGAATCAAGCAGATGCAGAAGTTTAAATATTTGGGAAGCATCTTGACAAAAGATGGTAAGTGTGACATGTACACATATTGGGATGGCCAAGAACACATTCCAAAAGCTGAGCAGAGTATTGCAAGACAGGAGGATTTCTTTCGTAGCAAAGGAAAGAATACTGAGCTGTTACATGACATCTGTTGTTCTTTACAGCAGCGAATGCTAGACGATTTCCTCAAAGATGAGACTCAAGGCTATGTGGTTCTACAGAAAGATGCTAAGGATATAATGGACCAAGCATGTGATTAGGTCTTAGTGATGTTACAAACAAGGAGAAGGCTTATACTTAACATCAGAAAGAGGCAGCTGAAGTTTCTGGGACACATAATGAGGAAGGATTCAATTGATTGCACCTTAAAAATGAATCTGATAGTCACTAATCAAATAAAGGGAAAGAGAGACAAAGGAAAGCAGCATGACATACATGATGAGCTTGAGCAAGTGGATGACAGAACATGGTCTGGAGGAGGAAGCAGAGGGAATGAGCTTGCTGAGAGCTGCAAGGGATAGAGGGAGGTGGAGAGCCATGATCGCCTACGTCCTGAAAGGATATGGCAGATAAAAAGAAAGAATATAAAATTTTGTGGCATCCATCAATCTCAAGAGACCATGGATTTGTGCCCAAAGAGTTATGCCTTGATTGTTGGTGGCAGCAGAGCATCTCTGTTATGGCTGTACAGGCCCACATTGGAGTGACAGTCTCAATTGCAACAAATGCATTTGAAGACACTTTCCACATATGTCACTGTTTTCTTTCCTTTGTTTCTCCACTCCTTGCTCCAGTCCTCTGTGTAAATCTCATCTCCAGCATGAACAATTGTTGGTGACATCTTTCCACCTCTCGCCATCCCAGTCCATCTCCCTCATATCCCTTTTGCAAATGTCCTTGAAGTGGTCAACCTTGTACTCTTTTACCAATGGCCAATTCCCTGTACAGAAGGACCGTTGGAATTCTCCCATCCTTCATATGGGGTACATGTCCAAGCCAGCAGAGTTGATACTGTTGAAGAAGGCTGTAGAGGCTGGGTATGAGCAAGAACTACAATATGTAGGAAGAAGGCTTACTACAAACACCTAATTGCAGTCTATAAGGAATGTGTCAGCAGTGTGCTGCTCTACAGTAGGGCAGCAAGACTTGGAGCCTCTACTCCAGACAGAAGCAATGCCTCAGTACCTTTCATCTTTGCTATCTGAAACACATTCTGGGCATCAATTGGTCTGTTCAAGTCACTAGTAAAATAATGTAATATTAAATGTAATCAAACCATACAACCTATTGGTGGCTTTGGTTTTTATGCAAACAACTTAATCTCAAGGATTTTTAGTGATAATTTTTTATTTGTCTAAAGGTGTAACACAAGTTGTTTTTATGATGTCCTATTCACTTGTTTGTTTTTGTTTTTACAGAAGACACCAGTTTCTCTGACCAAAGAAGAACTTAGAGTTCTTCAAGAATGTAACCGGGAAAGTTTCTGGTATAGAAGTATGTTTTCCTCTTACTATTTTGATATATTGTTTATGGTTAGAGCAAGGCTTCAAAAGTTCAATAATTAACATATTCACAAGATGATTCAAAGCATTTTTGATGACAGCTTTTAAATATAAAAAAATTACTGAAACAACTAACAAAAATGTCTACAAATATTGGGGTTTTTTTTCTGTATTTGTTTACATTCAGTTAAATAATATATTCTTTATTTAATTGATGATTATTTGCAAATCTCATGAATTGTCCTCATTTTTGTTATATTATTACATTATTTGATTGTATTCAAACAGAAATTAATCGATATTTACTTTTATTTTCTTAATTTGAACTGCAAAAAGTCTACTAATTTCAGTTGGTTTAAATGAGAATTTAAAAAATATCTTAATTTTGAAAATACTTCATTTAGTGCAGTGGTTCCCAAATGGGGCAGTGTGCCTCATAGATGTGGTGGAAAAGGATTGTGGGTGAGGTGGAATGATTGAAAGACAAAGATTTAAAAACAGTTTCAAAAACGTCATATGCCCTTATACAGGAACATATTGCAACACTTTTAGAAAAAAATTCTGATTATTTTCCATTGTCTACAAAAGAATTTGACTGGGTTAAAAATCCTTTTGCAAATTCAAGCTGTTTAGATCTGACATTTAGATGACGAGGAAGAATTGGCAAACATTTCGATTGATTGCACCTTAAAAATAAAACACAGGAGTGTACCAAGGAACTCTTTTTGGATATACAACCAGAAAGAATATCCATGTGTCTCTTCAAACGCATTATCCATTCTGCTTCAGTTCTCCACAACATATTACTGTAAACAAGGAATTTCAGTTCTGACAAATATAAAAAAACAAAAAAAAAGGAAAGGCTTCTTTGTGTTTATGAAGAGATGGGAGTTTGTTTATCTCAAATTAGCCCTGATATAAAGGAGATTACTCATCAAAAACAAGCTCATAACTATCAATAAATTTGTGTATTTTAATCATATAAATTATTTGTTTTATATATTTAACACACTATCAGTCATTTTATTTTATTTTTAAATGTATTCTATCACGTAAAATTTGGTGAGACACAAGCAAATTTTCATTCTGAAAATGCAGCCCAGAGAAAAAAAATGTTCGGGAACCACTGATTTAGAGTATTCATTGACTCATTAAAAAAATCACAAACATTTGAACTTTTAGGTAAATTACACCTTTATATTAACAAGATTTTTAAATAGATTATTTAAATTTTATTACGGTCTAGTCTATGAAAATTAATATTTCAAATATTGTATAAAAATTTTTTTTTTTTTTTTCTTTGGTAGTCTTTTAATCTTAATTTTACATTAATAACTTCCATTGAAACCTGCTGCACAGTTATGTAAACCAGGGGTCAGCAACTCATTCGACCCTGCGGGTTGGATCGTGTTACAATGACGGGTCGTGGGCCAGACAAAAGCCATTAATGAAAAATTAAGGAAAATTACATATGCAGACCCCTGTCAACCTAAATATTTAAAACCATAATGAAAATAAACATTGAGAAATCAGAAAAACAAAAGAAAATCTAAAATTAAAAAAACACTTAACAAAAATTACTTTTCCTCAAGGAACATCAAAATACTTCAAAGTGAAAAAAATCAACTGAAGTGAAATGGATGAAATTATGACGTGTAGGTTTGAAACTGTTATTGAAAATTGTTCCACAAACGAACCACACACACACATCAAACAAAGACGAAGCACATATACCCATACATACGAGTACAAATAGTTGCAAACATATACACTTACGTACGTACACATGGGGTATCATCCACACATTCATGAGGCATGTATGTATAATGCGTGTATGTTTAACTGTCTTTAGATTTCTGCTACCTCACATGTCAGTCCCTCCCTGGCCTCTTTCACTTTATCATTCCTTTCGCTTCTGTTATCTCTTAATGTAGCCAAGGGTCATAACAAATATGTATCCATTATATGACATTAAACGTAGGCAACGCAACTTGGCAAAATAAGTCTCATGAAAGATAACTGGCAGATAGTCTAATTTGAAAGCCTCGTCTCTCATGTTAAAAATAGTCATTGGTAATCAGGCTCGCGGGCTGGTCAAAATGCCTTCGTGGGCCGGATCCAGCCCTTGATGTAAACCCATTGTGATTGATAATGGTTTAGTCAAGACATTATGTCAATGGAATTGATATGGTATATTTGCACTTGTTTTATTTAACACTAAAGAAGCTAAGTGATTTAGCATCAAAATGAATGTCCTCAGCAATAAATACAAAAAGAGACAGGTCAATATTCAACTTTGTTTGATCAACGACACACTTCATGACCGAGAGGCCTAAAGTACATCTAATCTAATGTCGGCTTCCCCCTGCCAGAGAGTTCATATTTTTCTTTAATAAGATTTCTCATATATTCAGGACAGTAGACAAAAATAAATAAATATTCCATTTAATAAAGGGAGCATCTACTCAAATATGGATATCCACTAAAAATAATATTTAAGTAATCAAATCCGTCAGATTTATAAATGAAAAAATTCCATCACTTCTTTAGAAATTGCTTATATATAATATAACATTTATATACTAATACCATTTTACATTTCTACCAATTCCCAGTCAGCTCCTTTATATTGGAACACTTGTTTTGTAAAACTTCCATGACTCGGTCAGTCAGTTATGTGCTATGCATGATACATGCTTAGGCGATCATATATCTTTCAATACATGACTGACGAGGCAGATATTTTCCCCCCAGTAGATTGCCATTTCTTTCTGCAGTAGACCAGTTGCCATCCAAGGCTATAGAACCTGGTCTATCCTGCTATTTACCCATGTCCGAACTGCTATCCATTACACCATCATGCCTCCTCTGAATCCATTACATTAACTTAAGTGCTAATACCCTTGGGAAAGGTATGAATCCTCTTATATGCTGCTTAAATATATATATGTATGTTTTTTTTACATAAAGAATATTGCTCTACTGACATTGAAATTTATATTCAATTCATTCTCATTTCATATGGATGGATATACATATATATATATATATATATATATATATATATATAGTATTTTTACTGAACATAAAAATAAAATCATCAGTGGAAACAATAGGGACTTTTGAATTTTGTCATGGCTGGAAAGTGAGGATTGGTGAGCTGTATCCCAGATATGACATCAAGACCCTATTTTTTAGTCTGATTTGGCTCATTGTAAAGATAGAAGCATGGCCAGAGTAATCAGGTACTTTTTGGAGTAGCACAAGGAATCGACCATTTTTCTTACCATAGAATACAAAGAGAATGAAGATGATTATGGTTCTGGGTACAAGGCATAGTGGCTATCAGCTGGGAAGGTCTGAACTAGTGGAACATGGGAATGTAGCTCACCTAAACATTTTCCATAGAAATGGCAATAGAGTAGAGATAGGCTTTTAATGTTGTGTCTGTGGGAAAGGGCTTGTATAAGTAGGAAAGTAATTCATCACCTATAAGGCCACATAAATGCTTTGGAACCCTGTCACGACTGGAAAGTGAGGATTGGTGAATGCAGTTCAGATATAGCAGCAAGACCCTATTTTTTGGTCTGATGTGGCTCATTGTAAAGATAGAAGCAAGGCCAGAGTAATCAGGTACTTTTTGGAGCCACACAAGGAACCAACCATTTTTCTAGCATCTTTAACAATGGATTGTATATATGAGTTCCACTTGAGATGTTGGCTGAATTTGAATTCCCAATCAAATCTATTCTAAGTAGCTGTTGTTTGGATGCACTCTTTACTATATGATACCTAGACTTTTTGAATTTAAGTACAGTATTAGACTGATGTCAAGATCTTGTCAATTTACAGTTGATCTATAGCTAGATGTAGCCGTAAGTTCTATGCTAACAGTTTCTTTTCTTTCACTTCTTGTTTGTGGAACTCTTTTCCAGCTTCATGCTTTCCAGCCAACTTTAATCTACAAAGATTTAAATGCAATGTCAATCACTATTTACAGTCCACCTGATTAACCTCTTCTCTTTCTGCTCATTATTAATGTTTCTGTTCCTAATTCTTCCACATTTCCTGTAACCCATTGCATTTTAGTGGCATTACTGGCTTCCTTGGTGTAATTCCAATAAAATAAAAAATAAAAAAAAAGAATGAATTGTTGTAGGATAGAAATGCACAGAAAATGCATTTTTTTTCAAAATTAATAATTACTCTTACTTGTCGTTACCCGTTTAATTAAATTTTCATGTTTGACAGAAATTTTTTATAAATTTATGAATAAAAAATTTATTTTCATATTTATTCCTTTATAAATTGATAAACATAGCATTACATTAGTTGGTTCGTGTTTTTAGGGTTTTCATTTTTAGAATGTTATAAATATAAAATTATTCTTCTAAATAAACAATCTAATAGTGTTTAGTATTTTTGTTGTATAATCTTAAAGAAAAAAGAAAATATATAAATTCACTTTCATATGTTTGGGTTTAAATAAAATTCTAATCCTTGCTTTTTAAAATAAACATTGCTATGAGAGTGGAGATAGTTTAAAAAGATAGCAGTGTCAAGGAAAAAACTATCCTGTTAACACAGTTTTATTGCAGGCACAAATGTTAAAGATTACTAAAGTTTCTTCATAAAACTAGCTTTGGGATGTTTAACAAGTCTTATTTTAAACATTGGTCAATCTTCATTTTATACATTCAGCTACAACTTTATGAAATTTGAATAAATATACTAGTTTCTTTGTTAGATAATGTCACAGATAATTACAAATTCAAAATCAACAATTATACTAACCCCTATATATTTCACTTCATTACAGGTATACCAGCTTGTCTATTTTGTGTTGGTATAACTCAGTTTGCAGTTAACAAAGGTAAGTTTTATGTAATTATTCTATAGTAAATTTTAATATGAAAAATGTTATTGGTGATTTATATAGACTTCATAGTTAATCTTTGTCTTTGGTACTCTGTCTAAATAATGATTTTTATAAACTCCTTTTATAGGAAGTTTAACTGGAACTATGCTTAAGCCTTCAAAATTCTTCAATGAAAATAAAGTAGAAAGTATGATAAATACTTCTTTATTGTAACTTTGTTGATGCTAACCTCCATAGGAGGGACTTATTGTACCTTTTCAGGCTAACATTTTCCACTGACATGAAGCAGAAAGATTATATTGAATCAATTGCTGAGTCTGCTACCATGAACGTTGGTTCACTTTGTCACACCAGAATCTATCTCATATATTTATATGTTTACCATTCATCCTTGCTTTGAATATTGCTGCCACATCTGGTCTGCTGTCCTGCTATAGATTTAGAGATTCTTGATAAAATCCAAAGAAGTATCTGCAATGTCATTGGTTTTCACCTGGTATCTCAGCTTCAGTTGCTTTCCCACCCACCATAACATCACTTTCCTGTGTCTCTTCTATAAATACTTTTGCAGTAATTGTTTTGACAAACTTTCCAATATGGTTCCTAGACTTTACCAAGTACTAGATTGGCAGTTGGGTCTCATCATTTTACAGTTGAAATGATTACATATAAGCATAAGTTCTTTGCTTTCATACTTCTCACTTGTAGAATGCTCTTCTAGCTTCTTGCTTTCCAGCCAACTTTGATATTCAAAAAATTAAATGCAATGTCAATCATTATCTTCTTAATTCTTGTTCTTTTATTGTTCTCTCTCCTTAATAGTATTTTTTCTTATATTCTCTCACACTCGGTAATCCCGTTGTATATTACCTTGCTTGGGGTGAAATGATTAAAAGAAAATGTTTATTGAATAAACTTGATGTATGTTTTAATTAATACTTTAAAAATTATCTCTAACTTGAAATCCTTTTTTTACTAAATTTCACCTAGCACGAGGCACAAGAGCTACTCTAGATAGAGAATTCCTGAATGAGGTTTGTGGCATGAATGTAACAAAAGGTACAAGGAAGTAAAGATTATGAAGATAAGGTGGATACTACTAAAAATAAATATGTGCATACAAGATAACTCAGATCATGGATAAGCCTACTTATTTTCCCAACACAAGACAAATCACTTAGACTTCTTTTTCACTACCTGTTCTGACAAATATTTTTCTGTAGTGTTACTCACTTTGGGATTTTTAGAC
>OZ010616.1:56085391-56117891 GCA_963932145.1 Acanthosepion lycidas
AGAGAGAAAGAATATGAAGGCTTGTCTTCTCTTAGCTGTTACCCTCACTCAACATGAAAAGAGGAAAAGCAAAGATAAAAGGCATCAGAGACAAGTAAACATCTCCATTAAAGATAAATCTAATTTATACTCATTGAATTTGTAGTTGAAAGTAAAATAATAAATTATTATACAGTAATAAAATACATTTTAGTAGAGTACTGAAAAATTTATCATTATTTTTTAAAATTTGAACAATTGAAATTTTATTCACATGTCAATTTTAAATTAAAAATCCCATTCGATCTTGTCAGATGGAGTGGGTTGTTGGTGAAGATGAATTCATGCCAAAAAAAAAAGATACTTTATGCATCATCCTGTGTCAAAGGTTATCTATGTGTAAACTATCTAAAATGTTGGCAAAAGCAACAAGTTTGAGAATCAAATTTTACTCAAAGAAAATGTAGATGGGAAGAATGATAGAATAGAAAAATGTGCCTTTGAAAAAATAAGAAAGTTATTTTTAACATTTTCAGGCTAATAAAGCTTTTGTTGTGTGAAAATTGCTAAAATATATTCAAATTTATTTGGCTTTATATTAAAAGTTCGATTTGACAACCCTGTCCTTCTACTTCTGTATTTCTGCCATTGATGGCTAGAAAATGTACGGACGTGTGAATGACTCCTAGATATTTGACTAGATGTCATTAAATTTGTGACCTTAATTAAAAAAAAATCTCCCCAAGCCAAGTCCTACTCTGCAATGCTGTCAAACATGAATGACATTTCATTTTCAGTGAAGATTTTTGTGTCTGTTTTGAAAGACATTGAACCGTTTCTGATAAAATATCAGAGCGATAGATCATTGTTTCTTTTCTTTGCAGGTGATCTTTTTAGCATGATCATGAAACTGTTAAGATTTATAAAGGAAGAGCACACTAAAAAGATAATTACATTTTCCAAACTGAATGAATTTGTAAGAATTTGGTCAAACCCAAACATGCAGAAAGATGATACAAAGATCACGTATGAATTTCTAACAGATGGGGCTATGTGAAAGTTATCCGAAAAAGAAAATGTGTCAACAAAAGATTAGTTTGGATACAGAATTGCATCAAAGACAATGTTCAATCACCATTATTGAGAAACTTCTGGCAAAATCTCCCCTTAGATACCCTCTTGTAAGGTCACTTGCCTGGCTAAACCCTAGATCCATTTGTGAAAAAACATTTGCCACAGAAGACAGTCTAAAAAGATGTCTTTCCCACATGACAGACAAAAAAACTAGTTGCCAAGTATGATTGTGATGACATCATAAATTAGTACAAAGAGTTTGCAGAAGAGGCTACTGGAAATATTGCTTTCAAAAATTTCAGCAAGCATGAAGACCAGCTGGGCACTTTGTTGCACTCTTTTTTTTGTCTAATAACAAAAAATATCAAAAAGTGAATAGTTGTTAGCAGATTACTCTCTCATTGACTGGCCTAGAGAGGCTTCTTAGTCCATAAGAAAATTTCCACTGACAATATGAAACAGCAGGCTCTGGTTGCACAGCCCATTATCACAGACTATTTGGCCACAATTGGAGGTGCTGAGAAGAAAAAAAGGCAGGAAGAAGCAGCTGGACAAAAACGGAAACCTATGCTTATGGAATTTGAGGAACTGAAAACCAAGAAACACAAGCTTGTAAGAAAAAGTTGAGCAGGCTCAGAACTTCACAAAGTCCAATTCCATGCAAAGATCTGCAAAGGATAAGTCTATAGAGATATCAAAATTGGAAGAGGAGCTGAATGCTAAACTAGATGAACTGAAAAAATGTTAACATTATTATGTTCTGTGCTCTGAGCAACAAAAGCCATGAGTAATCAGTGTAGCTAAAATGTGTGAAAATTTTTATTTATACTTCTGCTCATTAGAACCATTATACTTCACAGGAAATGTACAACAATCAAGAATTTTTGTGACATTCACAAACCATGAGTCATCTAGATATCAAAAATGTGTAGCAGTAAGAATTAGTGTGTAATTCAAAATTTTCAAGTCTAGTAGAACTCCAAACTGTATAGAATTCTACACAAAATGTGTAACATAATCAGGTCTTCATTCAGTTGTGTTTTAGCCTTTAACACTTTGATTTCTTCACTGCTTTCAACAGATTCATGTGACATGAATTATTGGAACCAACTGTAGCTTTTCTTTGAACATCTTATCTGTCAAACTATTAAAAGATAAATCACAAAGTTTGTGTTTTAGAAATTGATGACCATTCACTTTGCGTATGCACGAACCAGTTTCAGTCCCTGAAAAATTCTTAACATAGTCCTGGAAAAGTCCTAGAATTTTTATTTACACAGCTCTAGGGAACCCTCTGTAATATTCCATTTATTTTTTACTTCTGCCATATGAAAGCAACAATTACTATGTATATGCAAAACAGAACAGAACAGATAAATACAAAAAGAAAGCATATTTGTAAAATGTGTGTGTGTGTATATATTGTGCATTTTAGGAGCAAAAAAGCTCACTTTCAGTTAAAAATGAAAAAAAAAAAAAAAATCATCCTTGTTAATGGATAAACAAAATCACTCAAATAACCAGAACTTTTGGATAATTTTTACATACTTTGTGTTCAGAAAAGTAAATGCTTGTATGAACACAAGAAAAAAAGCTTAATTGTGTGTGTATATATATATATATATATATATATAATATTAGTGGTAAATATACACATACATATGCAAAATATATACATAACCATGGAATATTAGAGTTTAAGCTTTTTTATTATATATATATATATATAGTATAAAATTAGAAAAAAAAAACTGGCTAAAACAGTGTTTAAGTAGACTTGCTAACTATTAATATTTTGTATTCATTTCCAGGATACCTTAAACCACATCCAAAATATGGTGCTGGATTAAAAACATTAGGTAAGTATGTCTGTGTTTTATTTTCCCTACTTTTAGTAACAATTACAAAATGGAAGTAAAAAAAAAACATGATATTTCTAATATAGGAATAATTTTTTGTGGTTAAAAATTAATTCTCTTTTTCTTTTCTTTTTTTCTTTATTAAAAATTAATTCTTTTTTTTTTTTTTTCTTTATTAAAAATTTAATTGTCTTTTTTTTCTTTATTAAAAATGAATTCTTTTTTTTTTTTTTCTTTATTAAAAATTAAGTTTCTTAATTTTTCTGTCTTATGTTACTAATTAATCATTTTCTTCCAAGTTGAATTTAATTTGTAGAAATTAATGTTCAAGTTTTCCTTCTCCTAGACTGGTTGCTATCCAAGGCTATAGAGCCCAATCTACTCTACTATATTTTATCAGGTTTTAAATTCAGAGTTGTCCTTCCCAAAGATTGGTTGCCACTTGGGTCTATAAGGATCCAGTCTGTTCTGATATTTATCCATAATTGGTGGGGTGAGAAGAGATAGATTCATACCTTTCCCCCAGGGTATTAGCACATGAGCGAATACAAAGAACTTGGCTGCAATTTGAACTTAGCTCTCCAATTTATTGGAGCCGCTATCCATTACGCCATCCTGATCTTTTATCAAAACAAACAAAAAAAAAAAAAAAAACAACAAAAAACTGTTTAAAATTAAACCAACTGTAGAAGAATGGCATCTGAAATGCCAAACTAGAAGAGAACGGATTATGTCCAGGCTCCATATTCGACAGACTACCATAATGCATTTGTATATCCTAAAAATAGCAGGTGTGACATGCCAAAAGCCATTCATTATAAAATGCATACTGACAAACCGCAACTTTTTTGATCTTCATTTTATATATATATATATATATATATATATATATATATATATATATATATATGAATGTAATGAGGACGAAAATAATATGTAAATTCTAACATTCACAGCATTAATTCAAAAGAGGGCTCAATACCGATAGTAGAGCAATAATTATTTATTATAATTTTTTTCATATAGGCAAAGACAATTTACTCACTATAAAGATGCAACTTAGTTTCAGTGCATTTAAAATTGCACTTCAGCATGTGAGAACCAAAATGATTATAAACAATTCTGTTCATTGTTCATAACCATTTTGGTTCTCACCTGTCAAAGTGCAATTTTAAATGCACTGAAATGAAGTTGCATCTTTGTAGTGAGTAAATTGTTTTTGTCTATATGAAAAAATTAAATTTATATATATATATATATATATATATATATATATATATATATATAATTTCCCATTAAATTTCTCGGACATTCAGGCAGGTAAATGTTGATAATACTGTGGAGGACATTGTTAAATATAATACATGAATGCTTCCATTCCTTAGCAACAGAACTTGAATTAAGGCTACTTCCAAGCTTCTCAAGTTGTAGAAATTTATCCATGGTCCCGTTACTTCACATCAGTTATATTTCTTAGTTGAATAAACTTCTCATAGGACCCAAATTTATTTCCTAAATTTCATTAACAAAAAATAATGGCAATACACATTTTAGGAATCTAGTGCCCAAATTAAAAAAAGGACTCTTGGTGTTTGGTGAGCTGAGTGTTAGATGAGTTGAGAAATTTATCCAGCAAGGATAAATTTAAACTTCTAACTTAGACGAAAAAGTCATTTACAAAACAAATTCAGTACCAGCATTATTTGCACTACTCTGCTATCCTCATCTTCATTGCCATATTCGCAATGTTTAAGATAACAGAATAACAGTTAGAGTAATGTAAATAATGCAAGTAATCATAATACCTCATCTCAGAGATATAGACAAATTCAGTACCATTATTTTAGTAATCTACTAGCAGTAGAGCCCAGCGTTGCCCGGGGATGTAACAGTAAGAGATAGATCAAGTATCGACCATCATAAAGACTGAAAAATAAAATTGACAAAGATTATTGTTTACAGTTGACAGACATGCATGTCTTAATTAGTTTTTTTGTTTTTTTTTTTACGAATTGGTCAAACCCAAACTGAAAGAAAAACATTGTTTTCAATCGTTATGAATCTACCGATTAAATAGAATTTTATTATAAACAATTGTCTTGTAAATGGAATTTTTAAAGCATTCTGAATGTAAAAATAAAGAAAAAAGTGTGCAAGACAATAAGAAACACTACCTGCCAAAAAAAAGTGAAGTTTTGTTGAAATCAGTTGAAAAATGTAGGAAATCTGATCCCATATATAAACGAACACACACACACACACACAAACAATCTGTGTTTTATAATAAGTATAACTCGATATGAGTTGTCCCCCTTTCATTCTGGTGACAGTGATGCCTCTTAATCGTGTTTTCAATTTGATTTTGTGCAAAAACAATTGTGTTTTCCAATTTTTGGCGCTGTCAGAATCACCACAAGGTAATTTTATGTAGTCCTGTGAAGTTTTGTTAAAATCAGTTGAAAAATGTAGGAAATCCAATCCAATATATAAACGAACAGACACACACACACACCCACACACACACAACCTGGGTTTTATAATAAGTATGATATATGGCTTATTAGTAAGAAAACAAAGGCCACATGAAAGCAATAACCTATGTACAGTCTTGTCAGCTATGATACTATAATAATTCCGCATTGTATAATAAAGAAGAGTGCATATTGAACAAAAATTGGCACAAGGCAGAGACACAAGAATCTTGAATATTTAATGAGAAATAATCTAGAGTTCAACAGCTTTCTGCTTTTGATTGCATGAGATCTTAATTTGATGTACATTATTTACATTCAAGCTAATGTCTTTGATTTTATTATCACAATGTTTCAGTCATTTGTTCTTTGACCTTCTTCAGATGTCTGTTGATTTGGGTAACCTTCAGGGTAATCCAAAACTAAACCCTTTATTTAATCTACAAGGTAGATTGTTCTCGTTTCACAGCCTATGTCTCAAGGTAGCTCATGTTATTTTTTATTTTGTACTGCTCAGTTATTGATCACCTTCTTTCTAGTCCAGTGATTGGACTCACAATTGCTGTCACCAAATTATATGGAACAGTTCATAATAAATAATTAACACAATTACCACAAAAAGCAAAAACACCTGAATCTGAATATTAAATTGGAAATTTGTTTGTTTGTTTTTTTGTTTTTTTTTGTTTTTTGTTTTTTATTGTCTGAGAATTAATTTGATTATATGATTTTCAAATAAAATAAATATTATTTTTGAAAGAAACCATCATTAGTAGCCACATCAGAGTGGAAGTTAACAATAAAGCATACCTAACAGCCAAATCAGCTTTAGATATAGATGTAGATTCAATGGCTAAAATCCCACACACTGACTTTAAGGAGTAAAATACATTCAAAAGGAATGGCAATGGTGCTAGGATAACAGAATGAGCTCTTCACAATTCAGCCCAAACTTGGAGAATAGAAGTTGTCTTTCAAAAAATAAACCAAATAAATAACGCATTTGTACTTACTAAGCAACAAAGATCAACCAGAATGCCTAGCATGTGAAACAACATACACTATTAAACATATATTAACCGAGTGTTCAGACCTTGCTCTCTCAAGATAAGAATACCATAATATAAACATTTATGAGCTCTTCAAGAAAACAAAAGTGGATGATATAATATTGTTTCTTAAAATAGTTGAACTCTACCAATAATTCAAAAATACACTTTTAAGTAGGCGCCCAAGGGGGTCGTCAGTGATGATTTTGATTTGGTTCGTCAGGGAGTTTCGGGTCTTTCAACATCATACTCCTCATCACCAAATCAACCAAATCAGTGGAGATCAACCCCTGATTCCCCCTTCCAGTTAAATGCTAACAGCTACTCTGGCCTTTTTAAAGAATAAGAGGAAGAAAGACCAGATATTTTGCACATCCGATTGGATGTTTGTAATAACCAATCCACTGCGTGAACTACCTTTTAAATGGCCCGCGGTGGGGACTGGCTTCTTTTCTTATTTCGGTGGATTGCAGTTTTGATGGATAACTGAGGAGATAATCTTAATGTTCCTAAATCTTACCCTTTTCCTTAAATATTGTATGGTTTAATTATTTGCCATTTTTATTTTATTTGTACTTTTTTTTTTCTTTTGGCGGGGATACTTAAATATAGATGAAATGAGAATGTTAATAAAATCAATTTCTCTACAAACTGTATATCCAAAAATACATCAATGAAACCAGACACTTGACAGAAATCCTGTTTACAAAAATACATCAATGAAACCTGATCTACAAACCAATTTCTTACAAAGAATACATATTCTGTTCATATGAATCTATTGTAAAAATCTTGTCAGCATTAAGTAACCCATTGAGGTGCTGATACGCAATAAAAAAAAAAAAAAAGCCATCGATAGTGTTTCAAAATACTGAAAAGTGAATCCAGAAAGTTATTTTGAGAAGTAAAAATTTTCAAAAATATTATTCTATTGTAACAAAAAACACACTTGAAATATATTTTAGAAACAGCTTTCTCTAAATTTATGATTATTAGTTAATGTTTCTCCTGTAATGTTTGTTTTGATAGCTATTAATAATTTATTTTTTATTTTCACACATTAAAGGTGCTGCATTGCTTGGATACATTTTAGGTAAAATATCATACCAAAATGAATGCCGTAAAAAAATTATGGCTCTCCCGAATAGTCAACTTGCAGAAACATTAAGACAACGTCTATCTAGGGAAAGGTAATTTTTTCACTTGGTTATCTCCCTTACCAGTATGCTTTCAATTATGTTTATTTTCATATAAAACTGCTTAAAATGTTTTGCCATATGTATTCTACTAAATTATTTTCTAATTCTTTATTATGCTCAAAACATTGAGTTTGTGTTTAAAATTTTGTACACTAAGGTTAGCAAAATTAAAATTTAAATATTATTTTATTGGCTTTCATGTTTTCCTTATTATTACATATAAAATTATTTTAAAGTTTATTCAGGCTGATTCAAAATCTTAAATTCTATACCAGAAAAAAAAAATAACATCACCCAGCTGAATTCAAAATAGCAAATAGCTTCATTTATTTATTAAATTTAATATTCATTTGGCAGCTATCAATTAAATACAAAATTATGACATTTCGTAAATATAGGTTAGTATAACCTATTTATGATTACAAAGTGATACTTTCATGTGGATAAAACTATATTAATAAAAGAGTTTTAACCAACATTAGACAAGGATTTAATTAAATATATATTAATAATTTTCATCATAAATTTACAAACATTTTTATTTGTAACCAAAAATGTTGGAATGTATTTTAAAGAAAATAATACAATAATACATGCTGATTTGCAAGTATAAATTGTGGTTGGTAATAAAGTCAAAAGAAAAAAGTCACAATGTTGGCTAGGGAAAAAGTCACAATTTATAGTGGGCAGTAATATAAAGTCATCTATTTCTGTTGGGTACTTTACTAGTTTGAGTCAGTTCTGTTTGCAACATAAATCCATAGTAAATTGACGCAACCTCTAACAATTTTCTAACAATGTTACTATCACATTTTTGATATATTCCATAATTAGGGAGTCCTAATATCCTATGAGATCTCACTTTGTTACAAAAATTTTAAAAAGGGCGTTTTTAAAAAATTGCACCAGAACATAAACAAACAATGGAGATTGTATACAAAGATAGATTAAACCATAAAAATACATTTTCTTACAATGCTACGATCAATTATTCAATATATTTCATATTTAGGGAGTTATAATATCTCATAAGAACCAACTTTATCGGAAGAAAATCTTAATTTGATATTAAAATTTGAATAAAAATTCCAATTTTCAATTTGTGTATGAGACTGGGATTTTTTGGGTTAAGAGGCTGGGATTTTGTTCGCTTTTGGGTTAAGAGGCTGGGATTTTGTTTGCATTTGGGTTAAGAGGCTGGGATTTTGTCTCTGTGTGCTACTCTTGTCTTTTTTGTTTTTACCTGGATTTCAGAAAAAAATCCTAGCCTCTTACCCCCAAAATGTACAAAATATATTTATCCTGGTAACCTACAGGGCAAGCAATAACTGAGCAGTACTAAAAATAAGAACTCGATAAGATATCCTTAGACATCTTAGGTAGTGGAATGAGAACAGTCTACTTTTGTAGATTAAATAAAGGGTTCAATTCAGAATTCCCTGTAGGTTAATATATATTTAATGAAGTCTAGATGGCACAATAGCCAAAACATTGTCATAGCAACAACAAAAATGAGGACAATAGTCTGAATATAAATAGTATCAATAAGAAATTTCCTTTTAATATAAAAAAAAAAAAAATTGTTTTAAAATACTCTGTTTTTATAGCAATAAAGTAAAAACGTAATTTTATTTTGCAGAGGACCTTCAGAATTTACCATGAAAAGTGTAAGTAGTGATATGTTAGAAAATCCTCAAGTACCACAAACTGAACATACTGCTTCTGATGTGTTTGATACAGAGACTAATCAAGTGGCACCCAGTACAGTTAAATTTGAAGATCTCTCATCAGGTTTGTTTGTTCGTTTATTAATTTATTGTGAAGATCTTATTGGAGGTTCAAAATTTAATTATAGCAAATAGAATGGACATAATTAAAGAGAAGGTAAAAAGGAGGAGAAAACATCAGTAGTTTAATATGAGAGAAAAGAAAGAAAGAAAAAGTGTGAGTTAAACGTTCATTTCTCTTCAATAATCAGAAATCGATCAAAATAAAGGATTATTTTTTTTAATTAGAATAGTTTATTACATCTCTCTTATCAGCATTCTCATTGTCACGTAACCCATTAAGGGTACTGCTGTGCTGTGTCTATGGAAGGATAGCCTGGTTAGTTTTGAATTCAAATTTTTCTTCTAAACTGGCTACTACATCCAGGGACGAGAGCACAATCAGTCCTGCTATTTAACCCATAAATGGGAGTTGTGAGATAGATTCATAACTTTCCCAAGAGTATTTGTTATTTTTTTATGTTTGTCATTGAATTAAAATATACATGAAAATACACACAATTTAAAAAAAAAATTGAAATGGACATTTGTCTCAGGAAGGCTAATTTTAATTTCTCTTTTGGTCTGGCAACAACTCCTGGTAACAGGAAAAGACTAAGCCAAAATGTGTGGCTCTTTGAAGTCATTTTTATGACTGAATATATTTTCTGATAAATGTAGTATTTTAAATGAACTAAATATTTCGATTTGAAATTTGATTATCTTGCTACAACCAAAGTGACAGTTGACTAGTATGACACAAAAAAAATATTTTAATCAAGCATAATACCTGTAGTTTTTAGAATGTAACTTTAAAAATATCCTTGTAAATAGACAATCTAATAAACAGGGATTAATATTTTTGTTGTAAATTCTAAAGAACAAAAAAAAATGTATAAATTAATTTTCATCATATGTACTGACAAGTTTTATTATAATTCTAATCATCACTTTTTAAGACAATAAACACTGCCGAGGAATGAAAGTAGTTAAAATAGTAGCAGTTTCAAGGGGAAAAAACGTCCTTTTGACGCTTGTGAGTCGGGTACATGAAGGTCGAAGTTTGCCCATCTCTTCTTTTATAATGAAGATTTATTTTGATTTATTTATGAATTTTAACTTTTTCCTTCAGGTAATTCCGGGGAGCAGGAATCGCAATACAGGTCTTATGGTGATCTTCGTCGTCAAAACAGGGAAATATATAATGAAAATCAAGTAGTGAAATGGCAGAATATCCAAAACAAAAATAGTACTCCACACCCTAATATATCACAAACTCCTGAAGAAAAAAGTTCTCAGTGGACACCATCTTATAGTACAACTCAACCACGTAAGATTGTTTATAGCATTTTCTATTACAGAGATTTAGTTTTTCTTATAATGGCCAGTTACTTGTTTCTATGCACACCCATCTGCTACGGCAACTAAACAATCCCTGTGGCAGACATGTGCACATTTGTTTTTGTTCAACACCAGCAGAACCCAGCTATGGTTTATACTGTGGACCTTAGTTACAGTTTTTGGAAGAGAGGGCATAATCTGACGTGATCAACAGTTAAACAAGGCCAATGTGCTCAGGCCCTCAGTCACAATGACTTACAACTTTGTGTTAGCACAACCATCAACAACTTAAAAATAGCTCCATCTACCTGATTTCACTTACAAGGCTTAGGTCACCCCATGGTACCTTTTTCAGATACTTCCTAATGGTGCCATATGTTAGGATAATAACCCTAGGCTGATCTGCGTCCTGGGTAAGACATTAAACTACATCCGCATCCTGGGTAAGATGTTAAACTACGTCCAGCAGCAAGGCCTCTGATCAGGAGGTTTTGAGGTACGTGGAACTACCTCCTAATTGCTGGTGTTCCCAGGTCTACCCTGACCCAGGTTGGTAGCACCTGTTAGGGTCCCAGCTATGGGCAAATAGTTAACTATTACCAGCAATACTTTTTTTTTTTAATACAATTTTGAAGAAAATATATTACCAGAAATAGATTTTTGACAAAACAAAATGTTACCAGCAATAAAAATTTTTGTCAACATTAAATGTTGTTGGCATTAAATAACCCATTGAGGTTGATATGCCGTTAAACAAAATAAAGCAAAACCAAACTTAGGCTGATCTATTTTTTTAGGATTAAGGGTTATCTTCTAATCATTTAAATGAAAACTAGCATTTTTGGAAGCATTCATAACATTGTACTTTATCAAATTCATTGCAAATGATTTACTATAGAAAAAAAATTTTTTCTAATACTATGATAATATTGTTAAAGTTTAAATATTGTTGTTAAAGTCACAGAACAATCATCACATTGCAATTTAAACTAACAGCTAAAAATTAAACATTTTAACAGCTGTAACCTTCTATTACCTTGTTATGCTAGCACAAGGTTACAAGTCATCGGGACTGAGGTTTTGAGTGTACTTGCCATGTTCAGGAAATTGATCATGTCAGATAATGTGTTCTCTCCCAGGAACTGTAACTAAGGTCTGCTAAGCATAGTTGCAGTATAAACCACAGGTGTATCCTGGGGATTGAATAGGTATTTGTTATAGGGTGTGGCTAGCTGCCCTGACAAACGGGTGTGCTCAGAAATAAGCAATATCCAGACATTGTTATAACAACAATAACTGAACTTATAAAAATAGTAACATTCAAATATGTATCTTTCTTTACTTTTGCAAGGGAAAACAAATTTGTTAGTGATGGTATATTTTTGTGCTCCTCAAAGTATTATCTACTAATTGTTTTTTGTTTTTGTTTTTTTTTTGTTTTGTTTTTTTACCCAATTACAAAGCTCAAGAGCCACTCAGGGTAGAGTGTTATTGAAAGAGCTGTGCAATGTGAATGAGAAAAAGATGATAGGAAATGAAGATTATGAAGATAACGCTGATAGCAGTTGACTTTTGACATGAAGAGATTAAGATTGTATTATTGTATCTTGTGTTTTTAAGATAACAGAAAAATAAATAAGAAAAACCAACTCATAGGTAAGTAATAAAATAGAAGGTTTACTGCACAAAGGTACACTTAGCAATTCACCTAATGCTAACTCTCCTCAAATCCAATCCATTCAGTTATGTTCTGTATGACAATTATTCAGGGAAACATACATGTAGGAGTCTGTTCTACAAAGTAGAAGTTCTTGGGAACAGACTCCCACATAGGTGCTTCACTTAACACTACAGTCTAAACCACTTCAGGGTTCAATCACTAATTATCCTTTTTATGATGATAATCTTCACTTCATACCACTTCAATTTTCATTCATATCACACACTTCTTTCAATAATTCTACCTTGGGCAGGTCTTGAACCTTATGTTGAATTGAACTTTAGTAGAAAAAATGAGATCTAAAACAAATTCTTTCTCAATATTTAAGAATGAACTTTTATAATAGCATTATTGTTTTATTAATCATACAAAGTTTATTCTTTAGTTGTCAAGTGTTAATATATTTTATTTTCCAGGTGCACCAACAAATAAATATGGCGATGTGTGGGAAGAGTGAAGTCTAAATGACATTTTGCTTGAATTGCTAGTTTAGAAAAAAGTAGAATAAAACATTAACTCATGCAGGGGAAGTTAATTTCTAAATTGTTAAAATGTACTGGCTATTTTCTGTGATATGCAATAAATTTCTATGCAAAATTTTTGTTTATTATTTATTTTCTTTTGCTGAGTAAAGGTAGATATGTCATTACAACAATGTTTCTTAATTTTACTTGATACAATCTTTGGTTAGGATCCAGGTAAAAAAAAAAAAAAAAAAAAAAAAAAAGTCACCAAAAAAAAATGAAACAGGACAATGTAAGCATTGTTTCTGCATCTTTAATATTAGGTTGGTGCAAAAATGACGTAATAATGTTGTTTTTTAACGTTAAAAAATACATCAAAAAACAACATTATTACGTCATTGTTTTTTCACCAACCTAATAGAAAGGTCAACTATCAAATTCTCACTGTCTAAGGTTAATCATTAATTTTTTTAAGGTGAATTAATGAGTTTTGCTTCAAAATTGTAAAATAGAACAAAGACATTAGATCTTTGTCTAATTGGGGCAGCATAAACCTGGAAGGATTAAGGTAATTTAAATGAGGTCACTTATAAATGTTACTTCCCATTTTGCTATACATGGAATCCCCTCAAGATATAGTGTTTTATATATTAGTTCTATATATTTTAAATTTCAGCAGCCTGGCTCTCAAATTCAATCAAGATTGTTTTAGGTGTTGCCATGAAAGGCTATGACTACACAACCAAGAAATTTAAATTCAATCTTTATTGGCAGGACTTAAGGCTAATCCTGCAAAAAATTTTTAAGCTGGTGTGAGGTCATGTTGAGATGACTTGTCTACATACAATATATAAGCTTTTTACAGTATGTTAGCATCCATAATCCTAACCCCACCCCGGCCGACAATGTGAATAGTGATATTCTTGATCTCACTTTTGTTGTAGATCAGCAATAGTTAGATTTAGTGAAAAATATTTTTTACACCTGCAAAACAGTAATATGTTCAAAAATCTGCTACAATAGGTTTCATGAATACCAAACATGTCACTCACAAAACCAAGTTATGACTTTTTTTCCTAGCCGAAAACTTGAGATTGAATTTCTATAAGTTTTTTTTTTTTTTTTTTTTAATTTCACCCCCAAGCAAAGGAATATAACCACTGAGAGGTAAGAGAGTAGAAGAAACTGAAGAAAACATTATTGATTAGAAAAAACAATAAAAGAACAGTATTCAATAAGACAGAAGAAAATAATCTAACAAACAATGCCATGTGTTTTTTGTTTTTTTTATGCAAGGGATTACTAAGTGAATGAAAAGAAAACATTAATGAGAAAAGACAATAAGGGAACAAGAATTAGCAAGATAGCAATTGATGTTGCAGCTAAAGTTTTAAAGATTATAATTGACAGGAAAGTAATAAACTGGAAGAGAGTTCTACAAGTAAGAAGTGTGAAAGAAGAAACTATTAGAATAGAACTTGCACTTGACAATTTCAACAGTAAAATGATTTAACTGCCAATCTAGTACTGCTCTTAAAATGTTTGTTATAGATCAGAGAAGTACAACATTTTTCATGTTCTTGTTTACAATTTGATACCAAGAAAATTCAACCACAATACAATGCTGCTGCTTTGTTTAAACATGAGAATATGGAAAGAACGTGTTCTTTCTGTTTTTGTTGTACACCACAACCATGGTTGATAATAAAATCACAAAAAAAAAAAAAGTTACAATTTGGTTTTGTGAGTAATATGTTTGATATACATGAACCCATTGTAGCAGATTTTTGAAACATGCTTATTACTTTCAGTTACTTCCATGGTAGGAAGCATAAAAAATTTATTTCACTAAATCCAAGTATTGTTGATCCACAATAGAACTGAGATCTGAGATTTACACTATTCATGCTGACTTCAGGGTTAGGGAAACTGATGTACTATAGAGAAAAACAAGGTTATATATATTATATATATATATAGATGTATATATATATATACTGTATGTAGACAGGGCACCTTGGGGTGGTGTAATGGTTAGAAAGCTGGTTTTGCTAGAACAATTACAACCAAGTAGTGAGTTTGATCCTCACTGGGTGCCCCATACTTTCGGCCTTATGCCACATCTAAGCTACGCTTGAAAAATCTCTACTGTATATAGACAGGTCATATCAACATGACCTCAAACCTACTCAAAAATCTTTTATGGATTAAACAACCTGTAATCACAGTGACCTCAGCTGACACTATTCTATGCTCAGTATCAGCTATGACCACTGACACTTGATCATATGAGTTCACATGTCCGTCTTCACAGTAGTCCATGCTAATTTCAACCACCTGCTGCCCTACATCATGTGACCAGCTGAGCCTACATAAACAGTATCACATGAAACATTTCCCCTTTTGAAAAACGACTTTCTTTTTTTTTCTCTCTTTTTAAATGGGAATGAGTAAGAGATGAGTTACCAAGGCATTCACAGGGTAGACTGCTCTCTCACCTTTACTGCTCCTTCACTCAACTTTCTTTTTTTTTGCTAGTCCTTTAGTCTTGGTGGTGTTCTGACTAATCTCCCAGAATGCCTTTTCCTCACAGAATCATCCTGATGAAACATTTTTGGAGTCCTCCCATTGTCTAGGTTCTTTGGACCGATTTTTCTAAAATAAGGTCTATATGATCGCCTTGAACTGGGTCAAGCTGAATCCCCATGGATGTTTTTGAGGATGCCTCTACTGTTTCTTTAAAGTCAATCCGGTTTCATCAGCCCAGCTCCCCATCAATATTGACTTCTTTGTTTTGGGGTTTTGCCCAGTGGCTTCAATTCTATCCCATTCCACATGACCAGATTTTTGTTAGAGGCTCCAGACTTCTTTCATGAACGTGTTTGCCACTTAAGTTAACTGAAGATTCACTATCAAGCTGAAACACAATTATTTCCTTATTCCTTTTCCCAAGTTCAAGATTGCTAGCTTTCCCCTCAGTCATGACCATATCCAAGTTCTCAAAGTCTGACTGACTACTGATACTATCTTCACTCAGTTGCTCTGTGCACTGTGTGAACCTGTTTCTTCCCTGACTTGCATTTTGCTGCAAACTGACTATTGCTTCAGCACTTCAGATACATTTTTCCATTAAGCTGGACATTGTCCCTCTCCAGATTCATGGCAAGAAGTACAGAACCAACATTCTTTTCTGAGATTTGCTGTGTCTTTGTAGCAACCTTGTGCAGTTGTTTTCAGTTTTAAAACTTAAGACTGTTGAGCAATACACCTCTGAAATTCAAACTCTCTCATTTCTTTTAGTTCTGCTTGTGTTTGGGAGTACCCCAAACAATTTAGCAACTTCGTATTGACACCTTGCAGTTATCACAAAAGTCATGTTTTTATTAGCATCTGCAAAGCAGTTATAAAATCTTCTACGCTCTTGGCAACATCTTGTTTCTTTATGTGAAACACAAAACATTCATATGTGACATTAGTTTCACCAATTGCATACCTGTTGAACACTTCTTCAGGTGTCTGCTGTTTGTTGGGTGTGGGTAAATGAAAACCGTTATAAACCTTTAACAGATCACCCAACATCTGGAGAAGTAGTTATTTACTTGACACCCCTTACCCACTGAGTCAGGTTGTGACATGAGGTCATTTCTTAACGTGGGGACCCAAGTGTTTTCACTTGGCCTACTGGTCCAAATTGGTCCAAGATGGTCCAAGCTAGTCACAGCCATGATACCGCCAGCACAGGGACGGATCCCTGTACCAAGTAAGTATCTAGAGAAGTAACACTGGTACTGTCATTGTTAGCCATGCAAATATTTGATAATGGCTTGAAATTTGGTAATTTTCCCGCTAAATTGCCATTCATACACTGGGGTGGCCTTGTGCTTGGCACTAGCTGTTGAGCAGGTAGTTCATTTCCAACTGGGTCCACCATCTTTTCCTAGACCCACTTGGTTAAAATTGTCACAATACCAAAACAAGAACACAAAAAATAACACTTATCTGTTTTCTCTTCCACTACTTTTATTTTTTCCCTTTTCTTTGTTCTATCAGCACTGACTTAAGGAACCACTGCCACCATGTTCCATTGCTCATTATTACCTATGGCCACCAACACTCAACCATGACATGTCTATCTTTGCAGTAGTTCATGCTAATTTCAACTGTACACAACCCTATATCACATGACTAGCTTAACCTAGGTACATTCATCCAAAATAAAATTTTGCTCTTGTGGTTAAACCATTAACAATTGCAATGTGACCTGGATATAAGAGAGTTGTCGGGACCGGAGAAGAAGTGTCTTATATCCGGTTTTGGTCTATTTTGTTTAGGTAAGTATGGCTCTAATTTGGGACCAGATAAAATCTCTCTTATATCCGGGTTTCTCTTATATCCGGGTTACACTGTACAATCATGCAGGGATTTTATAATTTTTCCATGTAAAATTTTTTATGTAAGTGAGGTATTAGGTTGGTGCAAAAATAATTTTGTTTTCTATGTTACTATGTGAGAAAACGAAATTATTTTTGCACCAACCTAATAAATTGGTTAAAAATTGAATTCTTGTTAGGTTATAATTTGCTTCTTTTAAAAAAATAAACTTTAGTTTTAACAGATATTTCTAAAAAAAAACAACTATATACTATAAGCATTTCAGAACATTTGTACTATATTCCTAATTAATTTTGTTAAGTGTTGGTTTTAATTTTTTAATAAAGATGGTTTCAAGAATTTGTAGTTTCTTGGTCAAGTATACAGGTATTGTCAACTAATATTCTTCTAAATTGTGAATATGGACAAGAATGTTTTTGCAAATGTTGTGCAATGGGTAATAAATTATTCATGTGTAGAGTGAGCCATCTAGATGATGTTACTGTAGAATAACCAACATATACACTAGCTTTTTGTCAGAGATGCAATCTCCCAAGGGACATTTTAATTGATATATAATGTTGGTTTTCTGCAGTACATTATTGGTGGGTAAGAGTTATTACAGATGATTAAGTTTTATTAAATTTAGTATCATATATAATTAATTTTATTTTTTTTACTGTGATCTGTGGGGCATATATTTGTATTTATGAGGTTTTTTTAAGTATTTTTTTATCTTGTTTATTTAGAATGCATCTGACTATGATATAAAAGATTGATATTGTTCCATGCTCATTATTGGCTATGGTCACCAACACTCAACCATACAAATTGAAATGTCTGTCTTCACAGTAGTCCATGCTAATTAATTAGGCCTGCAATCCTACATGATGTCACCAGCTTAGCCTATGTAAATAGTGCCTCATGAAACAAGTTCCATTTACTTTAAACATTCCAGATTTACACTGGCCCAATTATACAAAGATTTAACGTTTTTTGTTCTATTTTACAATTTTTAAGCAAAATTCATTAATTTACCCTCAGTTCTGAATGATAACAGGACAAAATCAAAATCCCGGCCTTTTATCCCAAAAAGTGGGCTAAAACCAAGTCTCATAAACAAGTGCCATATATAAAAAGAAATAAATATAGCATTGAAAATACAAGGAACTTTTAATTTAAATTTTAATGTCAAATTGAGATAATAATAATACTCTATATATGCTTACATACAATATCCAATATATACACTCCAATGTCAAATTGCAACAATAAACACAATAGCCAATATATACACTCCAATGTCAAATTTAGACAATAAACATAATATCCAATATATACACTTCATGCTCACAAATATATGCTTCATTTATGTATACATAATAACTAGTTACTTGAAACGAATGCATGACAACAAATATATGTATGTTATCTTAGGTGAATGTTAATAATGGCACAAGTGAAAAATAGGAAAATTTTTTTTAAAATTAAATTTCATTCAAAACCGTCTTATGCCAATGGTGAATATTTCAATAAACTTATTTTTTCCTATTTTTCCATCTGTGCCATTATTGCCTAAATTCATTATCTTAATATAACAGGAAAATGACCTTTACACCTAATCTTACATGAGGCTGGAATTTTGTCTACTTTTGGGATAAGAGACTGGAATTTTGTCTACTTTTGGGATAAGAGACTGGAATTTTGTTCACCTGGTTTTTGTCATGGGTTTATTTTGTTTATTCTTTTACTATGATATTGATTGACATATTAACCTTAAAAAATGTGAGAATTCAATAGTTAACCTTTCTACTAAGGAAAGACACAGAAACAGTTTTAACTTTGTCCACTTGCTTTTTATCCTTTGACTTTTTTACCTGTGTTCAAATTGACATCACTGAAAATTAATATATAGGTCATCGTCACCTATATATCATATAATGAATGAAAGAATCTTAATCATGTCAGAAGTATTAGGTTGGTGCAAAAATAATGTCGTTTTCTCACATAGTAATATATGTGAGAAAAATACATTATTTTTGCACCAATCTAATAATATACTAATATAGATAAATGAATAGAATTGCCAACCCCCTAAAATATGACAGTGGTTTCGCAACTAGGGAGTCATGTGCACTATGGGCTGGTTCCTAAATATGGGGTTTACAGTTTCCTTTAGGGATAGGGTTTCACAGAAATCCAGGACAAAATCTCAGCCTCTTATCCGAAATATGGATAAAATCCCAGTCTCATTTTAATGTCAAATTTAGATTAATAATAATATCCAATATATACACTTATATATAAAAGATCTATTTCTGTTGAGAATCCAGGTAAAAAAGTCATAGGGGGGAAAAAAAAAGAAAGAAAGAAACTGGATAAAGTTAGCTAACAATGGACAAAATCCCAGCCTCTTATCCAAAAGTGGACAGTCACATTTTAATGTCATTGAGATATTAATAATAATATCCAATATATACACTTATATGTACAAAGATTGATTTCTGTCAGGTATTTCACAAGTTCATGAGTCTGCTTTAAAAAATGATAAAAAAATTTAAAAAAATAAAAGTTTTCTATAAAAATTAATTGTAAATCAATCCAACCTCTAAAAAACATTTTCTAACAGTCACATATTCAGTATATTTCATAACTAGGGAGTCCAAGTGCCCCATAAAAGCCAACTTTTTTGATGAGAGTCTCAATTTGACATTGAAATTTGAATTAAAGTTCCTTGAATTTTCAATTTATTTATGAGACTGGGATTTTACCCACTTTTGGGATAAGAGGCTGGGATTTTGTTCAGCTACTATTCTATAGAACCACAAAGCCGACTTAAATCAGTTTGGTATTTTTGAGTGATATAGTTGATGCTAACTAACAGTTCATTTAGAATTTTAGAGTGAAACAGGACTCTGTACTTATTAAGCATATCTTTAAAAAAAAAAATTATGCATAATTTTAAAAAGAATCATCAGTTCTCAAAATCCAGGACAAAAATGTATCTTGCATCAGTTAATGCGTTGACGAGTCCTTCAAAGCAGGAAAATGTTGTATTTTACAGGACAACTGGCAACTCCATGTGTGAGATTAATCCCTTTTATCAAAGTAAAAAAGATGTCACAAAATATAATAGTATAGTATTTCTTTAAAGTGGGATGATTAGACAAAGTGGAAAAGCTTATATTAGGTTGGTGCAAAAATAATGACGTAATAATGTCGTTTTTTGACATTAAAAAATACGTCAAAAAACGACATTATTACGTCATTATTTTTGCACCAACCTAATACATAATCTGTTTCCTGTCTGGTTCGGCTATTTCAGATTGGAGTGAAAGACAAAGGAAAATATATTGGGATTTTTTAAAATAAGAGGGGTATTAAAAAGAAAATTACTTTATCAGATCCAATAACCAGAAAGTGTTTATATACATATATATATATATATTTATATACAAATATAGATATATAATTAATACAAGTAAAATGTTTGTCACTTAGCTGATTGATGTTACATTTAGCATCCTGATTCCAGAGTTCCGTGGTTGGACCCTCTGGCAATTATTTCATCCACTCATCAGCAACTGACTGCAGTCAGTTGCTGATATCCCCTGACGAGTGGACAGATTCATTCCCAGGGGGGTCTGTCTATGGAACTCTGAAGCCAAGATGCTGAAGGTAACCTCAATCAGCTGACAAATCTTTTACTTGTATTAATTCTGTATCTCTAATATCGAACACTTTATTGCAAAAACTGCTTGCCTTAAATGTCTTTTCTCTCAGTATATCACTGACTGACAGTGTTTTTTGCTTCACACATTGATATCACTATTATATATATATATATATATATGTGCACAGGCACACATATTAAAGCTGTTGATGTCTGTTAGATTGCAAATTGGCCCACTGAAACCAGAAAGTGTTTTTTGTTTTATATATATATATATATATATATATATATATATGTAAGCAAATATAAATGGATATAAATCCGACAGAATGGATATATATATATATGAACCATTGGTTATGTATATATATATATATATATATATAAGAGCCATTGGTGTCTGTTTTATTTTTATTTCTTTAATATATTGGAAATATACAATTTATAACGTTTAAGAAATGTTTAAAACATATTGTAATATAGGTGCCTCCACTAATTCAGTATATGTAAGGTTTAAAATGAACTTTTAAAAATGGAAAAGCTTTCATTTTAGCTTTAATTGAAAGGTAAAGGTTTTAAAATTTACTATTTTCAGTAAGCAAAATACTATGGTGTATTTCAAATAGAAATGATATTCATCGGAATCATTTTTTTTTTCAAACAAAAGTTAATTCTCAGTTTTAAAAATGTTGCAAAAATAAAATATATATTTCTGAAATGTTATTTGAAAAAAATTAGCATATTTAAACTTAAATTATTCTGATTTGAAACAAATATTACTTATAGCATAAAATGTTCTATACAGAAATTTCTTAACTAGGGGACTTGTTTTTCTGATGTGCTAATCAATTTATTTACATTCGATTGACAGCCAACCATGTTCATAATTATGTTCATAATTATAATTAGCAGATGATAAAGTTTTATTTTCCCATAAGGGGGAATAGTCCTTAAAACATGTGACCTTTAAATGATAGACTTATCAGTTTGCACATCCATACTTCAGAAATTCTGCACATAATCAAACATCCAACAATAAATCGAAATTCTTTTAAAAATATTCATGGTTGTCAGATTGTAATAAGCTTCATAATATATGATTAGTAAACATTGTTTTACTTAATAACAATATTTCCTAAGAATTATCTCATTGAAAATGAATTTTAAAGGATTTAAAATCTTTATAAATTATTCAATTTAAAATTGTAAAAATAATGAAAACAAATGTTGTAAAAATTCATTTTTCATGGAAAATTTTTTTTCTTCCGACAATATTGTCTTTAATAAATATTATTCATAAAAGCTATTAAAAGGTTCTCTAATTAAATAATGTGTTAGTTTTATTGCATTTATTATTTTTTGATTCAGGACAAATTTTTGGTGAAAATTGCTATGCTAAAAGTTAGTACAACCACTGAGGTAAGAAAAACGAGTTTTTAATCAAAATTTCAAATGATCTAAAAAGGAGTAAAAATTTAATTAAATAATCAAAAATACTCTGATCCTTCCACATAATAATAACATAACAATTTTGATGAAAAAACTGTTTTTGTTACATTTAAAGCATGTTCTCATCATGGTATGCTGATTTTTTAGCGTCTTTGAGGAGGCACCTATTGTAATATATTCGTAACAGTTTTGCTAACGCCTACCTTGATTGGTAGTTTCAAATAGGAAATTCAGTTTTGTATTAAAAATTAGTATAAAATCTCAATTTTTCCCAATCCAATTGTTGTTATCATAATTCTGTTTTGTGCAGTACATATCACATGCTTTAGTTATTAGGTTGGTGCAAAAATAACGTCGTTTTCTCACATGTTACTGTGAGAAAACAATATTATTTTTGCACCAACCTAATATAATTGTAAACTTTATAGGGTCGTTCCAGCCAGATTCAACAAAAGTCTGTCGTTAAAGTCCCTAGATTTCATCCAAATTTTCACCACTTGTTAACATTCATTAGGGGAGTTGATCCTGAAAATTTCGGCATGATATCTCATTTCAAACAAATTTTATGTCACTCTGAAAATGATTAAGATATTGAAAATTTTGAAAACAAAATTTTCTTGTTTTATAGAGTTCTCTCACTGAAAGCACCTTTCAAAGTAACATAAAATCTGTTTGAAATGCAGTACCATGCTGAAATTTTCAGGATCAACTCCTCAAATGAATGTTAATAAATGGTGAAAATTTGGATGAAATCTGAAGATCCTCAGGATGGACTCTTGTTGAATCTGGCTGGAATGACCCCATAGCAACAATGACTACCAGAAGGAAAGACTCTCATTGCAGTTGAACATTGTAACAATTGTATGATCCATTGCCTAGTAACTAATCTCAGTAAGAGAAAGTGTTAAAAAGTTCTCAGCATAACCCACTGACAGAATGACCAAACATCAGAATCAAACATTTTTTCATTTTTAATAAGGCTTGGTAAGGCCCAGAACTTTTCAACATCCCTTTATATCTTATGATTTGATATACAAAATATTTTAAATAGAAATAATACACCCTTACTGATAATGATAGTAGTGGAAAGAAAGGTAATCAGAAAGCTTAATGTGGCAGATGACATGCACTTACCAAACAGAGAGAGATCTTGAACTTAATGAAGCTATGATAAAAGATAATAGCAGGTGAAACAACAATTCTTTTTTTTTTTTAAATTACTGAACTTACATTAAACTAAAGATTATTTAAAAACACAAACAATATATATCTATAATATTTTTTACACTACTGGGAATGATGGGTAGATTGTCATCATTCTATATTTTTAATTTTGTGCATTAGTGTTATTTGCTTTTGATTTTGTCAACTGCACAGTACAGTAGGGCTAGTTGGTCACCATCTTTAAGAAAAAGAGCATCATGATACAATTCACTCTACCAGAAGTTTGGAAACAGCATTCTTACTGCTTGACATTCACACCAGAAGCTCCAATACAAACAGTTCAGTGTTTGGGTGTCACAGTCTGAGGACAGTATAGAGAATTCAGAAAGAGATGAATGAGTCTAACGGTGACTACAAAGGTACAGCAACTCAGAAAACTCACTCTGATCATTCTGATAAGAAAAGAACTCCCAAATTTGTTGGTGAGAGCCTCAGCCTCAGCCTCAACATGGAGGCCTACACAAAATACCTTGAGGAGGTAGTACTGCCCTGGGTCAAGAGGATGGTTGATGAAAGACTCTATGTCTGGCAACAAAACTCTGCACCATGGCGCATGCAAACAAGAGAACCCAGTCATGACTGTCAGACAATTTCTGCAATCACATCACCCCCTTACATTTGACCACCTAACTCCCCAGACTGCACCCACTTGATTATTATGTGTGGGGTGCAGTTGAGCAAGAGACTAACAAAATTCCTTGTAACATCAAAGATAAACTGAAGGCAAGGATTATGGCAGCATTCACCATCTTAAACAAGGATACTGTCCAAAAGAAGAAGAGATTCCAAAGTCATCTGGATGTTGTGGTTGAAGCCAATGGCAATTTTATTGAATATATTTATTCTTTAATATTTCAAGATATTTTTGCGTAATTTTGGTAAATATATCTGTTAAAATGAGATGTCAGTGTTATTTTCATTTTTGTGTAATTTAAAAGACAATTTATCCATCACACCCTGTATATACATCTAAGAAATAATTGCAACATATGAAGTGTATGATTTGCTAAGAAGTTGAACAGTTCATTATTAAAATAATGAACTCATGATATCATTATGTAAGTAGGTGTATTGGTGTAGAATAAAAGAAAATAATTTAAGTTTAAGGATTAAGAAGAAAAATATCATCTAAAAGCCACACATGTTGTTGGAAATGTATTTCTAAAATACAATTTATTAGACCAGGTCAGTTGACAGTCACCAGTGCTGTAAGAAAAAAAAAGAAAAAGAATCAGGATGTGGGAAGGTCTTTTCCTTGGTCTGTGAATTGAAAATCAGCAACTAGTGGAAAAGTAAAATTTCCTGGTAAAAAGAAAAAGAGCTCCTCCCTCCAAGATTCTTCAGTGAGGTTTTTGACCTAGTGGCAAGTAGAGAGGGGTAAGGAACTTCTCACACTCATTGTATCCTCTCTGTCACTGAGAAGTAATTGGCAACATTTCCCTGTTGGAGACAATAAAATTGGCATTTTTCTGTAGAACGACATTTTTGTTGCTTCAAGTCTCTTCTTCATCTGAGATTTTCCAGCATTTACTGTTTCATTGACATACAACATGAGATAAAATATGGTGTTTGGTAAACTTGCAAACTAATGCTTATACCTAATAAAGAAAAATCATCTACATTATACTCAAAAGGTAAGCTATAATGAATGAAGACAGATTTAACATGCTTGATGTTTTGTAAGTTTACAAGGACATTCTGTTAGACTTTGATAAAATCAGGAAATTCTATGCAAATAAGAATCCATAAAAATTGACATTAGTAAATCGTCTTTCATAAACGATATATAATCACACTTTGAATCTAAATGTTTGAATTTACCATTTTATATATCAAATAGATAAAAGAAAATACAAATTTATTTATATATATATACTTTCTCCTTCTTTCTTTTTTCTTTTTCTCTCTTCTCCCCTCCCATTTCAATATATCACTTCCGTTAAGTTAACTGTTTAAATAGGTAATGGTCTGGTCCCTCTTTCCCCAATACTAAGTATGATTGAAAGAAATATTAAAATAAACCCTCTCTAAACTCGACCATGTCTCTCACACCACTCCTCCCTACCCTCTCTGTTAAATTACATAAACTTAATACTACCCATCAAAAATGTGAATTTTCATTTCATCTTTCATTTCATTTTTTGGAAGTGTTATCTGATGATCCAGCATCTCTGAAAAGGGCTCTGGTGAAATAAATTGTTATAATGGAACCTTAAAGTGGTCTGTTTTTCTTTAATATATATATATATATATATATAATATATATATATATATATATATATATACAGGGTGGATCAAAATAACTTTTATAAAATTTGGAGGTGGGTTCCTTAAACCAAAGCAAGGACAAAAGTCCATATAATCTCCACAAGTCCTTCATTTTTGAGTTATTAAATTTAAAGTTTATGATAGAAGCTCTTAAATGTACAATCCAAGATTCAATCGAAAAATACTTTTACAAACTTTGGGGGTGGCTTCCTGACCCCAAAACAATGTAAAATGTCCCTATAAACATATGTCCAATAAGGTCATCATTGTACCTCAACACAGCAACACATAACAAATGTTCAAAATGTCCTCTGCTTGCTTCTACACATGTATGCACACATTGGACTATTGACACAGTGTCAAAAGGCAGAATTCTTAATAAAAAGACCAAAGACTAAAGTTCTATTATTGGCAAACAACCAACTACTTAATTACAATTATTAGGTTGGTGCAAAAATAATTTCGTTTTCTAACATATGTTACTATGTGAAAAAACGAAATTATTTTTGCACCAACCTAATATGTTGAATTGTAAGAACGGAAAAGTTACTGTCTGGTAAGGAGTGAAATATTAAAAACATGTAAAAATATCCCAAAGTATGAATGTGTAAATATGCAAATGTGATTAACCCTAGAACACTAACCATCAATTAAAGTTACACCGCTATTAACCATGGGTATATCATACCCGATTTTGAAAATATCAAAAAAAAATATTAAATATAAATCTTTATTTGAAATATTTTACATGCAGGCACTTCAAACTTTGTAGTTTGTTAACATTAATAGAAACTGAAAAACATATTATTTAGGTAAGAAAATCAGGTAGTGAAAATTGTAATTAAAAATAGGAAAATTTGTGCTGGGTACTATATACACATGGTTAGTGATCTCGGGTTAAATTAGTAGTTCAAAAAAGGAGCATGGTAAACCTCATGGAAGTGGTAAGTTTTTGGAATTGTTCATGTGTTATGATCCTTGATGAAAGGATAAGTTAAACTCAAAAGAAATCACTTGAATTAAGTGATTTGGAACTGGTAAGAAAAATCAGAAAATGCCAGTGTGCTGAATGGAAGAAAATGCTACATGTGGTATGTTGTTACGTAAATCCAGAAAATTGGCAGATAACAAAATCAAGATGCTGTGATGATAAGTTGAATTCAAAATAATATTGTACTAATGAAAAATAATGCCGATATGTAGTGTGGTTACTAAGTAACCAATTATGATGGCATAAACCATCATGATGGTGTTTCTGAAAACAAATATTAAAAGAATTAACATGCAAAAACAAAGAATAAATTAACAAAACAAGAAAGAATTCAAACAAAGCAAAGGACTGGTTGCTCAACAGAAATGACAGGAAGTGCTCGACAGTCAAATATGGGGTAATGGCAAAGAAAAGAAAGGAAAAGCAGATTCACTGCATCTTCCCAAGAGAGAGGGTAAGCAGAGAAGAGAAGGAAAGGCAGTGTCTGCATCTTTCCAAAAAGGAAGAGGTGAAAAGAGAAAAAGAAAGCAAACCTGAACAAACAGAAAAGAGGACTGCGTCACCAGAAATCTGTTCAATGGGAGCGTGCAGACTCAGCCAGCTGTTCCATGAAGCTGGGCAACTCTCAGCATAATTTTCCTCTGTCCTTTGACAGAGCCACACCTAAGCACACTCTACCAAAAGACAGAGATGCAACTGAGAGATGATAAATAATGTGTTACAAACTACTCCAGAGAGCAATTTACACACTAGGTATTTACTGTGTCTCTCCACTAAAATGAGTTGTGACACAAGGTCTTTTTTTAAGGTGGAGACCCAAGCATGTACACCCAGGCCAGGGACAAAAATTGCCTGCAACCATCAGTTGCACTGGCCTCAGTGTGAGCAGTGCTCCCTCTCTCTGGTACAATGAGAGGGCGCAGCTTTTCTCCAGGACTGGGCACTACTCAGTATAATTTTTCTCAGTTGCGACTCTGTCCTTTGACGGAGATTCAACTGAGTGCACTCTGTGCAAAGACAGAGACACAATTGAGAAATGATAGTGTGTTACAAACTCGTTGAGAGGAATTTACACACACTAGCATATATATATATATATATATATATATATATAGATAGATAGATAGATAGATAATATTAGTGGTAAATATACATATATATGCAAAATCCACAGGTGCATATATACACATGTATATTTTAGAATAAAAAATTTCCGAGAGAATATTAGTGTTTAAGCCTTTTTATTATATATATATATATATATATATATATATATATATATATATATATATATATATAATGTTATGGTAATGTAACTTGGCTTATCTTTCCTATTTCTTTGCTCCAAGAAAAGGTTTCTACTAGTATTCCAGAACTGCTCATCAAGGTTTTATGTATTATATATGCATAATTTTTGAGACATATATGTTTTTCTCTTGTGGAGGCAGGGGGTGGGGGTGGGGCTGACACATATGTTTATATAGACATTTTTCCTTATTTTGGTGTGAGGAATCCGACTGGGTTTGTTATTATGACTACACATGAACATGAATGATAGATACTGTTATTTCCAAAATTTTTAAAGAATTTTTAAAATAACTTTTTTTCATAACAACATCTACAAACCCTGTATAATGAAGTTCTAACAGTTGAAACATGTCACAAGTAAATTTTTTCATTTTTGTCTTACAATTATCTCAATATATATATATATATATATATATATATATATATATATATATATATATATATTTACACAGCATATCTTCATTCAAGAAAGTTTCATTGAATAATATAGACATATTATGTCTATTTATTTTTATAATAATCCTTTCTAATTCTCTAGTTGTTAAGTTGAAATTCATCAAGGAAGACATCATAGTTTTTGTTAACTCAAGTACTTTCAATCTCCTCTGAGATCAACATCAATAATGGATTACGAAGACAAACTCAATGTAACTGTGATTGCTGTGATGGCGATTTTTGTAAACATGTCTGAATGTGCTCTTTTATAATTATTTTAAAATTAACTGTTGTAGCTATGGTGCTTTTTGTTTTTTATAAACAAGTGTTCACAATTTAAGGGAGCTAACCACATGATAAAAATACAAATGGCATTAAATATTTATCAAATACATTTTAAACCATTGCTACTATATGCTTAATGAATTTTGTTTATCATTGGTTCATTGCTTTTGATAGGGAGGTCCTCAAGAATTTGAAATTTTTGTTTATTATTTTCATTGATGTAGCACATTGATGTACCAACAAATATTTTCCTGTATTGTGAAGAGGGAAAAGAATGTGTCTTTAAATATTGTATGATAGAACTTGTATCAAACAAATAGTCTAAGACATTTTGATAGTGTTGTGGTTATCAAGCCAACATATGTACTTACTTTTTTGTCAGAGATGCAATCTCCCAAAGGACATTTAAACTGATGCACAATGTTGGTCTTTTCCAAAATACTAGTTGATAAAGAAGAGTTATTTCATATGATTAAACTGGTTGTGTTAAATTTACTATAGCATACAATTAGTTTTATTTTTTACTGAGTTCAGTGGGGAATATATTAGTACATATAAGATTTTTTAGAAATTTTTATGTTGTTTATAGTTAAGATGCACTTCAGAGTATAGAAGGCTTATATGTTTAGTATTATTAGGAAGTATATGTTCTTTTAGACTTAATATTTTAATATTTCTAATGGCTCTTCTAATTTGTTCATTAACTATGTAATTAGTAAAATCTTTATCAATGAGAATTTGTTTCATGTTTTTTTAAATCAGTGTAGAAAATTTTTTGTGTAAGAGTTAACTTTTGCAAAGTTTAATAAACTGTACAAAACTTAACTCCTTCATAAAAAATTCTTTTGTATATTAGCTATTTTATAATAGTCAAGACATTCCCTTTTATATTTGAGAATGTATGTATTTATGCTAATTGGTTTTTTAAATGGATGTCATTTATCAGTTATCTCCTGTTAATTTTCAGAGAGAAATTAACAGGAGATAACTGATAACAGACATCCATTAAACATGGCACATGGAACTAGAACAGTCTACCCCAGTGAGCAAAATAAAGGGTTCAGTTCGACATTCCAAACACCTGAAGAAGGCCGGAGTGTACAACAGCCAAAACATTGTAAGAAATATGGTGACAAAGATGAGGACAATAGTCCGAATAATGCAAATAATGTACATAATACCTCATCTCAGATATATAGACAGATATCTTGATTTCTTATCATCAAAAAAAGATGTGAAAAGATCATAAAACAAAGTCTTACTGTTTGCAAGATTTTCTGTTTTATCTGTGATAATATTGTAATATATTATGCCAGAGTAATACATGGAACAGGTTGAACATTGAGAGCCAATATTTACAAGGTAGGTTTTGAGCATGTAGAATGCTAAAAGGATAAATAATAGTAAAAAAAAGTATATAATCATTCTTCCCTTTCTCCATCCTAATAAAAACCTGCTATCTGCCAGAAACTTATAGCATGCACTATTAAAATTCCCTTTTATGAACATTTAGGTTATGCAAACACTAACAGTGGAGCTATGGGGTCACCTCTAGGTCCAATATTCACAGAATATTATATGTCTTACATAAAAAACAAAATTTTTGAAAATTTAAATATATGTATGTTTGTTTGTTTGTTTGGGTTTTATGGCATATCAACCACTGTGGGTTATTTAATGCCAAATCCAGTTTATATGAATTTAAATGCCTATTTTGTATAGAATAAAAAACGTATAGCTGGCAACATTATTGTTTCAAAAAAAAAAAAAACGTAGAGCTGGCAACATTATTGTTTCAAAAACTTAGAGCTGGCAACATTATTTTTCTGAAAACATTATCTGAGACATTGCTGTTGGATGCAGTTTATCGCCATACCCAGGACGTGGATGTAGTTTACCGTCATACCCAGGACGTATATATGTATGGTGTATGTTAAATATGTTAAATACTTATATTTATAAGCTTAATAAAAATCTTTTGAAAATAATTCTGTCCTTTAATAAGAGGATAATAATTTTAATACTTTCATATGCAAAAAAGAAACAATACCTCCTTAATTATAAGGACATTTATTGTTATAATTAAAGAGATATTGTTTCCAGCTTTAAATAACCTGTAAGAGATTGGTAAACAGTAAAACACAAATCAATCAATCAATAAGGTCTTTATATAATTTCTGGTAAAATATTATTTGTTTTGTTTACAAAGCAGAACACTTTTGACAAAATGCTTCATTTATACATTTACATTGTTTAGACTGTTGTCCTCATCTTTGTTGCCATATTCACAATGTTTTGGCTATTGTACACTCTGGTCTTCTTCTGGTGATTGGAATTTCGAACTGAGCCCTTTATTTCATTCACAGGCATGATTGTTCCAGTTGTCACAGGATTAATTATCTCCCTTTAACTCAGCTCTCCATGTCTTTGTTCACCTCTGCTGTATGCGGATAATGAAATCACAACTCTTTGGGTAAAGTCATGTCATGTGGAACTAGAACAATCAATCAATCAATAAAATTTAATAAAAATATTACCTTAGTCTGATGAAGTTGTTATAAACTAGATCTTCTTCTGATTCATGTTACACAAATTTCCACCACTGGCCAAATGTGAATGCTTCGAAACCCAAGACTGAACTAAAAATTCCATCAAACACACATCGGCTCTGCACACACCTTCCACTTTCCTCACACACCCCCAAAAAAACATACAATCCACTTTTTTTACCCAATAGCACCCATTCCCGCCTAAAGAAGTGAAACAGGAATTAGAGCCAATCTGAGTCTACAAAAGGACATAAAAGCCTATCAAAGAGACATCAGCCAGGGTTCACATGCTTGTCAGAATGCCATCTCCACACCCAAAGATAATTGGCCTCCCATCTTCAAGGACAACTCACCAAAGCCCATCACCGCAGTAGGTCACAACTCACCCTCCCTCTACTACCGTAAGCCTCTGTGGATGGCTTTACTTATCTCTTTCCTGCAACGAGAGACTTTCACACCACATCACCATTCATTGTATTTTTTTGTTAATATCATTATTTATTTCTTAAACCTCTGTCATTTCTTCTTGTTTCTGGCACCATACACTTCAACATACCATTTCAACCTCTAGAAGAACTTTTTATATTAAGTCCTTCTAGAGGTTGAAATGTGTTACACAGAATGTTTCCATTTTGTTGATATATAGAAATTTATCTATCATATTCTCCTATATTGTTATATATATTTTTATAGGCTTATTTTAAAGTGTTGGGTAATTATATAATTTTGAAATTCATTGTTAATTAATTTTCTTTATATTGTAGAATTTATAGAATAGTTTACATGAAGAGGAATTTAGATGAGCTCTATTAATTGCCAATAATACTTATTTTGAAAAGCTATGTTCAATTCTTTTGTTACTGAATATTCCAGACACTTATTAAATATCCTGGTGGTTGAAACAACTGAAAATCTCTATAAATCTATAGATATGGTAAGTATTGTGCGTCAGTCTGGTAAATATTTCACTTGGAGATCCCATACAATGCTTAACACGATTTAAGAAGAACTGAAAACAGTATTTC
>OZ010616.1:56122891-56145391 GCA_963932145.1 Acanthosepion lycidas
TATATATATATATATATATATATATATATATATATATATGTATGTATGTATGTATGTATGTATATGTATATATATTTGTGGATATATAATGTTTTTGTGAACATCTATATATATTTGTGTGTTCATGTGTGTATGAATGTATGTATATATATATTCAAATATATATTTTTAAATATAATAGACAGTAAATGTCTTATGTTTGATCATGTACTGTTCTAAGCTTCATATAGTGGCTTTAGTTTTGGGAGAAAATAAAGACAAAAACTGTACAACATTTGGATATTTTTTATCATGCTGTTCCTCAATTTAACCTTTCAGCTCACATGAGCCATCATCAAAGAGGTTATATGGACATTACAACTGATATGTTCACGATCAAAGATGACATCCTGTTATGTTTACATAGAAGTTTGTTATGCAATGATAATGGTCATGGAACACAGGTTGTAAAATCATAATGCAAATCTATGACATCATACATGACCACATGAGAGAAAGTAATGTTAGCAACAGGACCATTTGTTTAGATGCATTTTAATATATTAAACACGTGGTTCTGTTGATAACATTTCTTCTTTTTTTTACATGATTTGGACAATTTTTCTGTTATACCCATTATATATATATATATATATATATATATACTGACCAATTACAAAAGATGGACAGAGTATTGTGAGACAGGAGCATTTCTTTGGTAACAAAGAAAAGAATACTGAGCTGTTACCTGACATCTGTCCTTCTTTATGGCAGCGAATGCTGGATAATTCCTCAAAGATGAAGATGAGACTCGAGGCAACAGAGATGTGGTTCTACAGAAGGATGCTAAGGATATCATGGATCAAGCATATGAGCAACGATGAAGTCTTAGAGAGGATGCAAACAAGAAGGAGGCTTATACTTAACATTCAGAAGAGGCAGCTGAAGTTTCTGGGACACATAATGAGGAGGGCCTGGAGAATCTGATACTCAAGAGTTGAATAGAGGGAAAGAGAGACAAGGGAAAACAACACATGACATACCTGGCAGGTTTAAGCAAGTAGATGACAGAATGTGGTCTGGGGGAGGAAGCAGAGGGAAGGAACTTTTTGAGAGCCACAAGGGATAGAGGGAGCTGGAGAGCCATGATCATCTATGTTCTGAAAGAACATGGCACATAAAAAGAAAAAAGAATACAAGGCAGTACAAAGTACTACAAAATACTAACTGTAAAGACAGGTCAAAATATTCAATGCAATTTTCATACAAAACAAATATCCCATCTTAAATATTGTTCACCACAGTAGACATTCTTCTAGTTAAGATAGTCTCTATTTGTGTACCTAGTTAATGTGAGTAAGTGCTGACCTTGGCCTGTTCTCAGCTTCTTTTTAGCTTCTTTTTGTTATGTCCCAAGTCGAGATTCCCAACCTCCCCAGTTTGTTTTTTGGCTTCCTTTTTTCATCTCAGCTGGGTCAGATTTTTGATTTTTTTCATGCCTGTATTTATTTTATCCTTTTCTCTCCCTCAGTGAGAGAGCCTCTTGATTTTGTCTGAAAACAGAATACAATGGCCATGCTAATTTTTTGAGGAGTGCGTAGGTCCTACTAACATAAATTATTTTTAGTTTTGTGCATTTTACAGTGTAACCCGGATATAAGAGAGTTGTCGGGACCGGAAAAGAAGTATCTTATATCCGGGTTTCTCTTATATCCGGGTTTGGTCTATTTTGTTTAGGTAACACAAGTTCTAATTTGGGACCAGAGAAAATCTCTTATAACCAGGTTTATCTTATATCCGGGTTACACTGTATATGTAAAAATTTGAATTTGCATTTTCTTCTATTTACAGTGTAACCCGCATATAAGAGAGTTGCCGGGACTGGAGAAGAAGTCTCTTATATCCGGGTTTGGTCTATTTTGTTTAGGTAACACAGGCTCTAATTTGGGACCAGAGAAAATCTCTCTTATATCCGGTTTTCTCTTATATCCGGGTTACACTGTAATTTATTTTTGTTTGTTTTCAAGTTCATCCCCTCACCTTCATTTCATACCATCATTAATTTTTTATAAATATTCTACACACAATTATACATAAAGAAATTTTTATGTCATGGGGAGTATTGTAGGTTCCCTGTATGTGTGAGGTATTTTGGTGTATGTAGGAGTGAATGGTGACGGATAAATACTCATGGTGAGTGAGTAAACTGTAATGTATGGATTAGTCATAAACCTGATTAGCGAGGTATAGGATAGTTAGTGTTGACCAGCCTCAACACATTTCGCTCATTTTGGGCCTTGTGCCACAATTACTGTATCCATTCAGTAATAAATAATGGAAACACAATTTTGAAATGTGTATAAAATATTTAAAAATTATATAAAATAATTACAATATGCATAAAATATTTATAAACTCTTATGCATAATACATAAAAACTATTCTATATATTATATTACTTATATGATACATATATATTTAAATTTAACATGTAACATTAACAAATATAGCAGAATGTAGCAAACATTTCTGATACTATTAGGTTGGTGCAAAAATAATGGCGTAATAATGTCGTTTTTGACGTATTTTTTAACATGAAAAAACAACATTATTACGTCATTATTTTTGCACCAACCTAATAACAACCTTTATCTCTTCATAATAACCAAGATCGTTATTTGGATGGTATATCCACAACCTGTTCCTTTTCTATAAATTCTTTCATGATAATTGTTCCGATGAACTTTCCTCTATGATACCTAGACTTTATAAATTTAAGTGCAGTACTAGATTGGTGACAAAATCTTGTCATTTTACAGTTGAAATGGATAGATTTAACCATAAGTTCTGTGCTAAGAATTTCTATTATCACACTTTTTGCTTGTGGAACTCTCTTCCAGCTTCTTGCTTAACAGTCAACTTTGATCTTCTAAAAGTTAAAAACAATGTCAGTTGTTATCTTTTGTTTTATTCTTTTATTGTTCTTTCTCATTAATAGTGTTTTTTCTCATATTCTTTAACATTCAGTAACCCCTTGCATCTTAGTAGTTTTATTGCCTTGAAGAATTTTCAATGTTATTGGTCCTGACCTGGCATCTCAGCTTCAGTCACTTTCCCACTGCCATAATGTAACTTATATATATATATATATATATATATATATATATATATATATATATATATTATTATTATTATTATTAGCAATTATAACAAAAATGTTATAAACAGCTACATAAATGCAATCACGTTTCAGCACTATTAGTGCTTCTTCAGGCAGTTGTGACTAACAGGAGAATAAATGATCATTTTATGGTTTAAAAGCAGCAATTGAAGAAGCACCAATAGTACTAAAACATGATTGTATTTACGTCATAGTCTATAACATGTTTTTGTTATAATTGTTAATAAATATTATTAAGCTCTATTGCAGTTAGCTGCCAATCTATGGATCATGACCCATTTATAAAAAATAATTTTTAATTTTTGTTACATTACTTAGTTTAAATTTATCAAAGGTCATATTCGATTGGTTGATCAGAGTAAAGCCCAGAAACTTTATAATCCCCTTTTCTTTTTACTTTTTTTTTCAAAAAAAGATGTATTTTGCTTTTAAATCTTAATAAATAGTTCACACACCAGTAACTTACAATCACCTGATGAGATGCATTGATATGCATTGAAACACGACTGCAATTGTGTAGCGATTTTTTTACATGTTTTCAGTGTAATATCCAAATATGTGTGTGTGTGTGTGTGTGTGTGTATGAAGTATGAGTCTACAACAGAAGCAATCAAATCTGTATTCCTTTTATTTATTCCAGAAAATTACCTTTTAGCCAGACATTCTTTGCCATTATACCATGTAGGTTTTTTCACCAAGGTTTGACTTAATTATCTCTCTTAAGTGAATTACATCTCTCAATCAAGACATGAAAAACCTTAACGAGATGTCTGTGGTATGAATAATGGACAAATTTACTTTGTAAGCCAATTTAGTAAGAGTTTGTAAAGACCTTCTCAACTTCCTCAAACTAATAGCTCAATAATTTCTGCAAATTAGTTTTGAATATTTACCTTACAAAATAAAATTGTGTCAACCCAGTGTTGGGCACAGGCACACCTACCAAAATACCTGATATCAGATGGTGGATTTCTGCTGAAAGTCTTTCACCCCCATTGAGTAAAAATGTAACAGGAATGCTGCCAAAAGTTTGTACATCCCTAGTACTTTTTTATTTAAGCTAGATGGGGTGGAAGGAGAGTCCTCTTTTATAGGGTTGGCACTTTTGTGTCTGCTGTAGGTTATAAGCTTGTATTGATATATTAGGTTGGTGCAAAAATAATGACGTAATAATGTCGTTTTTGACGTATTTTTTAACGTCAAAAAACGACATTATTACGTCATTATTTTTGCACGAACCTAATAAAAGTGGTTTTAATGTCGGGACTGTTCTCACATTTGAAGGAAGTTTTTGATTTGGGGTTATTGGCCTATATCCTGTCTATAGAGCAACAACTGACAAATGAAATAGTTTTTGACAATGTAATTGAAGAATTTGCCAACAAAAAAGCAAGGAAAGTTACTTTGTAGAAAGTTGTAATTTTCATTTCAGAAATAAAGATGGTCCCAATTTTTTACATGTTTTTCCCTATATGTCATTTTTGCTTTTTAACTATTACTGATATGGTTTAAGTATACTTGGTGTGTATTTAAAGTATACTATATTTGAATATGTGAAAGTAATATTATAATGGTATACAAACTAGTTTTATAGCTCTAAGAATGAGTGACTGTGCAATATGTACTTTCTGTGGAAGCTGGTGGGAGGGACAAACACTAGGATTGCCACAGGTGGCACACACACACACTAAATATGCCACTGACTGATGGGTTTTAAAAATGATCAGTAAAATGTTCAATCCAACATTTCATCACACCACTGAATCTTTAAAGAGAGAAGAAGTGTCCTTAGACTTCAGAGACATCACAGATGAAGATTGAGGGCCAAAGACTTGTCTGATAAAATGGTATAATGTAACCAATGTAACACAATAGGTCCCTCCTAAATTGGTTAGGAGACCCACATAATCAAGTGAACTGTAAATGATTTTAATCTGGTCTTGAAGAGACTGCTGTTTAATGATTACCAACTGTGTTGCCAGTAAAATTGAGATGTGTGAGCTTCAAAACAATCACACATTTTCATAAGTAGAAAAAAAAGTGAATAAAATGTGTAAATAAATAAAACTTTAGGGATTAAGTGCCACTCAGCTGGAAATTATGAAATTCCAGTCATAGGTTTTATATTGTCAGACATCATTTTAAATAAGTACAGTCACAGTTAGAGTCACAAGGCATCCATTGAGATATAGAGATTTACACTCACAAGCTGGCCATCAAGCAGAGACAGAAATGGAGAGAGACAAAGTTCTCGCTGGCTGAAAAGAAGATCTGGTCTGTTTGTCATGAGAGAAGACAGAAATAGCAGCATATCACATCACTTACATTTTCCCAGACAGTGCCTGGAAATCCATTAATAAAAAACCCAAGATATCAGGATTTGTGTTTTCTTTTCTCACTGTGGTGATATTTCACTGTCTTTTACACAGGGATTGAAGCAGACAGAAATCAAAACAGTGTAAGGAATGCAAAAAACTGTCTAAAGGATGCAATTGTATGTTCACATAATTGTTTTTTTATTTGATGTAATTTGTATTGAAGTGGAAATTTTACTTTCCTATGAGATAGTTTTAATGATTTACAATCTTTATCATTGATATGTTTTTGTGCAACATATTTTTGGCCTCCAAAAGTTTGGCAATCTAATGAATATTTCCATTAAATCAATACCAATGTTTCTTTTATCTAAGACTGAAGACTTCAAGTCCAACATTGTGGGACTTGGCCTTAAATTTGTCCTGTTTCATTAAATTTCATAGCTCGATAGCTTCCTAAATTTTTACATTTAATATGCATAGAGACCTTAATCCAATAAAATCTAGATTTACTCAAAATGTGTAGGTTTAATCTGTTACATATGTCTTTAAAAGTCTATGATCTATATCACAAGCTGACATTATTTCTTATTAATTTATATAGTATTTATATATGTATACATATGTATTTTGTATGTATATGTGTGTATATATATGTGCATGTAAATATGCATATATATACAAATATGTGCATATGTACATATATATATATATATATATGTGTGTGTGTACATGTAGATATAGATAGATAGATAGATATAAATTCAACAATGACATTTACTCACTTTTGTTTATTAGGCATTGAATTACATCAGTTAGCATCCTCCATAGTTTACCTTGACTTTCACAGTTAACTTGAAAAATATTTATAAGCATTCTTAAATTGGAAAATGTTGAAAACCTAATGATATGTTTACTTCTGTTCATATATACTTGTTGTAAAATAAGAACCAGGTGCTATTATTGTATATATATATATATATATATATATATATATTTGAAGAAATATAGTCTTAAGGTATGCTATATTTATGGAATAAAGTACTCAATATTAGAGATAGAGCATTTGTAAATATAAAAGTGAACATTGAAATAAACATTTAGAGGTGACAGGCTGTTTCATGCTAGACGCAATCGGTGACCTGACAATTGCATCTAGCATGAAACAACCTGTCACCTCTAAGTGTTTATTTCAATGTTCACTATTATATATATATATATATATATATATATTATACATACACACACAATAATAGAATCTGATTCTATAAAGTCAGGGAATCTTTAGGAACCTATTCTTCCTGCTTATTTTCTTTTTTAATCTAAGAATGGAAACAAATCACTTCATATAGTATCAAAAAAATTAAATTTTGATAATTTAATAGAATACATTTAAGATATTTACAGATTGAAATTCTGTTCTCATCATCTTTCTGTTCAGAAGTATGATGCTTTTTGACTCTAAGTGTCATCAGCTGTGTTAGGGTATCATAGGCACAATCAAAACTGAATCACTGTAGTCCCAAAGATCCAATGGAAGTCCTATCAAATTTCTGACAAGAAAATTTGCCACATTTTTAACTTCAAGACAATTTCTTTTATTAGAATAAAGTATGTTCACTACAGAAAACCCTCTTTTAGCCTCTGCAGAACTTACAGCAATGGTGTTATATTTTTAGCTATTATATATTGGTTATTAATATATAAGTTTATTTCCTGATAATCCAACAACCAATTCACTAAGCTTTTTTAATTTTCATCCTTGTGTGTGTGTGTGTGTGTGTGTGTGTATATATATATATATATATATATATATATATATATATATATATATATATTCTGGGGAAATAAATTACACTCATGGAAAATTAAGTTAATAAAATAATTAAGAAATAGACAACTTTAAGTTTCCATGACTATAATTTATTTCCCCAGAAATTAATATTTGCTTTGTTGTTACATTGAGCTCTCTGGATCACATCCTCTTTGGAATTATCCACATGGATTACCAAACTCTTCATTACTCTACTATATTATATATATATATATATATACACACACACATACATACATGTGTGTGTGTGTGTGTGTGTGTGTGTGTGTGTATATCAGGTGTATGTAGGCAGCAAGAAAATTGTGAATAAACTGTCCAAAGTAAATATTTTGTTTAAGTACTTTCAACTGCCTCAGTCATTTTCAAGAATTGGCTGTTATCAGTATGAAACAGGATTTTATTGGCTACATCTGAATGTTATTTTTAGAATGTTAATACTTAAACAATTTCAACAATTGGAAAAATACAATAAAAAAAAATAAACAGATGGAGCTTGTTAGCTGAATTTAACAAGACGTGTGTGCGTGCATGCATCAAGGCTGAAAATATAAAAAATAGATATAACTACAAAAAGCAAATCTGATTCTTAATTAAAGCCAACTATGAACTTAGAAACAAGAAAAATATATTAATTTCGGAAGAGCAATAAATTCGATATTTTTGTCATTTTAACAATGTCATCAACAAGCAAATAAAATTAGCCTTAAAAACTTTTCCAAAAAAAAAAAAACAAAAAAAACACAAGCAATTATCCTAACATAAAAATATAATAAGTTAAACGGATAAACTTGTTAGCTGAATTTAAGAAAACTTGTTTACACATGTACATAGATTGATTTTCGTGTCATTATTTAATAATGGGAGTCAGTGATTCACTATTTTCATTCCATTTATGTATGTTTGTACCTGTTGTGTAACACCAAGACCATGTGGTTCTCTCAAATAATCTACATTTATTGTAAGCTCATGGAACTTGTCTTGAATCCTTTTTTAAATGACCATACATCATTTTATTCAACTACCATTCTAGACTTTACATGACAATTAATTCTATCATTGTAGAATGGTCTTCAATTCTTATGATTTTGAACATCTTTATCCAAGTTTTGGCTTCGTTTCAATTGACCTGAAGCTATCTTTGAACTTATCTTTGTAACCTTAGTAGCCTTTCAACATCTGGAAGCTGACTGAACATTTAGGGCTTTTTAAAAGCTATGATTAGACATGATTAAAACATGGCCCACACATCCTAACTGAGACTGCATTGGTATTGTTTCTATGCTTTGTGTCCCACATAAATCTCTCTCATATATATATATATATATATATATATATATATATATATATATATATATATAAAGAAATATACAGAATATCTTACATTAATTGTACAACTCTGAGTTTTATGCCAAAGCAATTTTTCAAGCGCTGAAATTATTATATTCATTTTTATTTATATTTTTGGCAGACACTGGTTTTTATAAAAATTTGGGGGCTCACTTGAGATATATTATTGTTGGGGTGAATTTTTTGAATATTTGCTAAAAATGTCTTAAAATAATTGTCGGACATGTCCATTTCATACATTATATATATATATATATATATATATATATATATATATATATATATATATATATACCAATTCAGTCGGGTTTCGATCCTAGCTAGAGGCAACCGGATGTCTAGCTGCACTGATGAGCTGTGATACAGCGAAACAGTCTGTCTGTGGATGACATTATATTAGCTCCTGAATTAATTCCAGTTGAGCACTCTCGGGCTGGGGTATGGGTTTGTAAACAGTGACTATTATAGCTATATAGCGAGACTCTTCGCAAGCCGAATTGAGTCACTGTCGGTCACTGGGCGTGTTTCCTAAAATAAATACGCCATAAATCCACCTTCATCCCAACCGTGCGCCGACGGCTTAGTGGTAGAATATCCGCCTGATACCAATTCAGTCGGGTTTCGATCCTAGCTAGAGGCAACCGGATGTCTAGCCGCACTGATGAGCTGTGATACAGAGAAACAGTCTGTCTGTGGATGACATTATATATATATATAAAGAAATATACAGAATATCTTACATTAATTGCACAAATCCAAGTTTCATGCCAAAGCAATTTTTCAAATGCTGAAATTATTATATTCGTTTTTATTTATATTTTGGGCTGACACCAGATTTTTAAAAAAATTTGGGGGTTCACTTGAGATATATTTTTGTTGGGGTGGAATATTATTGGAGTTAAAATATTTAAATGAATCATAGTTTATTTTTGAATTTAAGCTCAGATCAACATTTAAGGTTGAAAATATTCAAAATTAAACTAAAATTCATTTAAATATTTTAACTCCAATAATATTCAATCCCAACAATAATATATCTCAAGTGAACCCCCAAATTTTAAAAAAAAACTAGTGTCTGCCCAAAATATAAATAAAAATGAATATGATAATTCCAACACTTGAAAACTGCTTTGGCATGAGACTCAGAGTTGTACAGTTAATATAAGATATGCATATTTCTTAATTGATTACATTGCAGAACCTTCCTTGAAGTACAGTATATAATTAATTGTTTTTTTTTTTTTACTTGGATCAGTGGGAGATATATTAGTGTTTATGAGTCTTTTTAGATTTTTTCTTCCTGTTGTGTATATATATATATATATATATATATATATATATATATATATAGATAGATGCATTTTAAAAATAACTTTTCCTATTTTGTCAGTTCAATTTGTTAACATATATTAATCCAAATAAGTTTTGTCAAATTAAAATGAAAAATTATCCGTTTAATTTATTATGAGAGACAGGTCCCCGAAAAGGAACACATCTCCTGATGACCCTGGTACACTGGACATCCGATTGGTTCCACTTGCATTAGCAAGTTGTTTTCAAATTCTTTTTCAAATAAGACATATATCAGAAACAAAATTATAGATAAATTGCCCAAACCTTTTGCCTTTCTCAGTCGTTATCAAGAACTGGGTGTTGTTAGTATGGTTGGCATTATTTTGTTGGCTATATTCTGTCATTTTTTGGAATATTGGAATTCAACTTTAGCTAAAATAAAACTACCTCTATTCTTGACAACAAAGGTAAATTCAAAACTAAATTAAATTTTGCCTTTGATTTTTGTGCAAAGTGTAAAAAATCAGTTTTTTTTTTTTATTTTTCACCTTCAAGGTTGTAATTTTTTCCAGTCAGTTTGGACTCAAATCTGACACTGCAGAATTATCTATCAAACAAAAAGATTTGGTCGAAATTGGATGAAAACTGTGGAAATGCATAAACAATATCCGATCACAGACACACACATTTTGAGAATTATAGATATAGATTATCATTATATGTTTTATGTATTTTAATTTCTGTCATTAATATTCACCCTGTTACACTTCCTTAAAAACCCAAAACAAAAAATTGCATTTGAAATAATTTAAATGTCTTCTTTGAAGTAAAATCTTTAGGTATTTTTAAAACATTGGTACATTCACTTGTCACTCATCAAACTACCATTATAGATAGAAAATGTAAAAAAGAAATTAAAAAATCTGGTAAAATCCAGATTTTGTATAAGTAATTCTTGATATTTTACTTAAAATGTAATAAAAATAACATTTGCACATTGTGAGCTGTCATCAAAGTCATAGATCAACAACAGTAGTTTTCTAATCTGATTCCTGACTTTTAAAAAAACATGCAACTCAGTAAAGTGAATAATTTTATTTTTATATATCATTAGAAATCTGTCTATATTTCTGAGATGAGGTATTATGTAAACTATTTTCATTGTTCGGACTATTGTCCTCATCTTTGTTGCCATATTTATTACAACGTTTAGGCATTTCAGTATCTGTCTATATTTCTGAGACGAGGTGTTATGTACACTATTTACATTATTCGGACTATTGTCCTCATCTTTGTTGCCATATTTATCACAACGTTTTGGCCGTTGTACACTCCAACCTTCTTCAGTATCTGTCTATTTTCTGAGATGAGGTGTTATGTACACTATTTACATTGTTTGGACTATTGTCCTCATCTTTATCACCATATTTATCACAACATTTCGGCCTTTCAGTATCTGTCTATATTTCTGAGATAAGGTATTATGTACACTATTTACATTATTTGGACGATTGTCCTGATCTTTATCACCATATTTATTACAATGTTTTGGCCATTGTATGCTCCGGCCTTCTTCAGGTCGTTGGAATGTCAAACTGAACCCTTTATTTCGCTCACTGGGGCAGACTGTTCTATTTCCACGTGCCATGTTTAATGGATGCCAGTTATCAGTTATCTCCTGTTAATTTCCCTTTGAAAGTTCTCCACTGCCTTAACCGGGTATTGAACTCACACTCTTTGGGTCCTGTCACTGGATCTAACCAACGCCTTTATCCACTGTGCCACATGTCCTTGAGGACAGTCTACCCCAGTGAGTGAAATAAAGAGTTCAGTTCGACATTCCAATCACCTGAAGAAGGCCGAATGTACAACAGCAGAAATGTTGTAATAAATATGGCAACAAAGATGAGAACAATAGTCCAAATAATGTAAATAGTGAACATTAGAAATATAAAAATGAAAAATAATTAAAAACTAGTGAAATGATACTTTTGAGTTTAATTCATTTCTTTTACTTTTTTGATTATTTTCTTTTGTTTTTGATGCCATAAAATATTTATGTGCACACGGTGAGTTGTTTTTTTTTAATAATTATTCTGAGTTATTGAGTTATCTGATGTAATGGAATAACCAGTCACCCCCATGAATGATTACACTATAGGTAGTAAGTACCTATGAAGTCAACAGTCTACGAGAGACTGGAGGAAGAGTGAGACGACGCAAGCACGTCGAACCTTCCAATTAGTGGCACTCACTACTAGATTGACCTGTGTGTATAACTGTACCATATTTCATATTGTACTGGTTGTGTACAATAAACCTTTCTTCTATTAACCACTTGGTGTTAAGTATTTATTCCCTTAGCACAGAATATAACATTATCATATAATCATATTCCCTCTTCTGATAGGGAAGAGGAGTTAGTTAAGGGTGGTAATTCAGAATTATTTCCTTTTTGAAATTCTGTACAAAAAATAGTTACAGAAATTAAAAAAATAACAATTTATTCAAAAAAAGATTGACACTCAAACATAACATTTAATTTTATATTTTTTGATTCCTCAAACATGTTTTTATTTAATAAAATATCTTATGAACATCAACAGGATAAATTTCAAAATTGCACTGAAAAATTACAGGTAATTTTTTAAAAGAATTATTCAGTGTAGATTTTTTCCTTGTTCAGTCTGGAAGAAGATAACGTGTTTTATTAAATTATGCAATTATGTTTTGAGTTTTATTGAATTATTATTGGAGAGACCCAGAACAAATTTTCAATAGCGATTTTCCAAACGTAGCTTGGATGTGGCACAAGGCCGAAAGTAAGGGGCACCCAGTGAGGATTGAACTCGCTACTCAGCTGTAATTGTTTCAATATGTTCATACTTGATATTCCATTATTTTTTTTTTTACAGAAATAGCATCTTTAGGAATTTTTTGTTATATAACTAAAAACAATTCACAATCATCCCCCAAATTAAAAAGTACACACAATATATTAAAAAAGTGGGAGTGAAACTGACCCTCAATATAATATTTAGAGGTTTTCTAATAAAATGATCTATTTAGTATACAAATTATTTATGAATAAGTACTGAAAATTTTGTTTAAATTGGCTATTTTTCTGATTTTTGGTAAATTTTTAAAAAACAGTGGGTAACGATTTTTGCTTTCATTACAGTTAAAAATAAAATCATTTTGGTAGTACCTAAGATATTTTCTATGTACTGTGTTCCTTCTGGACGTTGGTGATCATGATTTTCCATATTCTCCTATCTTTTGTAGCTCTCAATAAATTTGATCTTTTTGTTATCTCCCCTAAACCCTGTTTGATTTATTCAAGCTCAGTAGGTAGGTTGTGTTGCTTTCCTCTGTCCTTCTTGACTTCAAGCTGTCCTGTGAGCATCAAATTTTCCAAACCCACTTTTCTCATTATTTTGCCTAGCAATTTAAACTATCCCTTTCTGGTGTTAATTATAAGTATCCTTTTTGTTTCCATTTTCTCTAAAACTTCTTTGTTGCTCAAATATTCAGTCCATGGTATTCTTCGCATCCTTCTATAGAACCACATTTCTGTTGCTTCAAGTCTTTTCTTCATCTGAGAGGATATTGCCCAATATTCATTACCATATAGAAGAACTGATATTATATAATAATTCAGTACTCTTTTCTTTGTTTTTAACAAAATTTTCCTGTTTCTTAATACTTTGCTTAGCTTCTGAAAAGCATCTTTCACTATCCCAATGCACCTTCAAATTTCAGTGTCTTACTTTCTATCCTCTGTTAAAATACTTCTGATATTTAAATTATTGTACTTATTTGATTTTGACATCTCCAATTTCTAATTTTCATGTTGGGATGTTCCTTTTGCTAACAACCATTCTTCCTATTTTCTTGCAATTAATGTTTAGATCTTCCTTCTTGCTTTCGTTCACTACCTTCTGTAGGAGTTCTTGTAGTTTCCTTTCTATGTCTGCTATCAACACTGTGTCAATTGCATATCTTTTGTTGTTAAAATTATGGCTGCCAGTAATGAATCCTGGTAGGACTTCTAATTCTCTCAGAATAGCTTCACTTGTATAGTTGAATAAGTCTGGTGAGAAGAAGACACATCCTTGTCTTACACTCCCTTTCTATTTTTGTATATTTACTGAATTCATTTTCTATCCATATGCAGGAGGTTTGCTGTCAAGATATGTTCTAGATTATTCTAATATCCTTCTCAAAAGATGTAATACAAAAAAATCATATATAAGAATTTTTTGCTCTACCTCCTAATATAAAACTAACAATCCTACATAAACTTTTTCTAACTGGCACAATATATGTACCTTTAAGGCAAGATTGACAGTATAGATATGGGACTGACATCTTTAACTATTTCATCAAACCTATATGTTTGCCGTGTTTGATATATAGATGAATAAGAAAAAGAAAGCAATTAAAAAATTAAGATAATGTAGTTTCCTTTTTTATAAATATTTTTATGGTAAATGTTCTGATGAACTTAAGTATGGTACCTAGAGGAGTCACGGTGGAGTAATGGATAGTGGTTGAATTGAGGAATCGGAGAGCCGAATTTGAATTTCAGTCGAATCCATTATTTTCATTTACGTGCTAATACCCTTGGGGAAAGGTATGAATCCTCTTCTTTTTTCCCCAGCCATGGGTAAATAGCAGGACAGACTGGATTCTATAGCCTTGGATGGCAACTGGTCTATTGCAGAAAGAAATAGCAACCTACTGTGGGAAAAAAAATCTACCTCATCAGTCATGTATCAAAAGATACATGTGTATCACACATGTCACAACTGACTGACCTAGACTTTATGAATTAGCAACAAGGTCTCATCATTTTTCAGTAGAAATGCTGAGATGTAACCATAAAGTTCTATGCTAAATTTCTTCTTTCATCTTTCACACTTCTGGAACTCTCTTCCAGATTTTGTTTCCTTGATATTCAAAAATTTAAATGCAATGTCAATTGTTATCTTCTGTCTTAATTTTTCTTTTAGTGTGTCCTCTTAATTTGATAATATTGGTTGTGTGTGTGTTTTCCCTCTCATTTTCAGTAAAATCATCTTTCTCTTTATTGTCATGCTTAGGGTGAAATGATAAATGTTTTATTTACAAAAACAAAATGTAGTAGAAAATATAAATCCTGACTAAAATGATTGAAGGAATGAAATTTAAATTCAATTTGGACGATATCAGGATAAAATCTAAAACGGGCATTGTCTATAAATAAAATATTTTATATGGAAATAGGAATTAATGATGCAGAAATAATACAGGTAAAGTAATGTTTTCAAAAATTAACATTTTTGTTAATTAATTCTATCGTATTGTAACTTAATGTTCTCAAATAAATGAAAACTAACACTACACAAAAAAAAGTTTCAAATCAATTTGAGAATATAATTTATTATAAGAAAATATCAAATTTAATTTAAATAATTTTTTAATTATTTACCTTTTTTTTTTAAAAAACAAAGTGAAGCAGCTTGTTATAACTTCATGCCAATAGAGAAAAAAAAATAGAATTTTGAAGCTCACCTATTTTCCTTTGGGCAACTTTAGACCATTTTCTACAAATATTTTTATGGTAGTTGTTCTGGTGAACTTTCCTCTTTGGTATCTAGACTTTACACATTTAGGCACAGTACCAAACTATTGACTAAGTCTCATCATTTTTCTCTAGAAATGCTGAGATGTAATCATAAATTCTATGTTAAGTTTCTTCTTTCACCTTTCACGCTTCTGGAACTCTCTTCCAGCTTCTTGTTTCCTTGTGTAATTTAATATTCAAAAATTTAAATGCAATGTCAATCGTTATCTTTTTTCTTCTTGTTCTTGCAATTTAATGGTTTCATTTATTTTCTTGTGGTGAAGTGATTAAAAACAATATATATCTTCGAGAAGTACTGACACAGAATTCCTTTTTGATGTTTTTGTAGTTGCCAATACTTCGCTGTATAAAAACCCCACAAACAATACTTTGTCTCTTTTCAGTTACAAAATGTCATGCTCTAACAGATTTAAAATAGCTATTATAAAAAACATTAACTGAGCTAAAATAATTTCTTCATTGCAAGCATTATTGTATAAAGAATTGAATGACAATTATCAACTATAATTTCCCCACCAATGTCATTAAGGAATAAATTCAATTGACAATGTTTAAACTTCATGCCCTCCCCTAAAAAAAAAAAAAATGGTGTATCAAAAGGATCATTATTCCCTCGACATTTCTGTTACTGTATACACTTTTGACTTGCTCAGCAATTATTTCAGTCAGTTATGTGCCATGCGTGATACATGCTTAGGCGATCATATATCTTTCAATACATGACTGATGAGGCAGATTTTTCCCATGGTAGGTTGCCATTTCTTTCTGTGGTAGACCAGTTGCCATCCATGGCTATAGAACCCAGTCTGTTCTGCTATTTACCCATAGCTGGGGGGGGGGGAGAGGATTCATACCTTTCCCAATGGTATTAGCATGTAAGTGAATGTAATGGATTTGACTGGCATTCCAACTCAGCTCTCCAATTCCTCAATCTGAGCTGCTATCCATTACTCCACCATGCCTCCTTCTCAGTAATTATTTACAAGATTATAAAAATATGTGAGCCAAATACAATGTAATATTTATTATTGACCATTTTATAAAGAATTCATTTTGAAAAGAAATCTTTTTATTCAAAAAATTTAAAAAAAAAAAAAAAAAAAATCACAAAATTATCAAAATATTTATATATTTACAATATTTATTATTTACCATTTTATAAATAATTATGAAAACAAAATTTTTTATTCAATCTAATAAATAAATAGTGCTTAACATATTTGCTGTCATTTCTCAAGAATAAAAAATATGTAAATTAATGTGTTTTGGTTTTATTAAATTTCTAATCAATGCTTTTTTAAAATCAATAAACATTACCAAGAGATTCATAGTGGTGTCAAGGGAATAAATATCCCTTTGATACATGATTTTTTGCACAAACTTTAAACATTGCCATTAAATTAGTTTCAAAGTATTTTGGAAAAAAATAACAGAAGCAATCATCCTGATAAAAAACATCATTAACTTGTTTGATGATAACCAGATGCACTCTAACTATATCAACATGAAAAAAAACAATTATAAATATAATTTCCCAGTACATATTACTTAAGGATTCCAATATTCAAGAAACCTTGTTGGAAAAAATATGTGCCCACCAGCAGGATTCAAACCTGCGTCTCCTAGGGGAAACCATCATTAGATCTGATATGCCTCAGATCAACCTGGCCACGTAGGACCTTGTAACAATATGATTTCTCACACATCTTTAAAAGATAAGGAAATAAATTCCTTTCTTTTAAATCCACTTAGTTATCTGAGTTTCATAGGAAACTTGTCTCCAGTCCATTTTTGAGTAAATTTATGTGTCAGTGTTTTGGGGATTTATGTCTACAGCTGCCTTTGAATTGGGAAACAAAAATTTTATAAATGATTTTAGATAGTCATAAAAGTAGTCCTTTGAAGATTTAACCACCCATGTCCCAAATCTTTTGGAAAAACAAGTGGATGGAGGAGGTGATACCTCAGGACTATCCATATAATCAGAGAGAGGCAGGAAGTCAGGAGGAAAGTAGCTCCAGCCATGAGAGAAGTACATAGGTGACCAGAGGAGTTGGAGCTGCCCAACAGCCAGTGACAGAAGAACCAGTAGTGAGGAATCAGGAGTCACCGAGGCCAATGAAATTATGAAGATAGCAGCCCACCTCTCAAAGTTGAAGGTAGGATCTCAGTGAGAAATCGTATTCTTGCTACTTCCCAAGCAGATAATCTTGAAAAACAATTATCTTCATTTTTCATTGAAAGCAATCACGACCAAGAAGATGAGCCTGTGCACATAGTAAGTTGGGTGTATATGCAAATACACACAACTTTGAATGTTATCACAGGTGCAGTAACTGATAAACGATTGGAGAATGTTGTCACAATCACACCACGAATGATGTCACAACCTCCTGATCAAAGAAAGCCAGAATTGTACTTATTCAGGCTAGTAGACGTAAATAAATAAAATATACTGTTTAATAAATACATTTACTCAAATATGAGTATCCAGTTAAAATAACATTTAAATAAATAAATTCATATATGTGTGTGGATGTGTTTGTGTAAAAAGAAAAAGAAAATGAAAAAATATTAAATAAAATATTTTTCACTACAAGAAACTGTTTATAAAATGCATATAATGTCTGACTACTCATTTCTGAGTGTGTCTGTTTATTGGGGTGGTTAGCCAGTCCTTTTTAATGCAGATGCCTATATGATTATTCAAGAGCCAAGCTGTGATTTATATGGCAACTATGCTAAGCAAACCTTAGTAAAAGGTTCTGGGGGAAAATGAATTATCTGACATGATCAACAATTTGAACGAGGACAGTATACTGAAACCTGCAGAGATAGTGACTTGCTAGCACAACTGTTCTGTCTACCCATTTTAATTCTCAAGAGTTGGTTCAACCAAATTTAGAAACTTGATGCACACTGGGATTGCCTCCCTATGCTGATATTATCATGGAGACATATTCCTGACAAACTGTATTGAGATTAAAATCCAAGTCTCATGATCAAAAAGTTAATGTTCTAACTATGCACATAAATGCATATAAATTATTTAATATAGTTGTCTCCGATGTTGTTAAGCTCTGTGAAACACATGACGTCATATACAAAATAGGTATATTAAATAATAACATTTCAAAAAAAAAAAAAAAAAAAAAAATATACCTGGATGTATAACTCCTTTTACCGGTGATTAATAGTCCAGTCCCCAGGGTTTAGGATGATGTTTTAACCACAGGGCTAACTCTGCACTGGTCAATACTGACAAGGGTCCAAGCTGGTTGTTGGTTGTTTCAATTCTTCCCAAATCTGCCCACATTGTGTCCTTGATCTCAGAGCAGTGGAAAATAGAATGTCATAGTAATCACAGCACTGGTTCGAGCTGTGGCAGGTGCTTAATTAAAATATCTTCAGTGAAAAATAAAACAAAAATTAATTGGGTTAATATTCAGTTGGTTCATATAGTTCATTGTAAAACAAAAATTAACCGTCTCCTAATATCTGGGGATCAAAGTTCTTCAGAATCAGGAAATCTGGTGGCAGCTGATGTGAATTCCAGAGGTATGTGATGCAGGATTTATAGTACCAGTCTTTGAGCTCTTAAAGCTATCTGCTTATATGCACTTCAGCCCAAAACTGGTTTGAAGTCAAAGAGTTCTGGGGGATTCAATGATTCCTCAATTTTCACATTATTCCCAATAAGGATATATTATTCTGTTTTCATAATCAACTTGTCAAAATTGGAAAATTATCCCCCTTGTTGAGAGTAGTTACAAGTATTTAGCCTCCCTTTCACTCTAACCTGATTTATTTTATATTTCATACAATCACTCCATACAGATGGTGCTAAATTGTCCCTCTTCCTTCCAATCAACACTTTTATTCAGTGGGCCATGTGGATTAAAGCATTGGTTGGATTCAGTGATTGACCCAAAGGATTGTGAGTTCAATACCTGGCAACTGCAGTGGTGGGGGAAAAAAAAAAAAAAAAAAAAAAAAATATAAGTATGTATATATATATATATATATATATATATGTATGTGTATATGTATGTATATATATATATATATATATATGTATATGTATTTTATTTTAATGTGTTTTTAGTAATAAAAGAAAAACAAATATATAAGAAATAAAAATAAATGAAAACAAGAAAAATAAATTAACTCAAATAAATAAACAACTTCCGGCAAAATAACTGCCAAAATACACTACCAACAATGCACCACTGACTCATTAGATATATAGATAAATAGCTGAGAAAAAAAACTTGCTGCCTGATGATTGCATCTAGCATGAAACAGCCTCTCCCCTCTAAGTGTTGACTTCAATGTTCACTTGTATTTACACACGCTCTATCTCTGATATTGAGTGTTTCATCCCATAAATATAGCACACCTTAAAACTATGTTTCGTGTGTGTATGTGTGTATATATATATATATATATATTATATATATATACACACATTATATTTTAATGTGTAATTAATATTCCACAATAAAGTTTGCACAGTGTAGATATTTTGTCCTTGTAAATAACGTAAAACGGGAACAAAATATTTGCTTCCAATGTCTAGTTCTAATATACACCATGTCATATACATTTTCAACTTGCGCAATAGTATAACACATTTTCAAAAGGATTACTTTGTTCCTCCAGCTAAAGTGGGGTGGGTGTAGCTAAAATTCCATTAGCACCAATAGCCTTTTTTTTTTTTTTTTTTAAAAAAAAGTATCAGTAAGTGATTTTCATGGGAGTTCCTACTTTATATTTTGTGCAGCATATTACTCATTAAATATTTTCACCCCCAGTTAATATTGTATGCATAATCATCATAGATAAATAAAACCCTGCTTTCAATTACCTGGTAAGTTATTCTAAAGGCTTTTAAATAAAAAAAATAAATTTTATATTATGATGTAAGCAAAATTTGTCAACTTACAGTGGATATTTAGCCTGGTATCAATCTGGATTAATATAACATCAAGGTCAGTTGTGAATTCAGTTGTAGGCCATCAGAAAGTGACATTTCTAAGGGACATAATGGGGAAAGATGGTTTGTAAAATTTGACATTCACAGGCCATATTTAAGGTAAGAGGGACAGAGAAAAACAGCACATAACTTACCTTACAAGCTTGTGTAAATGGATGTCAGGAGTATTTAGGAGAGCTAGGAAAAAGACAAAATTTACTAAAAACTGCAAAGGACAGGACATTTTTGAGAGCCATGATCAATGTCCTTAAAGAAAATGGCACATAGAAAAGATATACTGGTAAATCAGTATACCAGAATTATTCAGCTTTTTCAAGTATACAGAAATCCCTCAATTAGTGCTGCCAATGTATACATCAGCAACTTAAAAAAAAAAAAGTTACTATAGTTAACCTGGACTGTTCTACCACACTAATTGAATTTTGATATATAGAAATTTTAGTATACCAATTAAAGCCACATTAATCAAGGGATGTGTGTATTTTGAAATTGTCTGAACAGACTAAAATACTTGATAGATCACCAGAATCTTTAATTTTTGTAATTTGTTTTTTCGTAACTAGTCACCCAATACATGAGCTACTCTATATAGAACATTACTGAATAAGATTGTAGAACATAAATAATAATGTTAGAAATGCAGATTATGAGGATATGTAGGCAAGATAACAGTTAACCCTAGACTTGAAGAGGTTAAAATTGTAATGATCAGAAAAGCAACTTCTTGGGAATGCTCCATAGTGGTTCTTGGGAAGCTGTGCAAATGGTGCTTCCTTATTAATAGAATACAAAGAGGATGGGGATAACTTGTCCCAGTGGACATGGCCTGAAGGGAGGGGTGGGTCTTACCTATTCAGATCAGAATATGAATGTAGCCTGTCTGAACATTTACCATGGAAATAGTGTAGTGAAAAGCTTCTGACATTTTCTGAGGAAAAAAAAGGGGGTTGTAGAGTGGGAAATAATCCATCAGCCAAAGGCCCATGTAGACTTTTTACTTAGAGACCAGATTTGCCCTAGCAAAAAATTCTTTTATCTAATGCTAAATGTAGATATTCAGAGAAATTTTAATTTAGATTAGGTTTTATCTTAACCAATTTTATTTGAGAGATTAAAAAAAAAAAAAAAAAAGCAAACAAGTTTATTGTAAAATGTTGCATAAACAGAATCAGAATTACTCAATGTGTTTATGAGCTACAAAGGACAAGGAATTGTGAAGAGTCGTGATTGCCAACACTGTAAAGACAGTCCATAGAATTGCTTCAAATATATGTATCTTATTTATGCCCTTGAATTTTTTTTGTATTCATATAAATTTAGCAGTTCTCTGCCCCAACCAATGACACAGATTATTGCAAGTACCTCCAATAAACTACATGCACTCAAATGTGTTATTCATTAAGCAACAACTTTCTCCCAATTTCAAGTTAAAAAAAAAAAAAAAAAAAAAAATTTCAAACCACTCTTTAAAACCATCAACTATGTTGCTGCTTAAAGTAAGATTTTTAACAGGGAAGTGAATGAAGCATTTGAAACAAAATGGAAGATAACATGTGATAAGGTATTTTAGGATAGATTTTATTGAAAAAATAATTAGAAATTAGCTTCTTTGCTACGTTTTATTTAAATTATGTACATCAAAAGGATGACTTAAAATTATTTTGGTTAATTAAAAACAATTTTAATACATTACCTGTTGTATTTTCCAGCAGAGGTACAATTATAAACCTCCAAAACAAGTCAAAGTTCAACATACTAATCCACCTGTTCTACTGGGATCAAGAACTAGAGGTTCTCAAACAGGTAAAAAAGTTGCAGGAAGCAAGCATACCCAATAGTTATAACATAGCTGTTGGTCAGGAGCATGATGATGATGATAGTTCCCCCACCCCCTGTAGCAATTTAATAAGCTAATACATCTATAGA
>OZ010616.1:56150391-56200730 GCA_963932145.1 Acanthosepion lycidas
ACACTGTGGTCTGAATGATTATGAATACTTTTGGGAAGTATAAAATTTACTTTCAAAATTTATGTCTAAGCACCTCTTTAGCGGTGTAGGTACTATCATATAGAATACAATGGAATATGTTTCAGGTTTTTGTTGCTTGATTGCAGTAAAATCATTTTTATCTATATCTAGTTATTTTAAACAATTTTTAAAGCCATAAATACTACGCTGTATGTAAAGTATACTATAATTGAAAACCAACTTTTACAAGTACAGAGCAGTGATATTGGGTTAGCCAAAAGGGTTGTGTCTACAAATAGAATTAGAATCAGTCACAAAAAAAAAAAAAAAAAAAAAAAAAAAAATTAAGATTGTAGTGCAGCAGCTGTTATAGTAGCCTAGATTTTGGGTAACATGAGCGCATATACATATCACACATATATGCACACATACATATATGCACACATACATATATGCACACATACATATATGCACACATACATATATGCACACATACATATATGCACACATACATATATGCACACATAAGCATACATGAGTGCATACATATGTACACGCACATAAGCATACATGAGCGTATATATATATGTAGACGCACATAAGCATACATGAGCGCATATATATATATATGTATGTAGACGCACATATATAAACATATACACACTCATGACAATATAAGACAAAAATGAATGAGGGTGCTTTGTGCACACAAATACAAAATACATTGTTTTTTCCATATACACGAAGGTACAAGAAACAAAGCTTAAATATCCGTTTTTTGTCAGATATTACTTGATGCATTGGAAAGGGTTTGTAACAAAGCTGGTTAACAATAGCTAGTTACTAGGCTACTTTTGTTTATTGGTTGTCAGTGGATAATTTTTTTTATATATGTGTGTATGTGAGAGAGACCTTCAGAAGCAACATTTGTTACTTGAATATAAAAATCATAAAATTAAGATACACATAAAAAAAAAAAAAAAAAAAAAAAAGTGGGTAGTGTTATTTTAAAATATTTTAAATAACGCACTTTTTTTTTATTCCATAAAAATCACATTTTGATGGAGAAAACATCTTGAAATCAAAAATACAGTTACAAACTACTTGGGTGAACAAAAGTTAAAGAATCTACAAATTATGAATCCAAAATAGATATTTTAAAGAGAAACTTAATATACTAAATGTTTTATTACATGAAAATCATCACAAAAGATTGAAATTTGCTAAGCAACCCCCCACCAAAAAAAAAACTGATTTCTAAAATTTCAATATATTAGTTTAAGTATTCACTTACCTCCTCAAATCCCATATTTGTTAACTGTCGAACCTTGTCTTCTAAATCATCCGCATGGTTAGGCCCTTATAAAAATATAAGTTAACCAAATTTTATATAAACAAATATTTGAATTTTTTCTTATATCCCATTTTCTAAATATTCTCAAGGGATTTATTTGAATAAATTAAAAAGTAAATTTATGCTTTTAAATATTGCCTGAACAATTTTTAGTAAAATATGCAAGGCAAGAACAAGTATTTGTAATTTAGACTTTTTAAAAAGGTCTAAACAATATCAATAAGAATATGTATCACCAAGTAAAATTTAAGAGTCACCTATGGAATATACACATCTGTCACAAAGTGAAGGAAAAACTACAAGCAATTTCTAGAAATAAAAATGCAAACACTTTAGCAAGAAGCAATAACATTTTTATGCATAATATTACTAAGTCCAAATTTTCAAGACTTCACTTTCAATGAATGAATCACTTTCATAAAACAATTCAATTTATCCATACATGAAAGCTATTCAAATATTTTCATGAGTTGCCAAGACCAAAGTCATGTAATCAAGGACATTATAAGTTGTTTAAACTAATAAGTTTTAAGCATCCATTGCACATTTTTAAATTAATGATAAATTAAGTCATACATATTAAGATGCACAAGAATCCAAAGAATTATCAATAAATTTTAATGGGATAAGGAGGAGAATCTCACAAGTATGCATTTTTTTAATTTTGCTTTATTAAAAGCAAAAAAAAAAAAAAAAAAAAAAAAAAAAAACAAAGTTTAATGTACATGAATTTAATTACTCGAATGTCAACTTGGCAGTACAAAACTGCATTCATAAGGGTGTAAGAAAAAAACAAATCATTAAAATAGTTTGATACAAAAATAAAATACAAAAATGACAAAGAGAAGCAGAAAAAAAAAACAAAAAAAACAAACTATCATTCCCACTCTACAGAAGATAGTAAAATAATTTTGTACCCAACCAACTAAAAAGGAATAAGGAAAAATCCATATCCTGTGTCAGTAATGTAATGAAAACAATGTTTTTATAGACAAACCACACTGAATCCTAGCAACCAACCCTTCTGCAGGGAAGGCTGCTGTAACTTTATGAAAATAGTTTCTAGGACCTTCAAATATACCTTGTATATCAGGAAATGCCAACTACACAATTTGCATAAGTGCCATTACATCCAGTTCTGCCATCATGGAAAACCTTATACAAAAATCATGAGCGTGTTGTGTCATACCGAAGGAACATGTTCTTAATTCCTAAGCAGGTCACACTGATTGCCACCTGAAACAATTTTCATTAAGTTGTGACAGCTTTCCGTGTGTATGCAGAAGGAATGCTTGCTTGGACTTAAGTTGGTTTGTTTGAAATGAGGGATATGGATTTTTTCCTTGTTGGGCACAAAAACTTGTTGATAGAATTCTAAATAGAGCAATAATTTCCCCAGCCCCTACTGTTTTTGCAAGTCATTTTTGTATTTTTGCATCAAACTACTTAGTAGTTTGACTTTTTTTTTTTTTTTTTCTGTATATAATTAACTATTTCATTGTACTGTGAAAGCTACAGAATTATAATAATCACATTGATATAGAAAATTCAAGTGACTATCTGAACTAGAAAATTTAAAAAGGAAATAGAATATAAATGTGTTTTAAATTATGAATTCAAGAGATCACTTATTGGTCATATATTCTGATTTCTTTAGATTGCAGCAACGAGTAAGCTTCTTACCTCCAGCATATACATTTGTCCAATGCGTAGCTGTTTTTTGAAAAACATCTTGCCTTTCCTTGTACTGTCTTGCTACTACAGCATCCTGTGGGTCATCAGGCTCAGCAGCTGCTAATAAGGCTTGCAGTGATAACAGAACTGTCCGAAGGGTCATAGCAGCTGCCCTGAAGAACAATTTTCAGGTTTCATTTACGAAAAAAATAAAAATATATGCAAGCTTATAATAAAATTAACTTTTAAGAGAATATTTTGATTATTCTAATGCTTTTAAGATTATACACATTTGAGTAAATCTCCTTGTCCTATTTGAAAGGATATCTTTGGCCCAATCTAATGAGAGAGAGAAAAAAAAAAAGTCATGACTGAATAAAAAGGAAGTCGAGTATTTTCAAATAACTCTTTACTTTGATGAGTTCTCACATTTGTGAGGAAAATAAATCTCAGGGCTCTCAGAATGAGGAAAAATCTTACAATGCCAGGTTTTTCTTTCATTTTTCATCAGAGCACATAGATAATATTCAAAAGAGGTAATAAACAAGAAAACATCCTTTATAGATAACTGAATCTTAACAAATATGTATTGTAAGAAGAGTTCTCAAACCTAATATCTTCAGATCAAATATTGATAATAGCAAAGCAAAATTGAAACTTCAGCAGATATTAGACTTCCTAGCATTTTCAAAGATATAAAATTATACTCATGCTAAGTTGGATTACCTATCAGATAGTTGGAAGTTAAGATTTTCTATTTTCAATACTGAACATCTGAATCTCCTTAATAGATAATAGTGGTCATAAAAATCATATATAGTTCTTATGAAGTGTGATTCTCAATCAGAGGAAACAATAGTCCTTAAGCTAAAGTGTATACTGTTTATGGACCTATATTTAAAACTTATACCCAGATCGGTGAACCCTAAACTTGTCAAATCAGAAAAACAGAAGCTAACAACTTAAAAAAAAAAAAAAAAAAAAAAAAAATTTTTTTCCTCCAACTGGATTTAAATTTCTTTGAAATACGGAAATCTTAGTATCTGAGTATTTTGCAATCTTATTTCCGCATTATCCTAGAGGGGATGAATATTCAAGAAAGGAATTCTAGATAAACATATGTACATCTCTTGTTCCATCAGAATGTTGAGAAATAAAATACCCTCTGCCAATTCTATCCCCCACCCCATGCCATTTGATAAAAAAAAAAAAAAAAAAAAAAAAAAAAAAAACCACCTAATATTTTTCATCAGGAGCTCATAGATAATATTCACAAAAAATAATAATCATCTGTATAATAAAGAAAACATCCTTTTAGAGATAAAGGAATCTATAAACAAATTAACAAATATGTATTGTAAGAAGAGTTCTCAGATCAAATATTGATAATAACAAAGCGAAATTGACATTTCAGCAGATATCAAACTTCCCAGCATTTTCAAAATCAAAGATATACTGAGGCTAAATTTGGTTACCTAGTTACAAGATTTGCTATATTCAATAATGGACATTTGAATCTCCTCAGAATAGAACTTAAGAGATAATTACCATAAAAATTATATACCAGTTCTTGTGAAAAGTGATTCTCAATTTGAGAAAACAAAAACAAGAGTCCTTAAGTTAAAGCATATACTATTTCTGGATTTATGTTCAGAAATTATATCTAACTCTGGGAATTGGAACAATCACAATTATATATTAGGTTGGTGCAAAAATAATGACGTAATAATGTTGTTTTTTGACGTTAAAAAATACGTCAAAAAACGACATTATTACGTCATTATTTTTGCACCAACCTAATACAATCCTATGTACTGAATCAGAAAAAATAAAACAAATAAATAAAACATTTCGGAAACAGTTTTTACAACTAATCTTGTAAAGCTTTCTTCATTTTGAAGGTTGAGCATGGCTTGTATTTTTTTCTGCTCTTTATCTTTTAGTTTTACTTTCATTTTTCACAAGCTGTTTAGTAGACCCAGTGGTAGCTTCCAACATTTTTTTTTCCTTTCTTTTCCAAGAACTTTCATTGATACTTCTTGCATAATACATTTATAAACCAACCTTTGGACCACTTCTGGATCGTTTCTTCAAATAATTTATGGCTAGAAAAAGCAGATTCTATACGTCCTATTCAATGAGCAAGAGAATTTAGATCAGAATATGTCGGAAAAAATCCAAAAATGTAAAAATCATCAATACAACCATTACATAAACTAAACTTTGGTTCATTAATAAAACTGTTGTTAGTTAAAAAAAAACTTTAGTCTAGTTTTTAATTTCTTAGCTGCAGAATATGTAATATGACCCAACTTCTTTCATCTAAAAAATCTTTTTGAGTACTCTGATTTGACAAACAAAATTTAGGTAAGGGACAAAAAAAAAAAAAAAAAAAGACCCACTACCATTTACCCGTCAGTGGACATTTTGTCACCAATTTCTCAAAAAGATGAATCAAAACATTGCCATTTTTTGTTTTTTCTTTAAGTTTTCTTATCTTTAAAAATGGGAGGTGAAATCCACTTGAATTTTCCTTTAAGAGATCAGTTTTGACAAAGCACTCCTTAATGGGGAGTCCTTCCAGTTTTTCATAAAGGAAAACAACCAATAGTTTTCAGCCTGAAACAGTACAATAAAAGTTTCCAGATCTGTTGTCACACAATGAAAACTCAAAATATGCTGGAAAAATTTTGAATGAGTTTTGTAGCAGAAGACAGAACCACTCTTTGTTAGGAAATCTTTTCTTGGTATTAAACTAAATTATCTTCAGCTTTTCAATCAACTCAAAAAGTCTGGCTATAAATTTGCATTTTCAACCCATTTGCTGTCAGGCTCTTTGAGCTGGTGTTTTTTTAAATATTCTGTTTTTTTTCTTTTTCTTGTCCCATCCTGTGCACTGTTATTTTAAAAGTGCCATATACAACATGATGTCCACAACTCTTAATTCCAATTAATGATGGTGCATTTAAGTTTGCCAGTAAATGGTACTTTTCAAGTTCTTTATGGAAGGCTCAGTTAACATGGAGACCATCCATGGATAATTGTATCAAATTATTTACAATATCCAATCCTTTGTGGGCCTCTTTAAAATCAAGTCAAACTCTTACCTGTGCATGTTGCATGAATTGGGAACCAAGGTAAACTTTACTCTTTTGGCAACTTCATCAAAATAGATAGGAATTAACTAACTTTATTGAATGACCTTTCAAAACATTAATTTGAGAAGCAGTTCAGGACCTTTTGGTACCAATTCGTTCATGATCTGTTCCTTGAAGGAAGGTGCTAAACCAGGATTTACAAAATGTAGCTCAATTTTGTTGCAGAGTCAGAAAAATCTTGAGTAATAATATTATCAAGAAACATTGCCTCTGAATAATTCTGATATATTGTCCAAACTCTTCAGACTACAGTGTTCATAAACAACACAAGAGGCCCACAATGTCTTAATTTTAACCTTTTAGAGATTTCTTAACTTGAACCATGGGCAGTTTTGAAGGAGTCAAGTTAACAGTATCTGATTGTACATCATTTATAATGCATACACAGATGTCCCAAGTTAAATTATGGTAGATTACATTTACATACATGCAAAAGTGTAGTTTGAAAATTGATGAATAAAACAAATTTAATAATCCAGAAAATGAAACTTATTGCAAATAAATTATAGCCTCCAGAGAAAATGCTCTGATAATACCAGGTTCACCAGTTTTCCCAGAGTTCCAAGAGCCCTGTTATTTTATTTTTTTAAGTTGAAAAGAAACCACATTAATGATTCTTAAATTATATAATTTGCTATACTAGTGTGAAATCTCAGATCATTTAATTTCCAATTCATTAATAATGTGTAAGTAACAACCAGCATGGAAAGTGGAATTGGTAAACCAAGTTCAAATTCTGGCTTTGTCTGTTATGTTCATTTTCAAACAAATGCCCTTGGAGAAAATATGAATTCATCTTCTCCCCAGCTATTGGTTAAATAGCAGGGTAAACTGGGCACTCTTAATTTTGGATGGTAGCCAGGCTCAGAAAAAGAAAAACTGAAGGAAATAGGAAACTACTCCACTATCTTTCCTAAGAAGCCATAGTAACTTATACACAAAGAATCTTGTGTTGAGAGCACTGCATTTGTTTTATTTTTCAGATTAAATATAAATTTAAAATATATAGAAATGCTCCATAAGCAATTTTTTGGTAGATTTTAGAATTAAACTAGAGCATTATCACATAATACTCTAACAAATATGATCAGACATTTTTTTTCAAGACTAATCTCAGGTTACTCAACTAAAATGGGGTTTTTACACAAAATTTAAATACTCACCATTGGTCCTTGAGTATATCTAAACAAATAGCTCCAGTTACAGAACTAATATTTGGATGCCAAATCCTGGTAACAAATCGAACCTAGATTTGAAGAAATATAAGATGAGTACAGAGGGGGGGAAAAAAATCATTATGGCTTCAAAATTAAAATCAAAAATATTTCAATGGATAAGCAAATATTTTAAATCAATAGTAAGGATATTTAATTTTAAACTCAGAAGAATTTAACATTATTCAAATACTTAATCTCAAGTAGATCTTCATAAAACTTTTACATGCAGAAAATTTTAAAACAAGAGCTCAGTATAAATAGCTGAAAAAAAAAAAAGGGGGGGGGGAACATATACAACCAATTGGTTAATTCACAAGATTATTATAAAAACTAATAGTAAAAATGTACTTTTTCAGTTAAGATATTCAAAGTGGGTCATTTTTATTATAACTATGTATTAAAATCCTTATGTAAAATCTGACAATTTCAGAACTTAAGAAAATTACCAATTTTGTATATCCCGGTATTTTTATGTCAGCTGGTTTTTCAAATAAGCAGTTCTTTTATACAAACTTATATTTAGTTCAGATAATTCAACCTATATTTACAGATCAAAATAGTGAGTATCAATACAAATTAAACATGCCCTATGCAGTTTTACACTTTATTTTTGTACTCATTGCACCAATAGCTTATACTATATATTGACTTAGCTGTGCTATTGCAAGGTGTACAGTAGAAGAGAATCTGCCTTGTTTCCTTAAGTCTTTGACTAAATAAAATATATTCAGTATTCTATATTTTTTTTGTTGATATAGTCTTTGGTTATATCCTACTTTTAAAAAAATTCTCAGTGCTTTTTCATCAGAACATTTGTTCAAAGTCAACGAGTTATGGTTTACCATTAAGAAAAAAAAAAAAAAAAAAAAAAGTTGATAATGGAATCTGTCTCCTAGCTAACCACTTTTGTAGAAATTGCAGAGTTCAAAATCTTAAAACCTTGAAGATGAAGGTCCCTAAAGAGTTTTGTTCCCAGCTACTTCAATACAAAAAAATTATACCTCCATTTGCATTTTAATTTGTGTGGCTTCTTTTCTATTATTTTGTGCCAGTGATTTCTATTGTAAAGTATGCAGTATGAAAGACTATTTGCCATATATACATTATATATATAATTTTGAATTTTTGAAAAGATGGGGAAAAAAAAAAAAAAAAAAAAAAATCCAAAACATTTTAAAATAATTTATGGCAAAAAAAATACTGTAGAGAATTATGTTATAGTCAAAAGTAAGGAAAATGTTTATTAAATTTCCACCCATTCCAGGTTTCAGCTGATGTATTCTTTGGCCATCCTCAGCAAAGATTCCTGAAAGAAAAAACAATCTAGTAGTAAACCCAGAAAAAAAAAAATCTGCTACATATACTGAATAGAGCAACATATGCTAATTCTCCCAGCATATGCACCAAAATGTTTTTAGCTACAGAAAATTGTAGTAAATTGTTTTTCTCCCTCAACACAGGTATCTGCAATATTGAATTCTATGCTACAAATCTCTATGTAGCATTATGCCAGGTTCATAGTTTTTTTTTTAGTGGGGGGGGGGGGTCTTTTTTTTTTTTTGCAGAAGATGGTGTCTACCAGCAAGACAATAAATTTTATAAAGATGAGAACTCCATAATAAAAATGGAACGAAATTTAGAATAAACCATACAGGGAATATAAATATGAAACCAAACAATCTTTAAAATTAGGTGTGTGTGTGTGTGTGTGTGTGTGTGTGTGTGTGTGTGTGTATATATATATATATATATATATATATATATCTATCCCAAATCATAAGTATAGCAAACAATTCATAAACCAAAGTGGATAAAATCTATAAATGCAAACCTGACAGAATTACATAAACAGGACTAATAAATTCCATTTGATGTAGGAACCTGTGTTTAGTAGAAGAGATAAAGTGCTTCATACAAATACTGGAAGAATTAGCATGTTATTCTACTCAGTACAAATTGCTAGATTTTATTTTTCAGACTGATTACTAGATAGCCTCAGTCTGCAGGAATCTTGATGCTCAGCTTCAGAACCACTGAGAAGAGAAAAAAAAACCAAACACATGGTAATATGTGAGAATAAGTGAAGAATACGTCCATGTTAAGATCAAGAATTTTAGTCAAAATGACTGACTTTGGAGTATTGAAATAGGCTTGATGCAGTAAGAAAAACAAGATAGTCCAATAAATCTATATATAAAACAGCAAGTGATAGATTTAGAGTGTATTGAGATAGAACATTTTCTATTTTTTTAAAGTATGTAGTTACTTCAAAAGGAAAAACTGTATTAAAAAAAAATAAAAAAAAAAAAATCATCTTATGAACAAAATTACTGTATATAGTATTTTCAGTAAATTATAATGCTGAGATTAGAAAATATTTTTGCCATAAACTTCTTTCATTACACCCTTTTAATATCCAAGTGGTAACTAAAACTTATTTTAATTACAATGAATATATAATGCAAAAAAAAAAAAAAAAAAAAAAATTTCGGAGGGGGGCATTTTGGAAATTTATTGAATACATTTCACTTATGAAATGCTGAGTACCTCCAAAATTTTAGGCACTTTAAAATTTAATTATGAGAGAGAACAACTTCTCTTCAGATATTTTTTGCTTATATATTTCAATTTTATACCTTATGGAGATGATAAAAACTTTCATGAGAGTTTAAATTTTAGAAAAGTTTCATGAAGATAGTAATAAAACCACAAATTCATTTTAAGTTTGGAAATTATATAAGTGTCAAATAGATCATTTTAAAATTTAATTTATACACATCAATATAAATTTCTGATGATATTAAGATTGGTGTTTCAATATTGTTTTCCAATATAGTTGTCCTATATCACTTAATGAATTTTTATTTTATTTTATATTTGCTATAAAGTTCACTACCATCTTCATTTCTACAAATTTCTTTAAATGGCAATGAGTTTTATTTTATTTTATTTTTTTAAATTAAAAGTAGAACTTAGATGAACCTCAACTAGTTGAATAAACAATATGGAATACTTAATTTGTAAAACAGATGATTATCTAAAATGAATTAAGATCATTTATCTTAATATTTACAGTGTGTTAAAAGTAAATCTGGTAAAAGCATTAGCTTTATCACATTTCAACTGATTTGACTCCAGGAATACAAATGACTAAGAAAATGATTAAACTTTAAGTGTATGCTGTTGTGGCTTCAATATGTAACTAGTTTTAATTGTCTTGTTAAATGACAAATCTTAAAAAAAAAAAAAAAAAAAAAAAAAAAAAAGTAACCTGGATTATAATAGCAATTATCTGCTATTAAAAGAAAAAACATTGTTCAAAAATATTTTGTTGAAGTAATATCAATTTATCCTATGAAGTCATTAAAACAATTACAAAGATTCTGAAAAGATCTTCAACTTTATGAAAGACTTTAAATTGTCAATCTTGGCTGGTGGTTGGAATAATTGTATTATGACTTGATTTTAGGTGTATGTATATATATATATATATATATATATATATATAGATAGAGAGAGAGATAGACAAACTCTTAATTATGGATTTTCAGTGCAAGATCAATAAATAAAAAATAAGCTTTAGCTTTAACTGAAGGTTAACACTAACCTTAGCACATTAGGTCTTGATGAAAAGAGTCCCCCCCGCACTATATTTTTAAATATTGCTCAAATCATTTGTATAAACCAGAAATCTATAAAATTGTTTCACTACAATTTAAGTTTTATATTACTAAGCAATTACGAGATCATATGTATTGTTTCAAGTATCTAAATACGTAACATGTTCATGTGTTATGGTCACTTAAATATTCTTGCTCATTAGGCATTCAATCATATACTGCCATTTTATATTATATATATATATATATATATATATATATATAAACTATTTTCAAGAAAATCTGTCTTTCAATTTTGTTTAATAAGTATCATTGGAATACCATTGGAATGTATATGAAGTTAGAATATATATTAAATATATCAAGAACTGGTATTCTACAGAGATCCTCAATCTTATAAGGCTTAAATCTATTAAAAATCTTACCAAAAGTGTGATATTTAAAAAGATGTAGATGCATTAATTTTGCACATTCCTTGTTAATACACTTATATCAATTTTTCTATTAAATCAGAGCTTTAACATAGATATAGTAAACATTTTCCTATCAAAATTCAGGTAATAATTATGCTAGACTCTGGACTATTGATATGTCTTTATGTGAATACATAAGCTAGAAAATTATTTAAAACTGGCAGAAATGTTTTACCTGCATAAAAAAAAAAAAAAAAAAAAAAAAAATCCAAGTAACTTAAACAAGAAAAAATACTTTACCCTTTATTAGTTTTCCTTAACAAAAATTATTCAAAACAACTTCATTATGGAATTTTATGATTCAAAGCAAATGTGATTGTAAACAATTCAAAAACTTATTTTACAAAGTTATCAATTCTTAATACTGCGTTGAAAAATTAAAAAAAGTTAATCTATTTACTAGTAAGCTTTACACCAGCTTATATAATTGATTTAAACACATTCCCCATATTAAAAAATAAATGGAATAATCTATTTTCAATAGGCAAGAGGAGTTAAGAAATTGCAATACAAATTCAAGTTTTGCCAAAGTGGTTTAATTAAAAAAAAGAAAAAAAAAGAAAAAGGTGAATTGTCTACAAAACAATTTTTTTTATAATATAAAATTTTTTTAGTAACAGCTTTTACATCTTATATATTACCTCTAATAATTCACTGAAAAAAAGCATAGCATAATGAAGACCTCAAATTTGATAAAAAAAGTTATCAAAACATTTGTTATAAGGTTGGAATACCAAGTATTTTAAAAAAAAATTTTTTAATCCTTTCTAGCACATTCAAAATTTTGGTCAAAAATTTCTTGTATCAGTAAAGATTAATCTAGAAAATCTTGTCTTTTTTTGGGCATTTAAAATTATATTGATTTAGAAATTCTTAGAAAAATCAAATAATTGTCAGATTTTAATGAAACTTTTCAGGACTTATTCACAATGCATGAAATTATTTTAGAAAAATACCTTTTTTTTTTTTTTACATGTCACCCCCACCCACTTAATGAAATTAAAAAAAAAAAATTTACATTTTGTCCCTCTTCATATTTTTATTCTCCTTGGAAAATGTAAATCAAATTTTTTTTTCTTCAAACAAAAACTCATTTATCAAAAATTTGCTCTGAATCATAAAATAAAAAGTGCAATAAAACTAAGACATTAATTAGAAAAAAATTTTTTATTGATTTTATAAGATATATTAAGGATACTTGTCTTGAGAAAAAAAATATTGATGAATAATGAATTTGTTTTTATTTTAATTAGAATAAATTGAGTTTTAATTTTTTTTAAATTAAAACTTAATTTCGACCTTTTAGATGATATTAAGTGAAAACAATTTATAATCATAAATTGAAAAGTTTAATACAATTCATCAAACACCAATATTTATAAGAGAATTTTGAATATTTTTGTATGTACACAAGCTTGCCGATTTGTGTAAATACAGATTTTCATGACATTATAAATTAAAAAGTCATGTTTTAATGGTCATCTCAAATTTTTACAGCTGTGAGCAACTTTAACATTGAGCAGATTTGCAAAGACTGTTTTTATTTTCTTTTATTCCTATTTCACCATTTTTAATTTGTATAATCATTCTGAAGTTTCTGTTCAAATTTTATTTTTTCAGGAAACATTTTTAAATGTAAAGCTATAAAATACCTAAAAATTCAATAAAATTGCTGAAAATAATTAAAAAAGCTGTCACCACTTTGAATTCATAAATTTGTCACTTCTGCTCAACTTTTCCAAATGTTAGGTTGTCAGTAAATCAATCAACACTGCAGAAAAAATAAGTAGCTGTGGTTAAGCAATGCTTTTCTTAGCTTTCTATGCTTTTTTATGTTAAAGTAATATTTGTTTTAAATCAGATTAATTAAACTTTAAAATTTGCTAATTTTCCTCAAATGTTTCAGGAATATATTTTATTTTTGCAAGATTTTTAAAATGAAGACCTAAATTGTCTACAAACATCACAAGAATGGATGACTCGATTTTACTGGAAAAATTTTTTAGCCAAAATTTCAAACATGTTAGAAAGGATTAAAAAATTTAATAATATAAAAAATACCGAGTCTTTCCTCTTATCAAAATTTTGCCAATAAAAGTTTGTTTTTATCAAGTTTAAGGCCCCCCCACCAGTGAATTATTGCAATATTGTAATTATTTTAAGATTAAATATTTTTGATACTAAGAAAAACAGTTTCTTTACAACATATTTTCATTCTGTATTATTAAAATTACTACAGAATTGTTTAATACTGTTATCCCACGCTGTAATTATAGACACACACGCATATATATATGTATATATAAAAACATACACACTAACCTATTGTAATTACAATCAATAAAAAATAATTTCTGCAGTCAAGCTTATATGAAACATGCAGATATAAACAGATTAATATTTTACAAAATCTTCATCAAAATGCACCAAGTAATTTTTTAAATTATCTCCAAATTTCAAAATGTTTCCTGTATTAACTAATGATTTAGGATATATTAAAAGAAAAAACAAAAAATAAGCAAAAACAAAAAACGCATACATGATGAAAAAAATGCCCCAAATTCAATAAGTTTTGTTAAAATCTTTATTAAGAGGAAAGGCCAAAGGATCTTTTAATTAAATTATTTTTGTATTTTTTTAGAAAGTTTGAAAATTTTGGTTAAAAAATTTTGTTTTCCTTGTGTCAACTTGTGGCCATAAATTAGCATAGGAAATTTTAGTGCATTTTTTATTTTGAAATTCTTCCAAAAATCAAATAATTGTTGAATCTTAATGAAACTTTCAGGACTTATTCACAAATGAAATTATTTTAGAAATTTTAAAGAAAATCTTGATAAAACATTTTGTTTCACTTCTGTTAACCCCTCCCCCCCACACTTTATTTAATTTTAGGAAATTTAGAGAAATTCATTTTTGTATTGGTTTAATATTTATATTAGTTATATGTTGAACTCTTTGGAAAATTTAAATCAATTTCTTTCTATAAAACAGTTACTGAAGATCTGCTAAATTGTAAAATAAGAAATGCAATAAAAACTAAGAGATTAAATTAGAAAAGCCTTTACTTGCTTTTATGGATAAGATATATTATGAACATTAAAAATTTTTTTTTTTCAATTAATAATCATTTTTTTTTTTTTTTTTTTAAAGAATTGTTTTCATTTTTCTTTTTTATTCAAAATTTAAATTAGAATAATTTATAAACTTTAAATTATTTTTTTGATTTTCTATTAATTTGTACTGGTTAGGTGATACTGTTAAGTTAAAACTATAAATTGAAAATCTTACAATTTAGTAACCTCCAGTATTTTAAAGAGAATTTTTTTATGCATATATAAACATGCTGATTTTTGTAAATATGGATGTCCATACATGACATTATCAGAAAATAAGAGAGGTAACTGTAGTAAATTTAAAGCCAAAGTACCTAAAATTTAATGAAACACTAGATTATGGAGAATATTTTCCTACATTTTAAAGATCACTGTATAGTTAAAACATAAGAAAGACACTCATTATATTCAACTATTTTTTTAACCAATATGTCTCTGGTAGACAAAAAAAAAAAAAAAAAAAAAAAAAAAAAAGTTAAATTTCTGGTTATCAATAAAGCTGTCAACACCTTCAATAAACATCTACCTCCATGTTAAAAAAATGAATTTCTGCAATATTTTAACTAAAAGTAATATTTGTTTCAAATCAGATTAATTTTAAATCAGCTAATATTCCTCAAATAAAAGGTTCAGAAAAATTTTATTTTTGAAGCAATTTTTAATAAAGAAAATTACACTGTGCTAAGAGATTGTTAAAAATTGCTGGTTTTTAGCTATATATAAAAAAAAAAAAAAAAAAAAAAAAAACAAACCTTCCAATCAATTTAAATTAGTTTTGAAAGACAAGGTATTAAATTTAATCTATTAGCTTGAAATAAAAACTAAGATTTTTCATTTTTAAAAAATTCATTTTAAACCTTAGGCATTGAATGTGAGACATTAAAACCTTTCAAAAAACAACTGCTAATATAACTTAAAAAATTATTCCATAACTTGTCATGAATTTATGCAGCTTATGTCATTAATTTTTTTTTTTTTAATATATTGAAGTGTTAAAAAATAAAAATTGGGGGTCCATTTGCTCACATGTGCACACTCTTTTCTTAACTGTAAATTTTCTTCTGTCAATAATTTTATCAAATTTTCTTTTTAAAATGCATTTGCAGAAATAAATAGGTTCATGTATATTTTCTATTTTGATTTCAATGATTAATAAAATTCAGTTCTTTCCATATAGATTATATTACAGTTTGCCAAAAAATGGCAAAGCCAAATCAAGTGTATATATATTTTAATAGAAATTAGTTAACACGTTTAGGAAAAATAAAACATAAAACGTACAAATTATCTTATTTCCCAACTAACAATTCTAGAATTCTAGCAGGGTTTAAATATCAGTAATTCAAGAGTTGACAACTTACTACAGCCAGTTGTTTATAACTAATGACAGAACAGAGCAAACTCAAAATAGCTCAAACACACCTCACTACATTCCTAAGCTGATGACTGAAGCACTATTAGCAGTTCAGTTTCTGCTACATAGAACTAGATTATTCTATATTAAATACCAATTCATCTGAACTGCTGCCCTATCTCAGTTGTTATAGTCACATTTCAACCATTGTATTTTGCTTTTCTTAAAAAAAAGGTGCCTTTTGTATTTAGTAAACTTTCATGATTTTGAATAGGATCACTTATTCAATCCACTGCAATGGTTATATCAATTTCTCATCTCATTATAGATATAAACTTTCAGCAGTTGAGTAAGCCAAGTCATCTAAAGTAACGTTAGCTAATTCTAGAATTATTTATAAAACATTAAAAAAAAAAAAGAAGATTTAAATGACATACCTATAAAACTAAAATCACCTGTACAATATTTTAATGAATACCTTTAATTCATGATACTTTTTTTCTTTTGAGTTTAACCAGATAAAAGTAAAAGAATTACTGCTTAAATTGATAAACAAAGTTCAGATGTTTCATTTGTATTAAACTATTAATATGTTCAATTTTTAGATGACTACTTTCAAATAATGCATGACCCTGATGTCTTATGACATGTCAAGCTATTCCATAACACAAAACTAAATTAGGAGAAATTGTTACAAATCACAACAGTCAAAGGCTTAGTTATAAGTTTTTTTACTCTCCACTATTCTCATATATACCAATTCTCTATCATGATATAAGCAAGAATATAATGAGAAGTTACTAGTGTACGAAATATTTTCAGCATTGTGAGAGAACTAGTCTAAACAAAAACTTAGTTGTTTCATTACTATTACAACTACACAGACACAATGTTGGAGGAAATATAAGACAAAGTGGAAAGTTCTGTGACTTTTCATCCTTTATGATTCATAGCCCAATGAAGTCGTAATGGCCCAAATGTGTCACAAGAAAACTTTTTCCACATTGTCATACATCCCCACCACACCAATATTACAACTATTTAAGCAGTATTGGAAATATAAAATATACTTGCAAGATTTAAAATCACAAAATAAAAATATTGGTATAATATAAATGTATTAGTGAATACAATAGTAAACTTAGAATAAGTTAGACTGAATTTACTTTTTTTTTTTTATATTAGTTATTTTATTTAAAATTTGCTGTATTGTTTTCACTTATGAAAAACAATTTATCATATATATATATATATATATATATATATATATATTATATATATAGTGTAACCCGGATATAAGAGAGATTTTCTCTGGTCCCAAATTATTCCCATACTTACCTAAACAAAATAGACCAAACCCGGATATAAGTGACTTCTCCGGTCCCGACAACTCTCTTATATCCGGGTTACACTGTGTGTGTGTATATATATATATATATATATATATCTCCAAGTAAAACCATTGCATTGTATCCACTGATATAATTTACTAAAACTTTTATAATGATGGATTAAAAAGGCAGATAACAAAAATGTTTTAATTTGGACATTACTTAAATCATGCTAATCAGTAAAACAGAATTCCAAATTTAAGTGATTTAGCAAATGTTTTTAAATTTTTAATCAATTTGTCAAACTATAGATACTTGCATAAATAAAAAGCTTATTGTGAAATGATTTTCTCAAATTCTATATCCCTATAATGTCTATGTTTAATATTAATGCTCATTATGTTGATATAAAATGAATTTTAAATCTATATAAATAAATGCGAATGTCAGTGTGTCACACTTTTTCAACTTTACTCCTAGAGGCTAGACCATTTTGGAATCAAGTGACTGAGTGAATTAAAAACATTCTGGGCTGGATCTGAACCAGCAATCCTGAAATTTTGAATCCTTAAGTTTTCATTACTGCAATTGTTTTTGTTTATTTTTATTTATTTTTACATGATTTTTTTACGACAAATTTTGTATAACAATTTTTATAACTTGGCAATAAATTTGGGAATAAACAAAATTAATTGCAAAAACCAGCAAAAGTCAGCCACGAAATAAAAATAATTGTTTGTACAAAAAGTAAGGACTTATGTACATCAAATTGTCTTTAAATTGTCAACAGAATTATCATTAAACTTTTAAAAGGTAAGCTTAAATATTAATGCTATATTTAAATGCAGCAATCAATTTTAAGTTCTTTAGTTTATTGTTGCCTACTATATTTACTACCCTCTACCTATTGTGATGAAAGCACAATCAAGAACCCTCTCCTAAAACTGCTTAAATGATTGCCCAATAGGGCAGCTTTTAAGCTAGTAACTAATAGACAATAGATTTAATTTGTGGTATGTCTTCAAATATCAAAAATTAAAAACTAGTAATGAGTAACTGTTATCACTCTTGTATTGAGTTTTGTATTTTATTATATTTCTTAGATACTTACAAAACTATTTCCAAGCTACATCCAATCAAAGCTAACAGTTGTTTTAAAACATCTTCACAAGTTGTGTGGGTGTGTATGTATGAGATTTCACACACACACACACACACTTGAGGCAGCTTCAAAAACAAATACTTAAAATTGTTAAGATAAGGTGTATTCAGTTTTGCTAGTTTTGTTATTGGCAATAAAAGTGATACAGGTTTTTCAAAGTGACTGTTCACTTATGTAGGTACATATATTTCAGACTTAAGTTTTATAAGAGTACGCAAACTTTTACTTGTGACAATCTTAAAATCAGCTGCAAGTTCTGATTGTAGCTTTAAGGCAGCTGAAACATTCTGACAAGTGAAGTGAACAATTACAAAAAAGGTTCACCTACAAAACACTAGATGCTGAATAAACCACTAAGTGACAAATTTTATTTGTCTCTGCGTGTATATATATATATATATATATATATATATATATCACACACACACAACGAAATAAAGAATGAAGTAGGAAACATTTCAATCTAACATGTTTCACCTTTATTAAGGCTTTGTTAGAGATCAAGAATAGCAATAAAAAGCAAAGAGACAAAGTACAGGACTGTCAATCTCTGATGAAGTCTTAATAAAGGTGAAACATGTCAGATTGAGATTTGTTTCCTACTTGGTTCTATATTTCATTTTGTGTACATGATAAAGAGACAGCGTACCAGAATGTTATGACTTTTGGTAGTTCTCATTGTTCAGACACACGTCATGAGTATAAATGTAATAGATAATTTATATTAGGTTGGTGCAAAAATAATGACGTAATAATGTCGTAATTTGACGTTAAAAAATACGTCAAAAAACAACATTATTACGTCATTATTTTTGCACCAACCTAATAGATGTGTGTGCAAGGAAAATTTAGGATGTTAAAGTGTATGATAGTGTAAGAGTGCTTAAGTAAAGAAACTTTGTGTGTGTATGTATGTATATATATATATATATATTATATATAATCAGGGTTGGCCAAATCTGCTTAATGTAAGTGACACATATGATAAAGTTCAGATGTTTGAGAGCTGCAAGTCATGAACAAAATTTAAATATACATTGTTACAACATTTTTATTAAATGTGATGAAAAAAAAAAAAAAAAAAAAAAAAAAAGCAGCTCACCCAACATATTTCTACAAGATGTGGTCTTGCCACCCTTGATTATACACATACTTTTTTTATTATATATTCTATCATTCCTTAAAGTTATGTAACAAGGCAGAGATAATAATGAAGGTATGAAAAAACTTGGTAATTTTGATAATTCACTTAAAAATTCTAACCTAAATAAGGCTATTCAAACTATGTGAAGGATGGGGTCGGGGGAATTCTTGGCATGAAAATTTCAGACTAGAACAGTTTTATTTAAATAAAAAAAAAAAAAAAAAAAAGTTGCCAAGAAAAGTTTTACTCACTTTTGGAGGGTTAAATGGATAAGTCTCTGGAATTTTTATTTCAAGCTGAAATTTTCCTCCTTCATAAGGAGTTTCTGGTGGTCCAGCTATTTCTCCTTTCAGCTCATTAAATTTATCATTAACTAATTCCACTTTGATACGGCATCTTTCAACCTGCAAAAATATAAAAACTTTTAATTAAAATCTGCCAGAAATATGAGAAGGGGTTGCAAAGTTCTATCAGACCAAGAGATAGAAAAAAAAAAATAAAATTTATCAAATTTGTGGAAGCAAGTCAAACTAAGAACATTTTAGTATCCATCTACTATATTGGTATAGGATTTAAAAAAAAAAAAAAAAAAAGCTAATTTTCTAATAAACTGATACATTTATTTAAGGTACATCTGATCCCCACCCCCAAAAAAGTACTATATGCTTGTTTTCAATCTACCTCCAACTATAACTGCTTTATCTGTATTAATGACTAAAATTTTTTCATGTATTGAATACTGTTGCCATATCTGGTTTGGTGCCCCTACTTTGCATCTCAAGATACTTGACAAAATCCAGAGAAGGTTCTGCAATACAAGCAATCCTGACCAGGCATCTTGTCTCCAGTCACTTTCTAACTGACATGGTATGGCTTCCCTGTCTGTTCTACAAATAATTTCATGGTTACTGTTCAGACAAGCTTTTTTTTTTTTCTTGGTACCCCATTACATGAATTTAAGCAAGCTACTAGATTGGCAGCTAGGCCTCACTGTTTTACTGTTGAACCAGCTTGATGCAACTGTCATTTCTCCATGGGAGTTTTTCCCTTGCACTTCCCACCTGTGGAAGTCCTTTTCAATTTCTTGTTTCCCTGATAACTACAATCTTCAAAAATTTAAATACAATGTCAATCACCATCTTCTTGAAACCTGTTCATTCCCCCCACTTTTCTCAATCCTCCCTATTTTAAATCTTCTCATTCACCCTCTTGCATTCTAGTGGCATTAAAGGTGAATGCTTAAGGTGAAATGATTAAAATAAAAAATAATAGTATACAAATTATTCTTGTACATTTTATGAGTCTAAGCATTGATCATGACACTCCTCAGATCCCTTTTCCTTTATTATTTGTGAATACTAAGCATTCTTGGGAAAGATAGTGCCTTCTCCTGTTTGGAATTCAGAGTTTCCCTTCTGTTTGATTTGTTGCCACCTAAAACTAGAGATATGAGTCTCCCTTGCTATTTAACCAAGAGCTGTGGGGAGAAGAGGTGGATTTGTGCCTAAGTATTTGTATGAAATTAATAGCAGGCTAGGCTGGAATCAGAACATGGCTCACTAATTCTAATTTCTATATAGCAGCTATGCTGCATAGCTGCTCATCTCCAATACATTATTTTTTTAAGTAATAATCTAATTTTATATTATTTATGATATTTTATATGAAGTGATGAGTTTTTTTGCAGATAAAAAACATTAAAATCAAATCTATATGCAAAAATATATTTAACCTGATGATGCATGATTATAACATTTTAAATTACAGAAACACTTGTAGTTTTGACCAATTAACAGGATAAAGTAAAAATTAATTTTAATTATACTCTTTTTAGATATAGATACAAAAATATCAAAATGAAATTCTTAGCACAACTTGTTTTTATTTGTTAATTCATAATGTTGTATGTTAGTAACTCGTTAAATTTTTTAAATCGATTTCAAAATTCATTAAAAATTCAGTCTGTTCTACCATTAATCAGTTATCAAAAAGTTGATTTAAAATAAATACCAAGAAGATTAAGAATAAGATTATTCCATTGTACAATAAAAACTAGTCGGATATCAAATTTACCAAAATGATTATATGGTTTACATGTAAAATAATGAGAAGATACTAAAAATATTCCACTTTCTTCAGTATATTCTTTTATTTTTAAGTGTAAAAAAAAGCATAAGGGAATAAAAATTTGAAATATCAAGAAAAAAATTTAACTATTTGCAATAAACTAAGAATGACAATAAAATATTGCACAAGAATGTTTATAAATGATCATAATTGTAATGTTTCAAGTTTAAAATAAAACTAAAAAAGTGATACTAAAATAAATATTCAAAGCATTTTCCAGAGATATCAACAATTTTACAAGACTAAGTCACTAAGAGAATGCCACTCTCGATTAGACGTTTTTAGTTACTTAATGTTTAAAAATATAATGCTGACAAAGTACTAGGCTAGTTAGTTTAACTAGTGATTCACGCTACTAATAATCAAACAGCAAACTTTAAAAAATTGTACCTAAACCTATTGGATGAAAATGAAAGTGCTGTAACAATGTAAAAAAAAAAGCTATGGAGATTATAAAATTATCTGTTTCATTTTCGTAGCTAATCTTTTTATTAATTGATATCTTTTATTAGTTAATTGACAATTATTAACTATTGTGGAAATCTAATATACAAGGAAGAAAGTTCTAACATTCTGTAAAAGTAAAATTAATGAAATATTTGTAAAGGTTTCAATTCTCAATGATTAACTTTTCTCATCCCCGCTCCATTAACCAAAATTAAGTTTCAAATAAAATTGTGAAAATTCCAATAGCTTATATATTTTAAGTCGATCAATTTGTTTAAAAATTAAAATAATTGATATTTTAGAATTCAGAACGATGACAATTTTTGTCGAAGTGTTCCAGACATACAAACTTGAAGTTTAAAATTGCTAAACAAATTCAAACAGTTCACATAATCCAACTTAACGAAGAACTAGTTCAAAGGGAAAATATCCCTGATTTTGATTTTTGGGTAATAAATGTTTGTTTAAAAAGATTTAAGACTTTTTAAAAAGAAAAGAAAAAAGTAAAAGTAAAACTAAGGGAAATTCAATATTTCGAAAGCTTGAAGAAAGAAATTAGAATTTGAAAACTGTAAAAATTCCTTTTAAAATTAAACATTATTCAATAATTGTATGTATCGGCATGAGATAGGCATGTAAATTCCTACCAACCACTCATAGTTATGTATTTTTAAAAAATCTGTATTAATTGGTAATAAATAGACCCATATTTAGAAAATAAATTTTACTCGGTTATTTGGCAAATTAAAATATAATTCACAAGTTTGTTATTTAAGTACTAACTACGTGTCAAAAAAAAAAAAAAAAAAAAAAAAAAAATGTTACCAAAAAAAATATTTTTGAAGATAAAAATAGGAAAATGCTAAAAATAGTTGTGAAGAAATGCCTTTATTGAGAAACATCGCATTTTGTTACTTTTAAAAAGTAAAATAGGTACTTTCGATATATCAGATTAAATATTAAACTACCAGCAACTAATTACTAAACTTGTGCATAGTCAATGTGGATATTATTCAAGAAGCTTTAAATTAGTAAACTAAAACAGGCACAAATAGAAATATCTCAAGAACGTTGCAAATCAAATCTTAAGAGATGAAAGTAGGTAAATATACGCCAATTTCAATATATTTGTCACTTGTATATTTTATTAATTAGAAAATAAAGAAAGCGCATTATTTACTTTAGACAACATGATAAATAAAAATGATTTAAAATAAATGATTTTTAAATCCAAGGACAACGTCGTTAAGTGAGACTGCCGAACAGCTTGGTTAAATAAAAATGTGCTGCACTCAAAAATTCACCTGATGGCTTATTTTTATGAAGCAAAGACAAGAATTATTTAACCAACGGAAGATGACATCAAATTAAATCAAAGTAAAATTAAAGGAAAAATAAATAAAACGCATTATTTGCATTTTTTTTTTAAATTCATGTTGTAAAAGTAAAACTCTTAACAAGGGCAGCCATAAACATCCAAGTTGATACAATAAGTTGGTTTTTTAATTAAATAAATAAATACACCAAGAGATACCAGTGTGATCATACATACCTACCACCAAGAAGACTAATATTAAAAAGAAATAACAAGGTGGGGGGGAATTACGTTATATACAGAGTTTTTGACTGTATATTGGATAGTTCCAATATCAATTCAAAAGAGAATATTGCAAGTATTATTATTAGTTCTATCAAGGAGATTGTAAATAATTTAAAAAATGTATTTATTTAAATCTTATACAATTTGCTTTCTAGGATATTGGTAACAAGATCTGTGAAAGCAAAAATTTAAGACTTAACGAATATCTTTTACTGATTTGACAATGAGGACAAAAAGATTCCGGCTCTTTGCTCTCTAGTGCTATATCTCAAACAAAAATGTCCTCCACTATATAAATATATAAAAATAAAACACTTTTTCTGAACATTAAGTTTATTGAAAATAATAAGTATGAAAATTAAATTTGACTGAACATCAATAAATGGACAAGTTTACTTAGTTACTTTTTTTACGTTTTTTTTACGAATGTTAAGTTTTTAAGGAGCAAGGGCAGAGTAAAGTTTTAGTAACAAAAGACTAAAAGAGTATAGAATGAAGTAACAGCAACGGTTTTAATATTTACTTTTATTTATTTATTTTTTAATAAATGGCAGAGAATTTCTGCGGTCTACTTGGGCGGATATAAGAGCATATAAAAATCGGGGTTCAATTTGCAAATAACTATCAATTATGAACTGCTCCCTCAGTTTGTGACCACTTCAAAGTGTGCGAAAACTGGGTAAATTAAGCATGTAGTTGTGACATTTGCGATTTTTAGCGTCTGGCATGACTTGGGTGAAGACTAGGCAATATTGAATAAATAGACCGTTAGAATATTATTTATAAGACTTTTTAGTAACCCTTTTCAGTGTATAATAGATTTCTTAGTACGTTACAGAAAGAAAGAAAGAAAAAAAAAAAAGAATGTTCAACTGTTTAGTACATTTACAGCCACGATTCCATGAACGTTTTAAAAGAAATACAATAACACTAAAAAGAATAGCACTAAGACGAAACTATTAAGAAAAACTGGTATAGTGAGAATTCATTACTACAGCAATTTATCAAGTATATACTATAAACGTGTACTTACTATATCTCAGGTATCTAGAAACATTTTTTTGTATACTTAGAGAGTTTTATCACAGTAAAATAGTGTTTTTGTAACAACTGAGAGTGGTTCAAATGAACTTGGGTATCTACCAGCAAAAGGGTATGTTTCAGCAAAGTATTTTTGTATACTTTCATTTAAAAGTTAAAGACTTCAATGAAATAAGAATTAAATGTTATGGTAATGCTTGTTAACACCAAGAATCTTAATATCAACATTAAATTGTACGATAAAAGGTTGAGTCTTCACATTAACAGGGCTTTACACGCATAACACTAGGTGGGGGCAAACACAACATTTTTACCTCTTCACTTCGAATAACTTCTCGGAATTCTCGTCTTATTCGCTGCTCGGCAATTGCCATTGATAAGGATTACTGATCTGTCGCGAAAACGAAACTAGCAATTTCACCTATCTCTAGCTGACTTATTTTTTTCTTCTTTTTTTCGTTTTTTTTTTGTTTTTTTTTTTTTTTTCAAACTTCGAGTCGTCGCACTTGTCTGCTAGAAAAAGTAATCATAACTTCCGACTCCAGATTTGCACATGCGCTACCGACACTTACTTTCTTCTACTCCGTTTCATACTACACCTCTTCCTTTTACTCTCACACGTCTCTTTATTTTTTTTTTTTTTTTAATACATCTCTTCCCTACTCTCACTCTCTCTCATCATTCTCCTTCCTTCTTTCTTTCTTCGTATTTATGTATTTATTTCTTTATCTGTATACCTTCCTTTCTATTTATTGCGCATAGATTTCTTATCACTTTTTTGCCCATTGTTGCCCACACTAATTTTTGAGCAATCATTTTTTGCAATTCCTATTTTTTTTATTAGAATGTTTTTTTTATTTTATCTATCCATACATACACACACACACAGATATATATATATATATATATTATATATATATATATATATATATATATATATATATATATATATATGAACTGAAATTAATAATTTCTCTAATATTGTTTTTTTTTTTTTCAGTGCATAATATTTTTAAAATTCGTTCGGGATGTTTCGGGTAATTCCGGGATTTTTTTTTCTCCCGCTAATTCCCCCGGAAGTTCCGGTACAATATTCAAGGTTGAAAAAAGGAAGTGCTAGGAAGGAATTGATAAGAACTATCGCAGTTAGTTTAAAGGTGTTTCATTTTCAAAATAGCGAAGTTGATCAAATTCTAGAAAAGTAAATTTCTTTTAAAAATCTTTCCAATTAAAAGAACATTCATTCGTTTGAACAAATAAAAATTTTAAATTATGCTTCTGAAGTTATTTTATTCTTAGTATTGAGAAAAATAAATAACTAGTTTTTTAGTCAAAAAAGTCTCAAGTGTTTAAATAAAAAAGACAAGTTTTTAGCTTCACTAATTAAAAAGAAAATGAAACTTGTTTTTTGTTACTTTTTAAAATAAAATAAAAATTTGTCACATTTTGCATTTTTGTAACATTTTTTTTACTTCACTATTTTTCTGTGGAATTATTAATAATTCGTAAATTTTACGAATTATTAAAAACAAAAAAAAAACGAAACCAAAAATATTTTGAAAAGAAATTGCTCCTTTGAAAAAATTTATATGCTTTTGAAATGAGAAAAAATATTCGTATTCAAGGTACGAAAAAGTGACAGCAAATTTTTTTTTTAAATGACGTTTTATTTAAAGTTTTTTAAACTATGAGTAAGCAAATGATTTATTTTGATAAAGCTATTTTTAATTTCCATTAATATTTGAATTTGATGGATTAATTATTTATTAATAGAATAATAAGAACAGTTAAATGTTTCTATTATTTTTAATGTGTCATTTTTTTTTAATTGGACTATGATCAAAGTGTAGTAACTTCTTTCTTCCTAAAGTTATGATAAGTGATTGCAATCCTGCTGAAGCATCTTCCTCATTGCACTGGAGAGGTCGGATTGGTGGATGTCAATGTCAGAATGATACTGATTGCCGGGACTGTGCAATCTTTGTCCTTGGTCAATACGTACACATGGGCACCCCACATTAAGCTGACATTGTGTCAAATCCCAACACCATGGGGTGTGGGTAAATTTCTCACTTCCTTACACTATAGTAAGATATATCATATTGTTGTGAAGATGATATAAATAACTGTTTGTTATTGAAAATAGCTTGTTTAATTTTATATGACATTTATTTAGCAGATATTTTTTTACATTTCTCAAAATAATACATCTTTTTTATTTTTGTTTGGACAGTAAAAATTTACATTACATAAAAAAACTGATTATATATAATGTTATTTAAATAAAAAAAATGAATAAAAAATATATTAAAAACAGAAAGTTGGTAATAGAATATAAAAACTATGTGCTTAATTTTTTTTTTAAATCATCTCACCCCATGCAAGGCAGTAGAGCTACTAAGACAAGAGGTTACTGATTGTGAAAGAATAAGAAAAAAAGAGAAGCATTATTAAGAAACGAGAACAGCAGAAGAGTAATTGAAACGACAGTAGATAAAGATTGACATTGCATTTATATTTTTGAAGATCAAAGTTGGCCAGAAGTGAGTTTCACAAGTAAGAAGTGTGAGAAAAGAAACTGTTAGCATAGAACTTAAAGTTATATCTAGCCAATTCAACTGTGAATTGATATGATCTTGCTGCCAATCTAGTACTGCATAAAGTCTAGGTACCATAGAGAAGAGTTCATCTGAACAATTACCATGAATGTATTTATAGAAAAGGCACAAAGAAGCTACATTGCAATGATAAGAAAGTGACTGATGCCAAGATGCCAGGTCAGAATAAGAATATTGCTGATTCTTTGAATTTTATCAAAAATCTCTAAATATACAGTAGGAGCACCAGACCATATATGGCAGCAATATTCAAAGCAAAGACAAATGATAGACTTATAAATATGTAAGATAGATTCAGGAGAGAAAAATTGTTTAGCATGACACAATGAACCAACTTTCTTAGTAGCAGACCTAACAATGGTTTCAATATAATCTTTCTATTTCATGTTAACTGAGAATGTTAGCCCAAGAAGTTGCAACAAGTCATTCTTATGGAGGTTAGTATCAGCCATGCAGATGAGAGGCAAGAAGGGGTCTTGCTGATGATTAATAGAGAGAAGTTTTGTTTAGGAGATGTTAAAACTAACAAGCCATTCCTTGCTCCAGTTAATGACTGTAGGTCATCTTTTTAGATTTGCTGTATCAAAATGATCAGACTTACCATCAGGATAGGAGCAAACGGTTGTATCATCATAGATATCAAGTTGAAAACTGATATCATCAGGAAGGTCATTGATGAAAACGAAGAACAAAGTAAATCAAAGGAAAGAGCCCTGGGGGACACATACATTAGTACAAAAATATCTAGAAGAATGGTCATTCAGGACAACTTTCATTTCACAATTTGATAAGAAAGACTGAATTCATTCAAAAACTTCATCCAAAAATACCATAACTTTTCAACTTATGAAGAAGACCAGTATACCAAATCTTGTCAAATGCTTTTGAGATGTGTCCAAAGTAACAGCCCAAGCTTCAGTTTTATCTAAAGGTTGCTAGACTCTTTCAGCAATAACCCTTATTACATCAGCAGTTGACCTAGAGAAGTGAAAGCCATATTGCTTATCTGAAAGGCTCTGCAATGTGAGATGTTTAACCTATTCAGTGTTTATTAGGGTGTCTAGTACTTTGCCAAAAAGAGGTAGAGAGCTAATAGGCTGATAGTTGGAAGGTTCAGATGGTTCATCTGAGTTCTTAAAGACTAGAACAACAGAGGAGTATTTCCAACAAGCAAGAGGCAGCAAAGCATTTATTATAGTTTACAGAGAACAGGAACTAATTTGAGAGCACATTTCTTAAGGACTATTAAAGAGATACTATCAGATCCATATGCTTTGTGGCGATTCAGATTAGAGATGATAGCAGAAACCATGGAAAAAGTTATATGCATATCACTCAACAGAGACTCAATTCTAAGAGAGAAGTCAGGCAATGATATTCTATATGAGCCAAGAGCAGAGTTTGAGGAGAACTTATAGTAAAACAAAATCTGCTTTATCAGCAGATGTTAACACCTCAAATTGACTGAAGAGAAAAGGAATAGAAAATCCACTGATTTAATATGTTATTACATGAAAATATTTATAGAAAAGGCACAGGGAAGCTACATTACTGTGGTGAGAAAGTAAATGAAGCCAAGATGCCAGATGAGGATCAATAACATTGATTTGTCTTTATGGCATGTTTGTTAACAATTATATTACAAAGCACTGACTGCCCTGAAGATCTAGAATTAGTGGAACATTCTCCATACAGCATATCCTAAGTATATGACCAACCTACATGCAGCTGAAGTAATTTAGCCAGTTTAAGCTTCTTTGGGCAAGCTAGGAAAACATACTTGATATTCTTGCTTGTTACAGGATGTTCCTATTAGGAAGCACAGTCTTACCAATTGATGCCTAAAATTCTTGAGACTGCACAGCTGGATGGTATTGAGTCTTTGTTCTTGCTGGATGTACACGTTCCATGATCTTCCTTGCTATATGCTGAGCATACAGACTTGATACACCATCTTAGTTCCAGCTGTTTAGTATTATCCCAACTCTCTTTGCCAGGTAAACTATTCCTATTTCTGCTACATTGCCAATACAAGTGTTCTGTTTAGAATTTAAGGCATGATTCTTGGAGATATTGTTAGGTAAAGTCACAACAGTGTAATCACCAACACATTTGGGATGTTGCAAACATTTTGACTCATGATATTAGTTTTCTTAACACTGTTCAGAATTTAAGAGAATGTTGCTGGAGATATGGGTAAGTAAAATCTTTTACCATCTCAAGGGTGTAATCACAAACAGAGATGTTTGGGATGTTGCTAACACTTTGGTACATACTTTTAGCTTTCTTAACACTGTTCAGGATCTAAGAGAAGGTAGGTAAAATCTTTTACCTTCTCAAGGATGTAATCACCTACAAAGATGTTTGGAATGTTGCTAACATTTAGTACATGCTGTTGGCCTTCTTAAGTATGATAGTGAGATCAAATTCTCTGATGAGGCATCTTAAAGCTTCCTCAGCTGTTAAGGACACATTTGTAGATATTTTGGCTTCACTATCAGACTTAAGAAAACAACATCATCAGCCAAAGTGTTAGCAACATCTCTAATATCTCTGTTGTTTTTCTTAAGACTGATAGTGAGGCCAAATTCTCTGTAAATATGTACTAAGCAGCTGATGCAGCATTGTAAAGTCAAGGCATTCTACTACATCTCAATTTTCATAAGGTAGTATCCATTTAAAATATATATTTTAATGTAACTTAATTATGTAGAATAATGGATCATATGCAATATAGGTGTACAATCCAAATAGAAAAAATGAAAATAAATACAATGTATCTTAATATAAATTTGAGGCATGCCATAAAAGATCATTCCATCTTAAATAAATCAACAATGTTTTGTGGCAATTTTTAACATCAACTTGAGATTTTTGTTGTTAAAATTTGAATAATTTCAATACATTCAATATTATAGATAAAAAATAGTGAATTTTATATAGTGTTTTTTTTCAAGACGTAGTATGAGCAAAACAAATTCAGTGTTAGATACCAAAGAAAAGATCTCAGAATGACATCAAAGTCCATTTTTTTTAATAGTTGTGTTTAGTTTAATTTGTAATGTATATAAATGTAGGTAGAAAAAACAAATTCTGATAAGATTGCAAGGATCACAAAGCACTGTCTGGGGCCCCCAATCAAGCTTGCTATTTCTCACCATCAGTGAGTTTGGGGGTAGTACACACCAGCCCTGTGTGTAGTGTAGATGGCACCATCTGCAAACAGCTTCTCAGATTTTTTTCTTAACCAAGAGCAGGGTAAAATTTATGCGTACTTATTTCAACACTCTTTGACACCTTCTTGTTGCTAATGTCGAGCACTTTCATCATTTACAAGGTGCTAAAGAGTGTCATAGTAAATACATACCTTTGTTTTACACTGCTCTTGATTAGGAAAAAATATGAGGAGAAGCTATTATTATATTAGCCTGGTTGTACTTGTATATCTTCATGAAATGATGTAATCATTCTCAGGAGCCTGGAGTGAATTTCATTTCTGTACAAGAAAATGAAGAAGACCTATTTTGTCAGATTGATAATCTTACTTATTATAAAACGCAGATTGTGTGTGTGTGTGTGTGTGTCTGTAGGTTTATATATTGGATCAGATTTCCTACATTTTTCAACCGATTTCAACAAAACTTCACAGGACTACGTAAAATTACATTGCAGTGGTTCTGACAGGGCCAAAAATTGGAAAAACACAATTGTTTTTCATGAAATCAATTTTAAAACACGATTCTGTCACCAGAATGAAAGGGGGATAACTCCTATCAAGTTATACTTATTATAAAACCCAGGTTGTTTGTGTGTGTGTGTGTGTGTGCTCGTTTATATATGGGATCGGATTTCCTACGTTTTTCAACCGATTTCAACAAAACTTCACTTTTTTTGGCAGGTAGTGTTTCTTATTGTCTTGCACACTTTTTTCTTTATTTTTACATTCAGAATGCTTTAAAAATTCCATTTACAAGAAAATTGGTTATAATAAAATTCTATTCAATCAATAGACTCATAATGATTGAAAACAATGTTTTTGTTTGGGTTTGGATTTGACCAATTCGTAAAAAAAAACAAAAAACAAAAAACAAAAAAAACTAATTAAGACATGCATGTCCGTCAACCTTAAACAATAATCTTTGTCAATTTTATTTTTCAGTCTTTATGATGGTCGATACTTGATCTATCTCTTACTGTTACACCCCCGGGCAGTGCCGGGCTCTACTGCTAGTGTTATAATAAGAATTTGGTTGCAAAGGAAAGGAACAAAAAAAGGATTAAGATTTTAACAATGTGTATTGGTACATAGTTGTTTGAAAAGTGACAAAAAATTGTTCATATGTGCTTCCTTAGTTGTCTTTGCTAAGGAAAGTGATTACACATAAGGATGTTGTTGGTAGGGATGGGAGTTGACTGATTTCCTGGGTGAGGTCACAGGTGACAGGAGAGAGTCTGGTGGTATGGTGTCTGATGATCTGGCAATCATGTGACGAGGTCAAAGTGTTGAAGCTGAACTGCCTGTCATTGGTGATGAGTGCCATTTTTATATCTTTGTTTTAACAGGTATAGGCTCTCAGGTTATGTCCTAATTTTTTTTTGTGCTGGGGGTGGGGAATGTTTGTGATTAGATATTGCATGATTGGGAATTTGTTTTGTGAACTGGATGTAATACTTGGAGGAGCCCCTGTGCAGAAGATTACTTTTTTTTATTTATGTTTTACTTTGTTAATTCATGCATTCAGCTGATATATCTGGTGTAATGTATTTGTGAATCAGAAAGAAATATTGATTAAGTAATATAACAATGAAGATGATGTATTGTTGATGCTTCTGTTTATGTCACTTCTCTTTAAGGTGACACTTCTTTTGTCTATGACACTTCTCTTTAAGGTGACACTTCTTTTGTCTATGACACTTCTCTTTAAGGTAATACTTCTGTTTATGAAACTTCTTTTTGAGGTGACATTTCTTCAGTTTAGGGTTCGTTTTAAGGTGACACTTCTTCTAGTTATGATATTTCTCTTTAAGGTGAAACTTCTGTTTATGACACCTCTCTTTTTGGTGACACTTCTGTTTATGACACTTCTCTTTAAGGTGAAACTTCTTTTGTTTATAATACTTCTCTTTAAAGTAACACTTCTTTTGCTTATGACACTTTTCTTTAAGGTGACGCTTCTTCTGGTTATGATACTTCTCTTTAAGGTGACACTTCTTTTGTTTATGGCACTTCTCTTTAAGGCGAAACTTCTGTTTATGACACATCTCTTTTAGGTAACACTTCTGTTTATAACACTTCTCTTTAAGGTTGCACTTCTTTTGTTTATAACACTTCTCTTTAAGGTGCCTCTTCTGTTTATGGCACTTCTTTTTAAGGTGACACTTCTTCGGATTATGACACTTCTCTTTAAGGTGCCTCAGTGAAAAGATCATGTCAACTTTTGATTTTCCTGTTCTGAATTCACATTGTGTCACAGGATATACACTACAGGTTGAAGGTTTGAAGCCACCACTAGAATTAGCATTAAATAAACTCGAAAGAAGAGTGAAAAAAATTAAAAAGAGCTTTTAGAGTCATTGAAAAAGAATGGAACCAATTACCAAACTTATACTTTGAGAAACTTTTCCAACAAATGCCAAAATATTGTGCTGCAGTAATCAAGGCTAAAGGACGATATTTTGATGAAAACAAAATTTAATCATAAAGTGCTTTTTTCTTTTTTTCATAATAAAATTTCTAATAAAAAATTATGTCTCACTTTTTTAACCATGTATAATAATTTTCTCTTATTTAAAGTACAAAACAACTACTTTTGGGAGCAATTTACAAACCTGCCAGGGGTTGCCTTAAACTTTTGAATTGTAGTATACATGCTCAGCAAATGATTGCAATATTTTAAGTACTACATGGTGAAGGTCTTCCTAATGTTATTGAGTAGGAATAGTCCATAGTAGTTGTTGCCATCACTGTGATCTCCTTTGCTTTGTATAGCAAAATGAAGATAATAGCATCATGTTTAGTCTTCCTGAGTGCGTTGAGATGCTTTTTTGAAGGTTCTTTTTTTGTAAATGAGCAGTGCAACTTGCTTAGACATGATCACTGGTTCATTAATTCCTGCTTTTTCAAACCAGCCTGAAATCTGCCACACCTCCTTGCCAAAATTGTCCCTGGTTGATTTGTAGATAGTGGAATGAATGTGATTCCATCTCTTTTCAACACTTCTTGTTGGGCAGTCCATGAGGCCATCTTTTTTTAGAATTTCTGAAGTATTGATATCCTAGCTGTGTTGAGATGTGGGTAACCTATTTGCTTTGAGTGGTTGATCTGTTTGAGTTTACTACAAACCAGAGTGTGGTTAGGGTAACAGTCAGTAGAACAGTTTATTGAGTGTTTCAAATGATGATAAGATACAGCTGGTATCAGTGACAAGATCTATGGTAACATAAGGATGCTCAGTGGTCAGGTTATATATGAAAGAATGTGTTCATTAAACAGTGTTAATATTGCAAGAACATCTTAAGTAGCCTCTGTCCATTCTCAGCTTACCATATATGGCATATGTCACAAAGTCAGGAGTTAAATTCTGCTCCCACAGGGACCTCTTTGATAGTGACCTTAAGCTCCAAATAGAATTTATCCTTAACTTCTATAGGAAATTATAGTGAACATCTTTGACAACTTTTCATTGGTTCATGGATTAGCTAAGGTTAAACCAATAAGCATGTTTCATATATACACCTTGCATGGGCATTTTGAACAGACTTTGCTTTTTGCGCATGTGTACAGTTTGAATATATTGCATCTTTTTGAACAAAATATATCTTTTTCACTTTCAAAAGTCCCAGAAGACACATAAGTGAAAGACATCTGCCTTCTACTACCCTTGATGAAATTGAAAGTATCTTTCTTTGTCCAGCCTGACAGTCCTAGACAACACCACATGAAACCAATTCTTCTTTATCTGGACATTCATCTTCATAATTAAGTTAAGTCTACAAATGCACATTGTACTTGCAACCTTATTTCTCCAACTTTTTTACACTAATTTCTATTTTTTATTATTCTATCTTTCTTCATTTCAATTGTACCATCCTCTTTTAATTGTGTTTATTATAATATTTAAATGTTAACAACTATTACCTTTTGTTCTTTAAACATGTCCTGTAATCGTTTAAGACTTGGAGTTACTTTGCTTTGATGATTGGGTTAAATAACCACATCTTGCAATTATACAAAATCTTATGGTTGTTATATCCTGCTTCAAATTAGATCTCTTTCTGATTCACTCCACACTGAAACTTGTCAATGCATGTAACTGTTACGAAAAGCAAAATTAAAAATAAAAATGTCACTCTCTGCACAGGGACTCTGAACATAGCATCTGGCACACAAAACAAATTAAAAAAAATATAAAGTACAATTCAAATGTCAGAGTTAACAAATGTTTCTACTAAAGCAAAAGCATGACAAAAACACTGAGTCATGTATCCACCCTGACTGTGTAAAAAGGATCCACTCATTGCAGTCGGCAGGCAATCACAGACTTCACCAGTGGGCCTGAGTCAACCAACTTGACACAAAATTCAATACCACACTCATACACAAACGATTCCCTCATCCTCCAGGTTGCTTCACTTGCCCACAAGGAAACATTCCACCTTCATCCTTTATACTGACAATATAGAAAATTTTATTTCAATATGGCTTGTCTCCTTTTCCTTTCCACCTCACCAACAGTACTTCGTTGTTTTTGTTTGTTCTCTTACAACTATATGTGGTATATAACTGGGGTGGCCAAACCATGGCTCACAAGCCTCATGCAGATCTTTGACCTTTAATATATGACTCATGGAAATATGTTAGCTGAGCTCTTTTTCATTACAGTTTATAATTATTTACTGGGTATAAAACATAAGTTTAATGTTCATGGTTAGTAAAAATTTACATCCTAATTTTAATGCTAGATCTGAGTGAGGCATTATTCTTGAGGGAAGGAATAGTGAAAGGTAGTGATATTAAAAAAGTTTCTGGTCTGCAAGGGTTATAGATAAATGTCAGAATTCTGAGGTCATGGGTAAGGGGGTTAAAAATTTGGGTGTGCTGGGGAGAGCAAGAGTGGACACATGTGTATGCAACAAAAATGTATGTGTAAATTTTGTTTTATGTCTTACCGCTCTCAAACATCTGAACTTTATTATATATGGCTCTTATATTAAGCCAATTTGCACCCCCACCACAGTTTATAACATACCTCAGCTGAATGTAAATATATAGATGCTCAGGATGTTCAATAAACCTGAGGAGGCTGAGAGCTGGAGGGAGAAGATGAAGGCAGTGTCTTTTGATAGTACTTTAACAGAAGACAATCTTACTTATTATAAAACACAGATTATGTGTGTGTGTGTGTGTGTGTGTGTGTGTGTGTGTGTGTGTGTGTGTGTGTGTGTGTGTGTGTGTACGGTTATATATTGGATCGGATTTCCTACATTTTTCAACCGATTTCAACAGAACTTCACAGGACTGCCTAAAATTACCTTGCGGTCGTTCTGACAGCGCCCAAAATTGGAAAAACACAATTTTTTTTGCACAAAATCAATTTGAAAACCTGATAAAACATGATTCTGTCGCCAGAATGAAAAGACGATAACTCATATCAAGTTATACTTATTATAAAACCCAGGTTGTTTGTGTGTGTGTGTGTTCGCTTATATATGGGATCAGATTTCCTACATATTTCAACCGATTTCAACAAAACTTCACTTTTTTTTTGGCAGATAGTGTTTCTTATTGTCTTGCACACTTTTTTTTTTATTTTTATATTCAGAATGCTTTAAAAATTCCATTTACAAGACAATTGTTTATAATAAAATTCTATTCAATCGATAGACTCATAATGATTGAAAACAATGTTTTTGTTTGAGTTTGGGTTTGACCAATTCGTAAAAAAACCCAAAAAAACAAAAAAAAAAAAAAAAATAATTAAGACATGCGTGTCCATCAACCTTAAACAATAATCTTTGTCAATTTTATTTTTCAGTCTTTATGATACTTGATCTATCTCTTACTGTTACATCCCCGGGCAACGCCAGGCTCTCCTGCTAGTATAGAATAAATTCGGATCAAATATGGATTGGAATCTGTCAGGATGATAGCATAAAGAACAAATAGGAAATGTTTATCAATCTAACATTTTCCACTTTTATTAAAGCTTCATCAGAGAATGAAATATGGAGAAAAAACAAAGAAAGAAATTCTGGTATATTTATTTTTGTGTGGTTTAGTTTTCATTGATTAATCAGGTTTCACATGCATTTGACTTTTTAAATAACGTTATTATAACTTATGGTGTTCTGAATTCAAGTAGAGACAATATGTTCTTTTGAAGCTCCAAGAAATTAATGGATTTTATGCCTAAAAACGTAAATATTGCTTTATATTTGTGAATGTATAATAATTCTAGTTTGTTTATGTGGGGTTCAGATAATAATATATATTCGTGTGTGTGTGTCTAGTATGCATCCTTTATGTTTGGTGGTTGTTGACATGTTGATTTGTGAGCGTTTTTATGTAACAATCCATTGTGGTAAATAAACATACATTAGATTCTTTAAGAATGGATTTAATAAAGGTTGGTGGTAGACCATAGACTTAATACAATGTAATCATTGCTTTTCTGGTACCTTTCCATATCAAAAGAATGTGTAATCTGAGGCTGCCATTTAATAGGAATCTTGACTCTTGTAGGGCAGAGAAGTTAATGTTAATCTTTACACATGGGTAATAATGTCTGCTTTCTTGAAGTTATCTACCTATTGAAAATCCTCAGGCCAGGACACATTGCCCTGACATTCACGCTTACTAATTGCAAGATCATTATTTTTCAGCAGTGTTTAACCAACTGCAAAAAATGGTAAAGGAAAAAATTGCAGAGTATATAAAAATGGTTGAATAAACAGAACTGAAAAAGAAATTTAAAAGTACTAAAATTAATTTCTGAATTTACTTTTTGAATTAACTATGCTTTATAAAACTATTTTTTTAATCAATTTGTACTGATATCCACAAAGAAAAAAGATATTTTTAACAAAAGACGTGAATGGATTATATAAGATAGTGAACGAATTCAAAGCAGGCATTACTGCAAAAAGATTAAATAAGCTATTAAAAAAAACAAAAAATAACAACATGAATTCTGAAAATTTTTGTTGTTTTGCAGATTTTGTACACCAGACAATTTTAAAAACAAAATAAATATATTAACATACTCATCTTTGTTGTTATTATTACAATGTTTCAGCCACTGTTCCCTCTGGCCTTCATCAGATGTATATGCATGGTCTTCCCAAAATTCAAAAAGTTGGTATTCCTTCATGACCTATAGTCATCTGCAGAGGAACAGCATGCCACTTGCTCAGCAGATTCCTAGTAGATATAGTCAACACACTAACAAGATAGTCCTTTCTCTATTTTAGAAACCCAGAACATACTAACATTCCAAGAGATAATCTTATGGAAATGTTGACATTCAGCAAACAGACAACATTTTTCCAACTAGAATTTAACATATACCAACAAGAAGAAAGCTGTTGTCACTAGTTATGGCAAACATATACATGGAATAATTTGAGAAATTTTTATTAATCATTTTACTCCATGTAAGGCAGTAAAGCCACTAAGACACAAAGAGTTACCGAGTGTTAGAGAATATGAGAAAAATACTATTAAGGAGAGAGAACAATAAAAGAACAGGAATTAAGAAGGCAGAAGATGATGATTGATATTGAATTTAAAATTTTGAAGGTCAAATGTGACTGGAAGCCAGAAATGAGTTCCACAACTGAGCAGTGTGAGAAAAGAAACTGTTAACATAAAAATTATGGTTACATCTAGCCATTTCAATTATAAAATGATAACATATTTCTGCCAGTCAAGTACTGCACTTAAATTTATAAAGTATAGGTACGAAAGAGGAACAATTACCATAAAAGTATTTACAGAAAAGGCATGTGGAAGTTACATTATGGCAATGAAAAAGAGACTGAAGCTGTGATACCAGGTCAGGACCAATGACATCGCAGATTATTCTTTAGATTTTATCAAGGATCTCTAAATATATAGCAAGAATGCCAGACCACATGTAGCAGCAATATTCAAAGCCTGGCTAAATGATAGACTTATAAATATGTAAGATAAGGAAAGAAAAATTGTCTAGCTCAATACAATGAACCAACTTTCCTAGCAGCAGATCTAGCAATTGATTCAATATAGTCCTTCCACTTCATATCAGAAGAAAATATTAGCCCAAGAAGGTACAGTGAGTCAGTCTACTGGAGGCTAGCATCAGCCATGCTGATGGAAGGGAGAATAGAGAGCAGTTAATCAGGGATCTGAATTTTTCAGTAATTTCAAAGGAAGCTATCCTATCAGCAGGTGTATAATATTGGGGTTATTGTGCTGCTATTTTGTGATTGAGTTCTGGATCATGCAATAGTCTCTGGTGGGGCCTCTCAATGCCACGATGAAGGGGTACAGTTATGGTTGTGTCTCCAGACAATTCACTTCAGGTCATTTATACATACATCTCCTGTGGGTGTGACTGTTTCACTACCAAACACACTACTCTTCATAAATGAACTCAACTAAATTGAACAAACTCAGCAAACCCAATCACAAAAATAAATGGCACACCCCAGGTTTACCATCTCCTACATCAATGTGAGGAGTTCATGTTCCAATTTTGTAGACATAGAACTCCATCTTCTTGAAGCCAAACCTGAATTCCTACTTCTTTGTGAGATAGATATTAATAACTCTATCCCACTGCAGAAGAACACAATCCCAGTCTACTCACCCCTAATAAGCAAACATGACTCACCACAGCCATGGGCTCAGCACCTACATTAAGGACAGGTTTCCCTGTGGCAGAGGCACAAAAAACAAGGACCCTAATCTCTTGTATATGTGCTTCCACATGGCACTTATCCATAGTACCAGATTCATTTTCATTCTCTATTGTTCTCAGGATGATAGAATGTTAATTTTCAACCTAATATCCAAGAGGATTGATAATCTGCTCACTGAACTTCGCTCAGCCAGCTTTCATATTTGTGGTAACTTCACCACAAAGAATAGTTAATCCACTTGAACAAAACTGATGAAGAAAGCAGATACTGCAAAGACTGCCTATGAACTAACTCAGATCACTACAACCACTTCAATATCTATCACAGTAAGCAATGTAATTGGACATTTGCTGCATTCAAAACTACCTGCAATCACTGCAAGAAAGTTATAGAAAAGGCCAGGTTGAAAACAAACAAATTGGATCCCAAGAGTTGGGGAAAATTTCCAACCAAATTCTGAATAAAGGCAAATTGTCTGTGCCCACTATTATAAATGGCCCTGAGGTTATCTCTTCTTCTAGATAAGGTGAGGCTCTTTGCTTCACTCTTTGCTTCTAACTCAACATTAGATGACATAGAATATTCCTTTCTTGATTTCCTTCATCTCAATAAGCACAATCTCAGTAATATTTTTAAGAAAGAAAGCCACTGGCCCAGACAAAATCCAAGTGGTTGTTTTTAAGAATATTAACCCCAAATTATCCCTGATTTTAGCAAAATTATTTAACTGCTGCTTAAAGCAGAAAGGCTATAATCAATAAGAAGATTGTTGATCACCTAAATAGAAACAACCTCTTGAGCAACAGGCAGTATGAGTTTCAATCAACCCAATCCAATCTGTTGATGTCATAACCATCTTTACTCACATAATTAGTGAGGCAATAGACAACAAATATATCTCTAGGATGATTGCATTGGATATTTCAAAGGGCCTTTGACAAGGTGTGGCATAAAGGATTGCTGCACAAACTCTCTAGCTATGGAATGACTGGAAGATTTTTTTCAGTTATAAAGTCTTTCCTAATGGGTAGGTGCCTGAAGGTAGTTGTTAACAGCCCGTCCTCCAGGGACTTAGCAATCAATGCAGATATCCCCCATTTCAGACCAACACTCTTTTTACTTTACATACTCCAAACATTTGTGAATATCTATGCTGATGATATAACAGTATATTTGGGTGCACCTCCAAAATTCTAGATGACTAGAGATTGGTAGCTGATCTCTCCTCTGACCTAACTCTAACAGCTCAGTGGGGTAAGAACTGGTTGGTCATATTCGGTGCCTCAAAAATGAAACTAGTTATATTTCATTATCACTCAGAACATCCACTGATCACAATGAATGAGTGTTCCCACAGGTAGACCCTGTGCTTTGAGACATGCTCAATCTGAACCTGAAATGGAACTTGTACATATGATCCTGCCCTAAAGACTATGGAAAAATGGTTGGTTTCGTGTAAATACCAGTAAATACCTGATTCTTGCTATCATTTACAAGAGCCAGATCTAGCCAAAAATTGGGTACTACTACCATATATAGACAGGAACTGCCCAGTCTTAACTGCCCAGTATTGGTAGTCTAAAAGCATTTCCATGTCCTTGTGGGTGACAAATTATTTTCCACCCAATAACCCCTTTCTCACAGCCAAGACATCTCAAGCCTCCTGCTTCTCTATCACTATTTACATGGAAAGTGTTCAGACAAAATACATTCCTTAATTCCACCAGTTCTAACCTTCATGGCTCAGACCTGCCATGCCACGCCCATTTCATTCCCTTCGTATTCCATTGGTGAAATGTAAATTTGATTAGAACAGTTTCCCAGGAACTGCTACTTTGTAGAACAGATTCCCAAGAGGATCCTTTACCAATCTTAATCTGTTCAAGTCTCAGGTTAGTTGTTATCTTCCCCATATATAATCTAGACCTCAAGTGGAACTTGTACATATGATCCCTCACTAAGGATGATGGAAAAATGGTTGTTTTCCTACACAGGCATCTCCCAGAGGTTACTTCACAGCCCAACCCCCTTTCTACTTTACATAAATGATCTGCCTAAGAGTATACTCTGATCATTTGTGAATATCTACACTGATGATGCAACAGTATATTTAGGTGCACCTCCAAAATTCTAGATGACCAGAGATTGGCAGCTGATCTCTCCTCTGACTTAGCTCTAACAGCTCAGTGAGGGAAAACTGGATGGTTACAATTCAGTGCCTCGAAAACCAAACTAGTGACATTCCATCATTGCTAATCGAACACAGAACTATCACCATTAATGATGAATGGATGTTTCCTTAAGGAGATCTTGAGAGCCTCTTGGGCCTTAAACTCAACCCAGACCTCAGATGGTGCTTGTACATTTGATCCATCACTAAAAATGCTCAAAAAATGGTTGGTTCCCTGTATTGCTTTAATAAATAACTGAATTTTTGTGCTATTCCATACTTTTACAGATCAGGCCCTAAATAGAGTACTGCTGTCATATATGGGCAAAATCTACCAAGTCTTCAATTTCCGGTCTAGATAGACTCCAAAAGCATCTCTGAATCCTTGTGGGTGACAAATCATTTTCCACCCTACAACCATTTTCTCACAAATGAAACGTTGCAAGCCTCTCACCGCTCAAACAAATTTTCTTAGTTCCACTTGTTCTAACCTTCAGGAGCTAGGATCCACCATGCCACACCCATTGTAGTGAACCACTCTCATTCCCTTTGTATTCCATTTGTGAGATGCAAGCTCCACTCAAGCAGCAGCTTCTTGTGAACCACTACTTTGTGGAACTGACTCCCAGGAGGGTGTTTTTCTAATCAGTTCAATCTTAACTTGTTCAAGTCTAGGGTTAACTATTATCTTCCCCATATATCCACATAAACATAAACTCTGTAACCTTCTACCTTGAGTGGCTCCTGGGCCTTGTACAGAGGAACACATTGCAAAGAAAAAAATTGTTTTGGAGTCATTAAAATTAAGAAGTTATTCCTTGCCCCAGTTAACAACAGATTGTAGGTCAGCTGCCAATTTGACTTTATTAATCCAATCAGACTTGCTATTAAGAAAGGAGTAAATAGTTGTGCCATAGCCATAGATACTGAGGTGAGAATTTATGTCATTAGGAAGGTTGTTGATGAAAATTAAGAACAACAGAGGCCCAAAGACAGAGTCCTGAGGGATACAAAAGATTTAGATATAATACCATGCATAAAACTTATAATTCTATAGCGATTTTCCAAGCATAGCTTAGATGTGGTACAAGGCCGAAATTATGGAGCACCCAGTGAGGATTGAATTTACTACTCGGTCATAATTGTTCTAGCATGACAAGCTTGCTAACCATTACAAGGTGCCCTAGTATATATTTCTATAGAAGCGAAGGACTATGTGTTTAAAATGAACACTTAATAAGAAGGTTAATGGAGGCAGATAATAATGAGGAAACACTTTTTTAAAAATATTTTGTCCCAAGCAAGGTGGGAGTGCCACTAGCATGCAAGGGGGTACAGAGAGAGGGAGCAAGAGTAAAGAGGCATGATAGAGGAAAGGTTGAAAAGAAGAACTGGAAATAGCTCAAGACATCTGGAGATGTCAATTGACATTACATTTGAATAGTTGGAGATTATAGCTATTAGGGAAGCAAGTAAGAAGGGAGTTCCATAAATGGGAAGTGCGAGACATGAAGCTATTGGAGTAGAAGAGATGGCTACATTTAACTGTTTCAACAGTGAAAGGGTGGAACCAAGATGCCAACCTAGTAGCACATTTAAATTCAAAGTGAAAGTAGCTTGTCGTAGCAGTTACCAAGAAAGTACTTGTAGAAAAAATCGGAGGAAAGCAACAGCATGTCTGTGAGAGAGTGACTGTAAACAAGATGCCAGATCAGGGCTAATCATATTGCATTTATTTATTATAATTATATCCATATTTATTTTTAACAAAACAAGATAAGGAATTCATTTATGAATTTACACACTTGAAGTTGTGTCAGTAGGTCATTTCAGGAAAATATAGTTTCAATGAATTATCATGAAGAGGAAAAGTTCATACAACAGATGAAATTATCTGACACAAAATAATATTCAAAAATGTTTAAAACAAAGGTAAAAGAGTGTGTTTTTACAGAAGAGTTATGCAGTTGCATACATTCAAATGTAGGTGAAGAGAAATACTTAACTTTTTTTGAATATTGAAATAAAGTTCTTTGAAGTGCTTGGTTAAGGCCGATAACATAATTAGTGAGTAATTTGTCACTTGTGAAAATACACATCCTGAACAGAAATGAAAATTTTCACATGATTTCAAACAATCTTCTCTTGTTGATTTAATTTTTTTTCTTATTTTATATCAAAATTGATTTCACATAGGCTCACTATTTTCTTTACTTTCTTTTTCTAGGCTCAACAGCTAATTCCTGTGAAAACAAACTTTTCATTGGTCCAAAGAAAGTTTCATATAGGCTCATGAATTTCTTTCCATCTTTTACCCTAGCTCACCTGAATTTGAGAGGAGTGGGTAAAAGGAGCTATTATTATTTTGTACTCACCACAGGCTACTCTTTCTGATTGGCATTATAGATTAACTAACTTTTATGTGTGGTATCATAGACAATCTTTTATGAATATCACATGCTAACCATTATGAGTAGTATTATATTGTATCCTTTATAAGAAATATTTTCTGTTAACCATTATGTGTGGCATTATATATATTGTAACCTAGAAAAGGTTACTGAATGAGGAATAACCAAAATGGAGGTTGGAAATGAAATGGTAATCTTTATAACATCAACAAAATACAATACTCGCCAACAGTGTGAAATAGGTAAACCACTGCCAATGGTGGGCTATTTAGCATATTATCCCTACTTACAATAATGTCTAATAAGGATTGGGACATACCCATTAGTGTTTATAGGTATGGTATATAGCAATATATTAATTTGATGAGTGGTATTATATATTAATCTATATGTGTGTGGTGTTGTATACTACACATTTTGTGTGGTATTATATACTTGCCATGATGAGTGACCTTATATACTGACCTTGATAATTGACATTATATACTAATCCTTCTGAGTAGCATTATATACTAATCTTTATGAGTAGTATTATTATGATTTGTATTTAAACTAATCTTGCTTAGTTGTGTTAGTATTATATGCTGACCTTTATTAGTGGCATTATATACTGACTGTTATAAGTAACAATTATGAGTGACATTATAGACTAACTTTTATGTGTAACATTATATACAAACCTTTACAAGTGGTACTGCATGCTATGTTTTGTGAGTGTTATTATATGCTCACTTTTATCAGTGGTATTATATGCCACCCATTATCGGTGGTATTATTTACTAACCTTTATAAGTGTCATTATATACTTGTTGCAAAACTGAATCTACCCACAACAAGGAAAAAAGCAAAAAAGGTGTTTAGACCTAAAAATATAAGATATTTTTATTTTCATGTTTCTTACATCTAAATTTTTCTTAGCATGTGTCAGTGTTAAAGTTTTATATTTGTCAGGATACAGTCTTTCCTTGAAGTTATTTTTCAAGATGAAAAGAAATAAGAAATGAATGTGATTTCTTTGCATGTATGGCTAAAAAAGAAGTGAGGGAGAAAGTGAGAAGGAAAGTGTAAATGTCAGTTAGCTTGGTGAGGGAGATAGGTGAATGTATGAGGGAATTTTGTTTAAATCAAATATGTTGCTGTCTGTTGCTGGTTGCCTCTTCCTCTGGTTTGTCAGTAAACTTTGCTTAAATACCCTTCAAAAGGATCACAAAGCATATTTTTTATTGTTGTTGAAAAATGTTAAATATTTATTTTTGAAACAAATTTTTTAACTGGAACAATGTGTAATCCTCCAACTCAGACCATTCGTTTTGTGGTTTGGTGTTTGACTGCCTGGGTGTTTATTTGCATCTTCACGCCACATACTGACCTTTATGAGTCACATTATACATTAACCTTTAAGTGTTGTATTATATACTAATCATTATGAGTGGCATTGTATACTAACCTTTATGGGTGGTATTATATGCTAATCATTATAACTAGTTTTATATAGTAACCTTTATGTGGCATTATATGCTTATCACTATTAGAGTCATTATGTACTAACCTTTATGAGCGTCATTATATACTAACCTTTGTGGGAGGTATTATATGCTAATGATTATGAGTCGTATTATATACTAACCTTTATATGATATTACATACTAATCAGTTTGAGAGTGTCGTTATATATCGGGTTGGTCAAAAAGTAAGTTTGGTTTGTTAATAAAATTTTCTACTTGATAAGCGAACAAACTTTTTGGACAAATAAGTACGAACCTCAATGAGTATCATTATATTCTAGCCTCTATGAGTGGTATATAATATTATATTATAGGAGTAGTGTGTTACACCCCGTTTTAAAAAAATTATCAAAAATCAGGTTATTATCTAATTTAAGTTAAATTTTCAGTACTTATTTAGTATTGAATACATTTTACATTGAATATGTCATTATTTTAGAAACCTTTGTGGAAATATTTTTGGTGAGTAAATTTCACTTTCATTTCAGCATATTGTGAACACTTTTTTTTAAGTTTGCGGGTGTTCACTTAATTTTTTTGTTACATAAAGAAAAGTCACTGAAAATGTTGTTTCAGTAAAAAAAAAAGGGTTCGTTTCTGTTAATTCACACCAAAATAAAAAAAAAAAATTATATTTACTAAAATTTACACCAAATTCTCCCAGAGTGCGGCCCTTCCATTGCACTCCGGTTGGGTTAACCTTTTTGTGATTCGTGGACAACTCAGGTGCACTATGCCTAAGTGTGGGGTCTATGTTTGCACTCACCCCTAACAAAAACAGATTTTTTCTTTTTTTTTTAAATTGTAAAAAATTCATTTAAGTATCTCAAGTATCATCTGCAATCTTTGGTAATTTTCCATTCCGAGGGTTGGTGTTGTTGTGAGCCAAAGCTAAAAAATTTTGATTTATTTTAAAATTTATATTCAAAACTAAAAATCGTGCCAAAAATTTAATAAAAAAACAATCAAACTTTGATTTATTTTAAAGTTTATAATTTGGGGGATGAATTAATATTTGTGATAAATAATTTTACATTATTTGGGGGTGAATTAACAAAAAGATAACCAAAATACAGTTGAGTAAGGAGATAATTTATTTATTTTTTTGCAATATCAACAATACCAGCTTCTAGCACTTTTTACTCTATGTATTTAATGCCATTTTACGCGCTTTTTTTTTTTTTTTTTAAGTGGAGTTGACAGTAGAAGACTATTGAGTTGACCTACACGGATTACTCAACTGTGTGTATAATTTTCAGTTTTAACTTTTAAACAAAAAGTAAACATTATTTCTACAAAATACTGTTAGTGTTAATCATTAAATTACCTACTTTGAAACAAATCTCTAAGACAAATATTTGATTTTTTTTAATTTATTGTTTTCATTTTTTACATGAATAATGAAGTTTGAAGAATCGAGTGGCCTTGCCAATGTTTTAAAAATGTCTAAAAACCTTCATATTTTACAGATCTAGGTTTACCATTATCTTTCAAATAAAACCGAAATTTAACAGTAACATTAAAGACGTTTAATTAATTCATTTATTAAAATGCGTTTTTTATTTCATTGTTTTTTTAGTAATTGTGGTGATACCCACGTAAATTGTGGTGATACCCAGGTTGACAGACTACTACTCTACTAAACTTCAATAGAATGTTGCATTAAGTTACCATCGCTAGTGAATGAGGTTCATGAAAAAATACGATGATAGAGTTATTTCATCGTATATATGAATCTTGGCAAGCCGTCAAGAAAATCTAGGTAAAGAATCGAGAACGACTAAACTCGATATGACATATCCCAACCGTAACATGCTTTGGAAAAATAGACTGTCACCAACATATAATATTCATTTATTGCATCAATGTCGTCATAATTGTTTTCGTGAACACTTACAATTTTGCATAAATTTTACATAAAAGCATTAGGTAATTTTCGCACATTCAGACTTCTTTTGCTAATTAATTGTCCTTTAATTTTTTTTATCTTTTTCCTGGGGCAGCGTTTTCTTATCTCATTGGCTTCACTGCCATTTTACTATTTTTAGATGCAATTAAAAAAACTAATCAACCCTTTCCAGAAATAAATTTAGTGTAGTAGCTGTAGTGTAAACTTTATTTTGGTTTGCCTTTTAAATCCTTTGGTAATTTTTTTCTTTTGATGTTTTTTTTCTCAAAGTTTCGTTCCAAGTTAAAGAAGAAGCACGATACACTTCTTCTCGGAAAATACTTCCAGAAAAATAGATTTAAAAAACAGGACATTTACCGAAAATCAAGAATTCTTTCACTTTAAAAATGTTTTAATTTCGCTTTTTTCATTTTTTTTTTTTTTAACCGAAGCTCATCTATTTTTAAACTGAAGTTATGATTTTGTTTGATTGTCATTGACATAATTTAACAAGTCGTAATTTTTTGAATGCAAATATTCACACTGAAATACCTACGTGGAAAAATGTTTTCAAAAAGGCTTGTCAAATTACGTAATTATTTTCATTTCATTTTCGTATAATAAAAAATTAACAAATTTGTAACAGCGTTTCAAACGTATAGTTACTATTTGTTGCTACATTATGTAACACTCGGATGAATTTTTAGTATCATTCTTTATTCTATTGTAGACCGAAGGAAATACTAAAAATACAAATTAATTAAGCAGAAGCTTTATCTCTGTTCGTTCGTCTCTACATTCATAAAGATTTAATTTTTCGTTTTTTTTTTTATTAGTTAATTTGTTTGTTTCTTTTTTTTCTATCGGTTTCCCTCTCTCTCAGACTCCTACCCTCTTTTCTGTCACTCCTCCTGCTACTATACTCCCGAAATATATAAAGATAGTGAAGCGAAGGGGGGGCATTAATAGAAAAGCGCCAAAATCATTAATGCCGGGTTCTTTAAAGTTTAAAGATAAATCTCAGTCAAGCAGCGGATCTGATATTCAAAACATGCCGAATATCAAAGTGTTTAGTGGGACCTCTCATCCAGAATTGACCAGAAAGATTTGTGATCGTCTGGGTATCGACAAAGGAAAGGTTGTCACAACAAAATTCAGCAATGGAGAGACTTGGTAAGAATAATGACTTTAAAAAATGTTACATATAAAAAGTAAAAACCAATTAACTTCGTAAGGTTTCACTTCAGAGTTTTTTTTTTTATTATTACGAATTTTCTTTCTTTCGCTTACGTTTATCGTCTTTTATATCTGTCATTTTATGCCATAAAGTGTTTCTTGTGAATTGTCTATCTGATTATGATTTTTGATAGATCATAATTTAATTTAGAGTACATATTGTCACAAAGAAAATCATGAAGGTACTCTAACCTAAAAATATCCATTTTCTGCTGAGCTTTTGATGTTAAACAGTTGGTTGAAATTGACATTGTGTATATTTCGTGGGTGGGGAAACTAAGTGATCATTTATAGTTTACTTTTAAAATTACTTTAAATAATCAATTCATGTCAACAGTTAGTGGGATTTTTTGTTTTTAATGAAAATAACTTGTTGACAAGTAATTTTAAGTCTAAACAATAGATTTTTTTTTAATTTCCCCCATTGCAAATTTCATTTTTTTTTTTTAACCAGCGCTTGAAAAACACTGAGCTTTGTAACAATCATTTTCTAGTTTATTGTGAATAATTGCTAATTCAATAAAAGTAAAACTAATTTACATTTTAGATTTTACAGGAAAATATTTTTCATCAGTAGCCTTTTTTATTTTTTTTTTTTTTTTCAGCTTGTTAATTATGTTTAAAGTTCCAAAAGACTTAAAAAAAAAAAAAAAAAAGAAAAAAGACATTTAAAAAAAAAATTTCCTGCCATCCACGTGGTTATGTAGGTCGCAGATTCAATTAAGGAGTAAAAAGAACGAAAATGACATTTCGAAAGCTAAGTTCTTGCTACAAACTTAAAATATATGCAGCATTATTTATTTATATATATATATATATATATATATATATAATATTGTTTTTCAATGTTAATGTATTCGTGCATACATTGTCTTTTGTGTGTAAGACAATGTTGAATGTAGGTGTCCCACGCGTACACGGGACTACCACATTTTAAACTAAACATAACCTTGTATCCCATAGGGGGTGTTTATGGAGAGCTATTTTCTTTAATCAAATTCAAATGTTACTTTTTTTTTCTTTTTTTTTTTTTTTTTTTTTTCCCTAACACGTGGTTAAATTTATCAAGCTATGTTCATAGAGCTTCCTTTCTTTTTTTTCCCAACGATACCAATATTATGTTTTAATCTGATTTCATATTCATTTAAATTTTAATGAGGGATAGCATAGATCTCTTGAGGGTTTTTTTTTTTTTTTGTTCTGTTTCATAGTTCTAATTCTTTTACCAATTTAAGAATATTGAAGCTAATTTTCTTTTAAATGGTATTTATTTTTTAAATTAAAATCTTTATTGTATAAGAAATTAGAGCGGGAAACTTAATCCCGACTCGAGTGCTCCTCAATTCGCCGTTTTAGTGTTGACATATTTTTTATAAAATTTTTTTTCTTTTATATATATATATATATATATATATATATATATATATATATATATATATTAGTACTGGTACTCTTTTACAGTTATGCATGCTTTTGAAGCCGCTCGTGCAATGGGTACTATACTACTCCTATAAACTTCTTCCTTTAAGGGATATGAAGCAGAAACGCACGTGCGTATCAAAATATGGGCACCCTCGCTTTCGGCTTTTACTCCCCCGTTTCTTTTACTAAGTAAATACTTATGTATTGCCTGTAACATCAGAAACTTTTTTTTCCCCCTTTTCTTTCTTTCTTTTTTTTTTTTTTTTTTTTTTTTAAATTCTGTAATACCTTTTTTAAAAAAGGTGGGATGTTTGTACGTCAAATGTACTACTTGGGAACATTCCTCGCCTCCACCCCAAGTTATCCTACTTGA